>BPTQ01000005.1:77724758-78110093 GCA_019973895.1 Chrysanthemum seticuspe
ACAGCTCTCATGCACTCTGGGGCTCCCTTCACATACATGCTCTCCGTCTTGAAGCGTTCCACGAATGCCTCCGTGGACTCCCCTTCTCGCTGCTTTATATGGTGCAATTCAAAAGGGTCTTTCGTATACTTCTTCTGCTGTAGGAAGTACGAGAGAAAGCGTGACCTCAATTCCTCAAAACTGTCGATGCTTTCCGGACTTAGCTCATCGAACCAGCCGCGGGCGTGCCCAACGAGGGTGGAGTTAAACATGTGGCACCATGTGGGCATGGCCCATCTTTCCACTTTTGCCGCGGTCTGGAAGATCTTCAAATGATCCTCCGGATCTCCTGTCCCATCGTATGTTTTGATGTGAGCTGGCATTCTTGTTCTGTCTGGGAACTCAAAATTCCGTATGCGACGGGTGAAGGGGTTTGTGTCATCCACATCATACGGGGAATAAAGGTCGTCATCGTCCCGTTTCTTGCTTTTCGGGGTGGACCTCCGGTGTCCTCCGGTGCTTTCCCCGCTTTCCGGGGTGGATACTTCCTTTGTTCTACTGCGGCATGAGTGATATGTTTCTCCTCCGCCCGACTTCGAGTGGGAAGTACTGCCGCAGGTAACACTCCGGCTTCGCCGGTGTCTTTGCTTCTCAGTTTCTCTTCTGTATTGCCTACTAGGGTAACTTTTGACTGGAGTCTGGAGAAAACACTCGGTTTTTGGTCACCGAGTCTTGTGGATACGTGTGGACGTTCCTTTTCTAGTCTCGAGAAGACATCTGGTCGTGGCCTTTTGGTTTCCCGCTGGCCCTTTTCTCTAGAACACCCATTATCTCGACTGTTGAGTCTCGAGAAAACACTTCTCGACTTGGAGTACTCCGAAGGGTCTGACCTAACACTGGGGCTGGCCTCGCGCCTCCTTTTAGGTGCCCGTTTTCTTTCCTGCTCTGACCGAGTATTCCGAGCGTGTTCTCGAGATCTCTCATTTCTAGTTTCATCGTCGAAATCTAGACGGGTTTTGACCCGGTCCAACTTTTCCTGATGGACCTTTTCTGCCATAAAGGGCAAGATCTGATGGTAGTGCTTTTCGCAGAACTCCCTTATTGACGCGTCTGTCGCGGCATCAGGGTGGTGTTTCTCTGCATTTTGCACTGTCTCGTTCCCCCCCCCCCCCCGTGTTTCTGACCGTGGACGGCTCAGGGGACGGGGAAGGGTTTTCTGCCAGATTGCTCATTAGTGTTTTTTTTTTAGAAGGGAGACGCAGTTGTGTTACTGGTCCCACGGATGGCGCCAACTTGTTAATACAAATCTGGGCGCTTCTCCCACGAGGATTAGTTTAAGCTAACTCTTCGGAGAATAGATCTTGTATTAAGTGAAATCTTCGATTGCTAGCTGCTAAGAAAATCAACACCGTTAGTCTCACCGCGGAACGGGGTTCCGCGGTCAACCTCCGGCGTGAGAGTAAGTGGTTGTTTTAGAGAGATGAAATGAATTCTAGAGAGAGAGAGAGAGAGAGAGTGTGTATGTTACCGTTTGAATAGGGGTGAGACCTCTATTTATATGGTTGACCTTTCCGTCGTGTTCTCAAGGTCACGGGTCTTGAGAGCGACAGTTTGTGACGTAAGTCAGCTGCATAGCTTGTCTGCTTGTTGTGATGGTGATGTTTTTGGGCGGGAGTTGTCCCGCTTTCCCTTTTTGTGGACTGCAGGTTGCAGTACGTCCGACCTAGGGAAGATTCCTTTCCCTTTACGTGGGGCGCGGTTGTGTTCTTGTTCGGGCGCGTCTACTGTCCGCGGAATGGCTTGGTGGCCATTGCCGGGGTATGTGTTTGGTCCGCGTCCGAATTATATGGGCGCCGGGAGTATTACATATTAGTGCTAAGTCCGCGGCTGGCCCGTACTGGTGCCAGGGGGTCATACGTGATCAAATACAAAATTACAAATCGTTGATATAAAAACCATAAGCATTACCAAAACCCTTACGTTTAAACCCTAAGCATTGATCGACAATTTTGTGGATGGCAGACAACATACCTTTAGAAATCCAAGCCGAAATCATGAAAAGGCTTCCTATCAAATCATTGATTCGATGCACATCGGTTTCAAAGACATGGTTGTCTCTAATCCATAGTCCTAAGTTTATTGCTGGTCACAATGTCATCCACCAACCTCAGTCGCAGCGCCATCTACTTGTAATGACGGCTGATGAAAACGTTCTTTATTCATACTATCATTCCATTGTGGATGATGATGCTTTCCCGCAACAAATAAAGTCTTCCATGGCTGTTCCCTTTTCCATTACTCTACTACTTTGGGAACGGGTGATGGTTGGTAGCTCTCAAGGGTTGTTATGTTTTATCTGCAATATAGGACGGGGTTTTGATTTTAGGACGGTTGTTCTTTGGAATCCTACAATTGACAAAACACTTTATATTGATGTGCCTCGTGTGTTAACTAATGAGACTCATCAAACAATTGTTGGGTTTGGGGTTTGTCCTCACACTAGTGACTCTAAGCTTGTCAAGATTACATATAATTGTGGTAGGGAGCTAATGAAATTTGACACTAAAGGAAATATCGTTAGGCAAGTTGAGGTTTTTACATTGAGCTCAGGTGTTTGGAGAAGTCCATGCAGCAATCTCCCTCGTAAATCAATTGCGTTCAAACAAAACCACGTAGCTATAGGTGAGTTTATTTATTGGCTTGCTTATGATAGGAATGTTAATCGTCGGATACCACTTATTATGTCATTTAATATGACAAGTGAAGAATTCAAAGAAGTACATCTCCCCGATAGTTTAGCAAGTGGAAAGAGTCAATTGTCTATATTTAAGCAAATGGAGTCTCTTGTTGTGGTTGAAAACAGTATATCTCCTGTTGTATGGATTATGCATAATGGAGATCCAAATTTGTTTACAGAGATATTCACCATTAAGACGCCGAATGCAGGTGTACTTGGATTTAGAAAGAATGGTGAAGCAATAATTGTAACTAATGATGAGTTGAAAGAAGTTTTTGCTTACAATCCCACCTCACATCAAATGAACTCTGTCAAGTGTCAAACAACGCGTTCATTTGTTGTGAGTACCTACATGGAAACACTAATTTTGCTTAATTACAAATATTCTAAACTTATATCGACATTTGAAAGGTGTGGATCTAAGAGACGACTTTTGGAGCTGCAAGCAAGGTTTGGAAATTGAACTGTAATTAGACTGATGATCATTTTGTTAACGCTGACATCATTGTTACAAAGTTTCTAATTTCAAGAGTTTTTTTTGTTTGGTTTTATTATTTTGTATGGTTAAGTTGGTGCTACATATATTTGTCTAATGTACCTCATGTATGTATCATTCTAATCATGATTTTCAACTATGTAGCAAACAAGTAGTAAGAGTTATAAGAGGGTGATACAAAACGTGCTAAATGTAGACATGTGTTATGTATGTGGATTGTTTTGGTTTCTTTAATTCAAAGAATGACAACCAACACAGCTTATAGTTTCCCGAATGAAACTTCTAAAAATGGCAAACTTTAATCATCCTTTGCATCTAATCCATTTTATTATCAACGAATCAACGATTTTTGTAGAATATATCAGTATTGCAGAAAGATGTCCTCTAAATTGTTTGAAATAAATTTCTGTAAAAATTTTCTTCTAGTTATACAGAAATACCTCAAACTTGGCACATGGATTGCTTTCTATGTGACTTCCAAATGTGAACAGGATATATTCTGTGAATTTTCAGATTAATTTCTTCGCCTCTAATGCTTTTTGCCATTTCCTTCCTCCATACGGTTTCATGTTTTGCAGACATGAACTTTGACAATACTGCAAATTGCATGGCTGCTTATCTGCTTAAGGGCTTATTCACAAAGTAGTTTTACCCAGACACTCAGAAATGCATATCTGTTAAAAAATACATATAGATTAGCCTAAAACAAGCAATCCCAAACACCCTTCAAATGGTTTGAGGATATATGTGCTTGTAACTCTGATTTTAACATTTGATGGCCTGATGGGTGATGTAAAAATGTGCTTACCAACCGTCGAGGCCTGGCAATGTTATTGTCAGCATAGTGTTTAGCTGATACCATTGACCGCAAAACACATCTGTTTGACCTGAGTGCATATAACCAATTGCAGCATCATCTTGAACCTCGCCTTTTATGGAGAGGAAGAAACTTACATCCCACATCACATGACCTCTTATTTTTCATAAAACCAAACGCAAGAACTAGATTTCATGTAACAATTACTATTTAGAAACTTGTGAATAAACAAGAGTACGTCTTATGGATCTGCTAGCGTAAGCAAAAATTCAAGATGAGATTTAACCAATTTTAACGTTTACAGTTTCTAATGTTCAGGTATAGTGATTATTAGAGATTAAATAAAATTTGGTGGCTGTATCATAAGTAAATCCCTAAATACGACCTGTATTAAAGTTTTTTTAGAGACCCTGTTGATATGAATAATTATCGAAAGTCTGACTAAACTCTAAAGCTTTAAAAAACGACTTGATATAAGTTGAGTCATATTGAGCTACTCAGATAGACTTTCGAGTTGAGCTCGAGCAATAAATGGCCATACCATAAGACCCTTAAAGAATGGAGGCTCAATTGAGCTTCACTCAAGTTTCTACTTGATTGCACCAGTACAAGTGTACGGACCCTTATTATGGATTAGGCTCTTTTTTTTGTTTAAGTGGCATTATGAATCAGGCTATTAGCCCCTTCATATCTTCAATTAGTTATCTGATATTGATTTAGATAACATGATCACTTTCAAATCATAATGTATACACCCTCTTAAGGAGCACGTGGGATTAAACTTAACTTCAATTGTTTCTTATCACCTTATTTAGATGGTTAAAAATATTTATCTGCTTATCAAGTGTTTTCTATGTATAAACAAACACCATAACAGTAAACACCAAGGAAACTATTAAGATTGCTTTCTATCACCGTACTAAGTAAAATAACAATTAAATAGCAGAAACACGAACGTGATTGCCCCAGCTATAATAACAGGCACATTATGAAAATCCCTAGAGTAAACCACATTATCTTCTCTCGCCAACCACTCCTTGAAACTCTCAGCTCATTACGAACACCAGCATAATCCAGCCCATCCAATAGCCCCACCATCGCGGCCTCATAGACAGTTTCTAGGAAAGTAGATGTAAACAAAGGTGACGTCGTAAACTGGTAGAATGATCTAGCCCATGAATTAACAAATCCGGTGTTTTTTATTAAATTTATTTGACACATGAACACTATTTCTAATATGAAAACTAAGGCTAGGAAAGTTGGCAAGAAACTTATACATTTATTCTTGGAGTTGTTATGATAATCTTGTTGTGAGGTTCCTACTTATAATTCTCATGCACACACGAGTGTTTACATACATTTTTTATTATGTAATAATATCAATTAATATTTGTATAGATTTTTGTTGGGCGAAGAATTTGACATTGTATAAGATACATTGTGTTGAGGTTGATGCTACTATTTAAATTTAACTATTAATATCATGTTGTAGATAATATGCGTGTTTAAGAGCAAGACCCTTGATGAATTAAAATATAAAGATTTGAAAAATTGTTTTTTGGATAAACTTGATTAAATTTTAATTAAAAATTACATGAGTCGTTGTTATCAGTGCAATCTCGTATATTTATTTTCATATTATAATAATCCGTGCTTACATTTTGATATTTATATCTCGGTTAATAATAATTTTAGCTCGCATGTATGCACGAGTTAAACTTATAAGAAAGAATTACATGAGTCGAAATTGAAAGCATATAATAAAGAAAAAAAAAAAACTTTTTCAAATATCCTTACTTAACTCATGAAGAGAAATAACATGAGTTATTCGTATATGTACAATCTCGTGTATTCATTTACATATCACAATCTCGTGCATATATATGAATTTAATCTATACTGATTGATAGCGTATCGCTATTAGTGGCCTAGGACCCACTAACCACACGCCCAGATCAAGTCCAAAATAGTTCACGAAGTCAACACTAACTTTCAGGTAGCATAGTACATACACAAAGAGACAATTGTTACAATTGTCGCTAACGGTTAAGACGTACGAGTCTGACATAGCACAAACGATCAACAAAACAGGAGAGCAGGGCACTCTCCTGTACGAGCCCAAGGACACATGACATCTATCCTCCTTGTCTGCTATCGGATGATCAACACTTGGCACCCTGACGAACGTTGATCACTCTCGAAGAGTTTATCTCTAAACCCTACAAGCCTCTCTATAAAAGGAGAGCAACACACAACATCACAAAAGTTTCACATACTTGGGAAAATACTGCCTCATAGCAGTGAAGTATGGTGCTTGTTTAAGTGTTACCTAATCTTCTTAATCTATATTAATCTCATCGGGTCCTTACCGTTCAACGCAGAAGCTGTATCTACTGCATGCTATACTCAAAACCGTTCTATGATCACAAAACGCCACAACAAAACACCTTTCGAGCTTGTCCACAACCATAAACCGAATCTCAAACACTTTCATGTATTTGGATCCCTTTGCTATCCGAATAATGATCGTGATGATTTTGGAAAGCTCAAAGCCAAAGCTGACATTGGAGTCTTTATTGGATATTGTGAGAATTCTAAAGGTTACCAGATCTGGAATCGTCGTACAAAACAGGTGATGGAAACGATTCATGCTCATTTTGATGAACTTACAGAAATGGCTTCTGAGTATAACAGCTTAGAACCCGGTCACAACCGTTTAAACTTCCCTCAACCCCCATCATCAGCTGAACAAAGCCCCAGCTCACTCGTCAACATATGGAAAAGCTATTTGCTCCGCTGTTCAGTGACGATATTGATGAACGTGCTCCAGGTGTATCCGCTGTTTCCGCTGCACAACCTGATAATATTCCAATACCTGATACACCTGCTACAACAACTACTGTTGAAGATGCACCTACACCAGTTGACTCCAACACAACAGTTGCACAAACCGCTTCCAATAATGATGAACCGGCTGATGATATTCTGAATGAAGTACCCCCACCTGCAGATTTTGATCCAAATGCGTTATTTAACCCGTTTGCTAATGAGACTGCTGCACCAGATGTCGCAGAATCGTCAACAAACCATTTGAATCCTCAAAATCTGCACAATGTATACCAACATCAACCCTCTACACATCGATGGACAAAAGACCATCCTCTGGCTAATATTATTGGCAACCCGAATCAACCAGTCGTTACGAGACAACGTCTTCACACAGATGGTGAACATTGCATTTATGCACTCACTGTCTGCCAATCTGAGCCTAAAAACATTAAAGACGCAATGACAAAAGACAACTGGATTGAATCCATGCAAGAAGAACTCAACCAATTCAAACTTCTTGAAGTATGGGAACTGGTTGAAAGACCAACAGGGGTCTATGTCATTGGTCTCAAATGGATTTGGAAAAACAAATTGGATGCTGAAGGGAACGTAATCCGAAACAAGTCACGTCTAGTTGCTAAGGGTTATCGTCAGGAAGAGGGTATAGACTTTGAAGAATCTTTTGCTCCGGTTGCTCGTCTTGAGGCTGTTCGGATATTCCTCGCGTTCGCGGCTCATATGAATATGACGGTCTATCAGATGGATGTCAAAACTGCGTTTCTCAATGGACAACTTAAAGAAACGGTTTATGTCACCCAAACAGATGGATTCGTTGATCATGAGTTCCCGAACCACGTCTACAAACTGAACAAAGCTCTTTATGGTCTCAAACAAGCCCCTCGGGCATGGTACGATAAGCTATCATCTTTCCTCATTGCTAATAATTTCACCAAAGGTTCGGTTGACCCAACTCTTTTTATACAATATCACGGGGCACATATCTTAATTGTTCAAATTTACGTGGATGACATCATTTTTGGGTCTACTCATAAAAAGTTTTCAATCGCTTTTGCAAAACCAATGAAGAAAAATTTTGAAATGTCCATGATGGGTGAACTCACGTTCTTTCTAGGACTGCAAGTTCATCAATCACCCCGTGGTATTTTCTTGAGTCAGTCCAAATATGCCCTTGAATTGTTAAACAAATTTGGAATGACAACCTGTGACACTTATGCCACACCAATGGCTCATACCAAGAAGCTAGATGCTGATTTACATGGGAAATTAGTTGACCCTACCAAATACCAAAGTATTATTGGGTCTCTCATGTATCTAACAGCTAGCAGACCTGATATTGTATTTGCCGTTTATCTATGCTCCCGTTATCAGTCGCGACCAACTGAAACCCACCTCTCTGAGGCTAAAAGAATCCTCCGATACATCAAGGGAACATTAACTTGGGGATCTGGTATCCGAAGGATTCTGGTTTTGAACTAATCGCTTTTTCAGACGCTGATCACGCAGGATGCTTAGACTCAAGGAAAAGTACTTCAGGAGCTCTACAATTTCTCGGTGATAAACTGGTGTCTTGGCAATCAAAGAAGCAGGATTGTACATCGCTGTCATCAACCGAAGCAGAATATGTAGCCATGTCCGCGTGTTGTGCTCAAGTCATCTGGATGAGAACACAACTCAAAGACTATGGTTACGTATTTGACAGAATCCCGATGTACTGCGACAATCGGAGTGCCATTGCGATCTCGTGCAACTCAATTCAGCACTCGAAATCAAAGCACATCGATCTTCGCTATCATTTCATCAAGGACCACGTGGAACAGGGTACAGTTGAATTATACTTCGTGGGTACAGAATACCAATTGGCAGATCTACTCACCAAAGCCTTGCCTCCCGCTAGGTTTAATGAGTTGGTCCACCGGATTGGTATGAGGTGTTTGACTCAAGAGGAATTGGATGACCTCCTAAAACAGTCTTAAAAACCTGTCAAACACCAAAATCTCTTTTGTAAATAATTTTTCAAAAACAAAATACAAAAATATAAAACCTGATAAAACAACAAAAATATTCTTCTAATCTAATTTTCTTTCAACATGGCAAGTACATTTCTTCCGTCAACACTATAATCTTTCAAAATTCAGTATTTTTCCGATCAAGTGTTGAGGGGGAGAAAATTTTCACTTAACTGTTTCAAAACATCTGTGTACTTGCATGTTACACTATCCCGATTGTTTCTTTTATCAATGGTGGTAAATTTTCTTGTTCACTACACTCCTCGGACTAAAAATTAATAACCTTTCAATATTTCTTAAGTCGAGGGGGAGTGTCGTCAAGTTTCTTTCTTAAAATCTTTTGTTTGGTAACCAAAATGGAAGTTAAATGGCTTTGTATGAAAATGGAAAAGGTGGAGGGACCAAAACTGCCAAAATGTTAAACTTGTTTTAATAAAAACACCTTCCACCTAACATTATCATCTCTGTGGAAAACTAGAAGGGGGGGGGGTTGAATAGTTTTACCAATTTAAAACTTCCTTTTAAATATTTAGATCGACTTATGTCAATCTATTTGGTTGTTTATGTTGGACGTTGATAGATAGATATATAAATGTGTAATGAAAGATAAAGAGTAAGAAGCACATCACCACGACACAAGTATTTATAGTGGTTCGGCTACAAGGACACCTTCCTTGCCCTACTCCACTCCCCGAGTCACCTACTCGAGAGTTCGTAAACACTACACCAACTCCCTATGGCGGAGAAGCCTTCACAACGTCGCTTAACCTTTTTCCGGTACAAAGCTAAATACCGAGTTCTTTCACACCAAGGCGAACCACACCTAACACAACGTCGCCTACCATTTATACGGTGCTAGGCTAACCACCGAGTTCTTTCACACCTTAGGAGAACTAATCCTTCACAACGTCGCCTACCCTTTATTAGGTACTAGGCTAAGTACCTAGTTCTTTCACACCTTAGGTGAACTACACCTTCACGACACAACACCTATTCTCAAGGAGATCTACTCCTTGTTACAACACCATCAAGGATATCACCATCCTTGTAAATAAACAAATACTTATATGTATAACGATGCACCTCATCGATTATACGACCTAAGCATTCTTCCCAAATGCTACTGATTTGATTCTTTGGCATCCTTCACTAATGCCTTTGACACAACGCTTGGCATCCTTCACTAATGCCTTTGACACAACGCTTGGCATCCTTCACTAATGCCTTCGTCTTGACACCTTTAGCATTCTTCACTAATGCCTTGACACGAATGATGAGCATCTTTCACTAATGCTTGCATCTTTACATTTTCGGCATTCTTCACTAATGCCTTCAACTTAACGTCTATGGAGAAAGGTAGATCTATCAACAAGAGAACCTTCGTTGTCTTGATGATGATGAAGCATGGCAACTCATGGACTTGAGCTTGCACGTCTTCAAGAAGTGGTGATCTTTCCTTTAAGAGGAACCTAGAAGATCACACAATAACAAAAGACAAACTACATAGATCACTTAGATCTGAGGTTAGAGGGTTAGAATACTTTGGGGAAGTATTTATGAAAAAGTGCAAGTAGAGAGGAAGAAATGGCTCTCTATTTATAGAGGAAATTCTCTTCTGTTTCCCCGGATCCCACGGATCCCTACCACAAGGGATCCGGCTAGCACAAAGCTAGGGATCCGTGGTCCGCTCCTCTTTGCCCATGGGTATTTTTGGTTAAGGGTCATGGGTCATGGGTTATGGGTTGATCCATGGTTTTCTTTCTAGATACAATGAACTTGGTTAAGTGGTATATATAAAACCATGGGTTATGGGTCAAAACCATTTGCTAGTATTTACCCATTTAGTATATACTTGTATTTACCCAATTTAGCATACACTTAGTTTTTACCCATTTTAGTATACTTAGTTCAAGTATATGTTTAACCCAATATGCAAACACTAGTTGTTGTACATATTTATCTAAATCATAAAATCACTTATACTTGTTTTAGTGTTTTATGTGAAAGCGTAAGTGTGTTAGAAAACTATTAACTCAAACTATTTACGTACTCTATTTGTTTCGTTAAAATGATTTTATATTTGTTATCAACAAAACATTAGAAGATCGTAAAATATAAATAAACGTTTTCACGGCTTATTTGTATTAACAATCTCATTTATTACTAACACCTAAACGATCCTACGCCTAAAATTCATTCAAGAAATCTGTGTTTCTGATCATCAATTTGTAAGTTGTTTTATGATCTTAACGTGTTTACAAACATTGGTTTTGATTTTTATACTAATCCAACGGTCAAATTTTTGTCCATGATTGATTTAGTGTTCTACGCATAAGCGTATGAACACTCAATCAAGAATGGGTGTTTGTGGTTAAAAGGATTGTGTCAAAATGTTTTTCTTACATCATTGAACACATTTTTATCACTTAAACATTCCCAGAATCACGAATTGAGTGACTTTGATAATTAGGGTTTATGAGTCGATTTGGGTGTTTTCAAATGTGATTGTATTTGGTCATAATGATAGTTGTGTGATGTTGTTATAATGATGTATTGATGATATCTAGGCCCTATAACAACCCAGAAACACTAATTAAGTCATAATTAGGAATTAGGGTTTAATGTTCTTGAGTTTGGGTATTTTTGATTCACCACGAATTGGATGTTAAAACTTGGTTATTAGACTCTCACAACCCCTAAGACCTTGCAGAATTACTTTGGTGCAATTTCCATGGCTAGATTCCTTAAGCGTAACTTTTGAAACTAGGGTTTTAGGTTACTCGTAAGGTTTTCTACGCCTAACAGTTTAAATGAGTGATTATGTTTAAATCTGTAATTGAATGAATGTTAAGTGTCAAAAATTGATGTTATGATGTTTTATTTCAGGCTTGCTACGCATAAAATTCAGAATCAAGGTTGATTGTTACTCTACGCATAAGGATTACCTTACGCGTAGGAAGTTATGCGTAAGAGAAATCCTACGCGTAACTACTACGCATAAGGTTCTACAATGGGACTACGCGTATCCTGTGAAGGATATGCGTAAACAGTGACCTCTACACATAAGGTCTACTCTTAAGAGTAAGCTAAGCCTTACGCGTAAGGTTCTTATACGCCTACGCGTAAGCTCTACGCATAAGGTCCCCTTTTTCCTACGCGTAACATTTCTTACGCGTAAGATTAGGATCCTACGCATAAGCTTTCAACTACGCGTATACCACTCCTGTTTACACGTAACTTTATCATTTCTACGCTTAAGCCTGGATTGACCTTCATTATGAATTGTTACGTGTACAAACTTGTTAATAAACTAATCATATCATCATGAAACCAATAATGTCACTAATAAACTTAAATGTTTGATATGTTGTGAACAATAAGTGATAACATAAACTTTAAAACTTAAAGTTAACTAACTCACGAAACATTTCACGACGTCACTGGACTATTGGACAAACAAGTGACTTAGGACTCGTAACAATCAATGACACTGTACATTCATTAACTAGACAGTAAGACCTTCTGTTGACTAACATTATGTCTTTCGATATGTTGGTTCTTTTGGCTAATGTTATTTCAGATCACGACATGGCTGCTCAAATGAATGTGGATGCACCTGAGGTTCTCACTATTGCTGATATCTTCCCAAATGGCTATCCGAGAAAGATTGGAAAGAATAACCTTAGGGTTGACTTTGAAACCCTCACATGCTCAGAATCTTCTTGTCTCATTGCTGTGGATATTCTAAGGAATCATCCCTACCAGAACATGCTCTCACACTCTGCTACAGTACCAGAAATCTACATTCAGCAATTCTGGAATTCTATGTAGAGGATCACTGGTCAAAGTGCAGTGAATGTGACACTTAATCACAAACAAGTCACCATCACTCATGCAGACTTACGGGCTGTTCTTCTCATTCCTGAAATCGAACCAACTGACTTCTTTGCCACACCTACTGAGGAGACAGTTCTTCAATTCCTGATAGATATTGGCTATGATGAAGCTTCAGGAATTGCTACTAAGCACTCTCATGTGGAGCTTAAGAACATTCCTCAACCGTGGAGAACCCTCTACCTCATCATCACCAAATCGGTCTCTGGTTGTGATAGTGGCTATGAGCATCCCAAGCTCATGGAACTACAAATCTTTTGGTCATTAATCAACAAAAAAGACATCGAAATCGAAGCACTGTTATGGGAAGATATGATGTCATTTCATAAGAAACTTGGCTCAAAGATTCCCTATGTCAGATACACAAAATTTTTGATCCAGAGAGCACTTGGACTTAATCCCGATATTCCACAGAGGCTCAATGACCCAGACAATCACGATATGTTGACTGAACCTACACTATCAGTCAGAATCAAGGAATCGTCAACAAAGAAACAGGGTGCTGTATTACCTGATCACCTTCTATCTAAAGAACTCAAGAAGCTTGAAACGTACAAAAGGTATCTAGTAGCAGTAAAAGAAGGCAAAGTTGGTCATCTTGATGAAAAACCTTCAGGAACTCCTATTCGGAGAACTAGAAGAGGAAGTGCTGGAAGTGCAGTTAGCACAGAGAGTCAAAGGAAGTTCCCCAAGAGGAACCCTTCAAGAAAGAGGATTGTTCCCTCTAAGGAAGCTACTCCCATCCCAATCCCTAAGCCCGAACCGCAAAGAAAGCTTTTGGACGAAAGCTCTGAAGGTACTGACACAGATGAAGAGATTACCTACTCTGAAACTGCAAAGGATGACAATCCTTCAGTACCAAAACCTCCAAGTCCTCAAGCTGAAAAAGGAAAAGGGAAGACTCCTGCACTTGTGCCCTATGATGAGAGCTCTGAAGAAGAAGAAGAGCTACTGGATCAATCCTACAGGAAGAAGTTTAAATTCGTTAGAAACCTTCAAAAGGCTGAAGAATTTGCAAAAGACCAAATGGGTGGCCCCGGAGGATCAAGTGGTGATGCCCACTCTCAACCAGATCCTGATGCGGTTAATCGACCCGATAAGGGATCTGGTGCCACCACTCTTCTGCAACAACAAAAGCTTGTGGAGGATACTATCGAATATGAGTTTGAGAAACCTGAAACTGAGAAGTCTGAGAAAGATAAAGATGCTGATTATGACAAGTTGCTTCTGGAAAGTCCTACACGATCATAGAAGGAAACTTCTGAACCGCCCAAGGACCCCAAGTCTCCTCACGTCTCATCCTCATCGGACTCTTCTTCTCATTCATCACCACCACCATCAAAGAAATCAACCAAATCATCATCCAAATCAGTGAAGAAACCACCTCGTTCTTGGATTTCTCACACTCATAAACGAATTGTGAATGCTGTCAAACAAGTCAGAAAGAAAGACGTGCTCAACATGAAGTTGAATTTCTTTGCTGATCACATACAGCATCTGTATGACGAGAATGAAAAGATGAAAGGAGAAAGGAAGTTTATTCAGGAATTCATGAAAAATCATCGTCAAGAGGAACTGAACAGCATGATTGAAGGCTACACTCACAAGTACCTTCAGGATATCACTGCTAAAGTCACAAAGGATTTGGAGAAGACGGAAAGAGAATATACTCACAAGTTTCTTCTCGACACTGTCCCCGGTGTGACCAGAGAAGTATTTTCCAGACAACTCACTCCAAACATCGTCGCATTGGTTAAACATATAATGGCCAAAGAAGCTGATCTTTCTGAATCTGAGTTACTCGCTAAACTGGTGAAGCAAATGTCAAAGCGATCTGGAACGTTTACTTTGGATGAAGCTAAATTTTTCGAAGGTCTCCTTGACTTTCAACTCAGATCTTCATGCAAGGAGTCAGCCGATCAACCCAAACGGCCAAGAGATGACGATGATGCGGACAAGGACTCTACACCTAAATGTCAGAAGCAGTCTGGTGAATCTTCATCTATGCAACCCCCTCCTCTACGAACTCCTGCTCAACAAAGGTCCCCTCCTCGTTCTTCTACAGAAAAACCTCAGGACGATTCCGAGTTACCACCCCTGACTCAGAAAACCGGTGATCACTTTGAGTATACGGGTGGTGACGATGAAGAGGTCCTTGAGCCCCTACAACAACCCACCTCTCCCAAACAAGTTCAGAAACCAGAATCATCATCTAGGCCTTCCAAAAAGAAGAAGAAGAAGGCACCCATGGTTGACGTCGTATCATGGCTAGATGACGATAAAACTGATGAATTTGAATGGTTCTCTACTCTTGTTAACAACACTCCCTACCCTGAAGAAGGTCAGGATTTGGTAGACGGTAATACATTGGAGCATGCAAAACTTTTTCAAGAAAAGTTCCATGTGAAGAAGATGACGAAATCCG
Organism: Chrysanthemum seticuspe; assembly: GCA_019973895.1. Taxonomy (NCBI): domain Eukaryota; kingdom Viridiplantae; phylum Streptophyta; class Magnoliopsida; order Asterales; family Asteraceae; genus Chrysanthemum; species Chrysanthemum seticuspe. Next base: position 77,739,963 of record BPTQ01000005.1, read on the forward strand.
AGTTGAGACGAATCAAGAATGAAGCATTTCAACTGTTAAAAGACAGCTCCGAAAGTGCCATCGAGGTCGAATATCACCTTGAGAACATTGCTCGAGCCATGTCTAACAACATGGATTGGCTCAACCCAGAAGCAAACGTCGACTTCACAAAACGGGACAACCCTCCATATTACACCGACTGGTCAAAACCTCTACCAACAATTGGCCAAACAGCTGAACCTAGGATTCCATTCAGATATTTCTTCAACAAAGACCTGGAATTTCTTCTACACGGTGGCAATGGATCAAGGAAATACGCTACATCTTTGACACTTCCATTCCCAGCAGCCATATACTCAAACTGCATAGCTATCGAGGAAAGAGCTAATCACTTGTTCTCCAACAACGTGGAAGCATACGACCGAGATGCAATGTACGGGATTCATCATTGGCCGGAACGCCGAAGAATCTACTACCGAAGCTACCAGGTTCAGAAGTCTCAACATGCAGTGTTCAGTACTAAGGATATCGTTGCCATCAAACATGTTGTTCTGTCATCTAAGTGGGACTACACCTTCCTTAAGAATATCGTGGTCAAACGACAAGATGAAAGGGACTATGCTTTCTCTGAAGCTGACTTTGAGAATTTGTCTATCAACGACATTGAAGACATGTACCTTGCTAAAGTACAAGGTCGCATGAGGCAATTTTCAACCGAAGTACAACGTGAATTCATCAAGTCACTGCTCATCTTCATCAGACACATAGTCATCAAGGAACGTGTAGAAGATCTTCAGCTGGCAGTTGAATCTTATCAGACCCGTGTCAACTTCACACCACCTCAGCTAGATCTTCCCAACATCAACCAGCTCTCACAATATACACTCATCAGTAAACCTTTCGGCGTCGTTTATCGTAGTGAACTACAAAGAAATTGCTTAATGGCGTGTAGTGAACTTCACAAGTTTGGGGATCACACCTTGAAGATGGTTAGGGACGGATTGGCATATAGGTTGAAGGACATACGTCAAAAGATTGGGTCTCCTAAGCGATGGAATTCTCAGGATCGCAGGGATGTGAGGAGGATCATCAGAATGATTGATGAAAGGTTGTTTCGAAGGGATCAGTTCAGAACGATGGAAAGCTTTGTTGGTGGTCGACCCAGGATTAACATCACCGGCTATCAACGCCCGGTTCGTACTCCTGGCAACATCACTGGACTTCCTGGTACCCCTTGAATTGATTTTTTTCATTCTAAATTTGGATGTGTGATTATATATGTGAATGGCTTGTGCACACATAACAGTGTACAACCCGTAATTGTCAAGAAAGGACCCTGTGGTAAGCTTCAGTGCCACAATCCTTATAAAAGGAGCGAAAGCTTCTTACTTTTGAGTAAAACCTATCAAACCTTTCATTTTTCAAGGTTTTGCTCAAAAGGACAAGTACTTCCCCGTATGATTTTCAAAACCTCAACCGTTTGTATCACTTGTTGAGGGGGAGTATTTGCGTTAAAACTTTGTTCACAAATTGTTCATAGTGGTCATCTTCCCGCAACACTCGAAATGGTCATATTTATTGTCAACATTTCAAAAATAACATTTTATATGCCATTTTTTAGGGGGAGAAAATTATGTGATAAGAAATATGTTGTGTAAATGCAAATGAATCTTTGTTTAATAGACTTAACCTACGAATTGACGGTACTAAACTGTTAGTAACTCAAAAAGACTTGTCCTGGACGGGTAATAATTTCATGCTAGTTCGCTAGTAATGTAAACGTGTCTCGCAAAGGACTTGTCCGAGTAGAATGTACCATTCGAGAAACTCTTGGTAGACATGAACTCTGACGGGTTTGACAACCTTTCGAGGTTTGTCTACACCTTCAAGGTAGTTATTAGAGCTAGTTGTCACCTAAAAGCTGTCAATGTAACTCTTTAACTATGCAACGTAACCGTGTCTCGCGGGAGATTGTCTATCTTGAGTGGATCAATTCAAAAAGTGCGCGCTCTTTCCTCACTGTGCAAATAACAGTTAAAACTCTTAAAGCACATGTGGAGGGGGAGTATTTATGCAAAATCTTATCTCTCACAGTGATTCAAACATGTTTTTCATTTACAAACCCTTTGAGAGATTCTTCACAACAGTGGTTTTAATGGCAACATAGGTTAATCATGGAGTTATAAGGTGACTAAGGTTAGGAATAACCGTCCTATGATCCGCCAGAGCCGGAGGGATCTACCTAAGGACATCACAAATAGTTAGTACTTAGAAGTCCTTAGGTACGATTATAAAAAGGAGAAAATGAGAATCGGAGAAAGAAGGAGTTGAAGAATCAAAAAGAAATGCAAAGAAAAGGGTGAAAAGAAATAGCCCTCCAGATTATTCAACTTAGGGCAGACACCGGGTTCAATTCATATGCTACTGGTTGTCACTTGATGACGCCGGTATTGAAGATTAAAAGTCGTCATGGACCCAGTGACGTATGCACTAAACCTTCTTAGCCACTCAAGTTTCTCTCAACAGAAGCTTGTTTCATTCTCACAGGGAACCCTACGTAAACTATTGGCTTTCTCTTAGAGATCGCCGGTATTGAAGAAGGAGACCCTCTCCCTAGTCTCCGCTCAGGAAACCCAAAACGCACTATTGAGTCTAGAGCCACGAGATTCATCAAAAGATCTCTTAGGTACACTTGACATTTTATCACTTGACGTTCAACAATAAGAATTTCAGTGGTACATTATCGAGTCCTTCACAGATCTTAGCAATCTGTCGAGAACATTTATGTGAGGTTCACATCTGTGATCCTCAGTGATTGAATGGAAACTCCTGCCAGGGTCAACATCAAACAGCCCTGACAGCAGGTCTCTTCGGTAACTCCCCGTGGATTACGCGGAGTGTGTCTCAAACGGTCTACAGTCGTGAGGTGATGCTTCGGTGTACCTCAGCGACTCATCTGAATTGTAGATGTACTTCAGTACATCGCGTTATCTCACTTGTGGGACTCCAGTTCAGGAACGGCCTTTGTAAGAATTAGAGTTGTGTTTTCACACTATGCTGTTAACAATCTCGAAGTTCAAACTTGTAAGTGCTGGAATCCGCTTATTACTAACCGTTTGAAATGTTTTCTTCTTATGGAAGCTCCGGAGCGGGATGATCGTGCAGATTCTTCTCATGCTCACGCCAACATCATCACTAATGGAAGTTCTATTCAGAAGCAACACAACAGTCAGAATGATTCTTCGTCAAACCAAAGAATCTACAAAGTTAAAGACTTAAAGAACTTCATCAGTATTGAATTCCAACGTCAAAGAGCGTGTGAGCATGTTGAAGAATGACGTGGAGACACTGGAGCAGCGAAGCAGACCTGAGGCAGACTTGATGCAGACTACAACATACTATCACTTTCATCACAAAGAACAATGATCAAAGAACAAAGTTAAAGATTACGTCAAAGCATAACTGTTCAAAGACAACTATCTGTCTACACTGGGGAGATTGTTCGAATCGAGGCAATTCTTCTCACAAGAAAGAAGAATGTCAGAAGACGTCAGAGCTACTATTACATCAACGCCTTCACCATTCATCACCAACACTTGAGGGGGAGATTGTTGGAATCACTCCTAAACCATAATCAAGTGTTTGTAATTAATATGTAATAGTTAGCTTTATTATGGCCTTTATGTTTGCAATTAGCCTTAGGCTTATGTAGAAGGCCCATAAGCCTAGGCCTTAGTCCATTAAGGAAAGGATGGAAAATAGGAGTGTTGCCCTAGCTTTCCTCCTATAAATACCTTATGTAAACCCTCACTTGAGGGTTGGTTGTTCAAGTTATTTCTTTCACATACATCTTACGCATAACCGTCCCTTATTATCGTGTGTGTGTGTTTGGATCTTGTTCAATCGCCTTTATCTCTTTCTATATTACTTGTGTTTGTAAAACTAGTGACCTAACAAACATCTTACACCAAAGTTTCAACTTTTTACACCTTAAAAAAAACAAGCATGACTGATCCCAACACCAACATCTAAGTAAAAACAAACACCCTCTTGGGCGTGGCCGCAACAGTAGGCAACAAACACACCTGGTGTGTCGTTGCTGAACCAGAAGAACAGACCCAGCGCACCCTTGCTAGGTGGTCTGTGACAGCAGGTACAAACAAACACCACCCACTTGGGTTGGTGTTTAACCGAGAGCAACAAATACCCTTGTGGGTCGTTGTTGCTGTGAACCGAAGCCAAGCACGGGAGGCTTTCAGCCTAGCCTAAACAAACAAACGCCTTCTGATTTATAAATTTTTATTTAAATCAATCCAAGAAAAAACCTAAACGCAAACCTACCCGGGTTAGACCTGACTCTTATTCAATTCGAAACCAAATAAACATCTCTTCAATACGTTTAACCACACGAGTTTAATATCAAAACGTTTTCTTTAACTAGAAAGAGCAACAAGAACAAAGTTTCTTCGATTTGGCATACGGTAACGATGGTGGTGGCTGGCGTTAACTCGAATCAAAAGCAAACCTGAAACAAACTAAGTATAAATCTTCACTCTACCCCGTAACAAACCACAACCCTTGTCTCATCTTTGTAGTGGCGGCATGGAGGAGCTGTTGTGAGGCGGTGGGTGTGGCGGTTGTGCTAGAGAGAAAGGTGGGTGTGGCGGCATGGAGGAGCTGTAGTGAGATGTGAATTATGAGGAAGAGATAAAAATTGATGTGATCTATTTGTTTTAAGAAGAAAGGGGAGTGTTTCTTTTCCCCTGGGAAAAGACAAAAATACCCTCCACTTAACAAGGCTTAACGCCCGTTAGTCCAACCAGTTAGGGTGAGGGACCAACGATGACTAACGTTTCGCAGTTAAGGACCAACGGTGCAATTTTTTTGGTCAAATGACGAAACTTGATGGTCAACATATACCATAAGGACAAATGGTGTAGTTTACTCTTTGTATTATGAAAATGTTATTCCTTCCGTCTTAATTTATTTTTTATGTTTTGGTTTTTTGAAGTATTTCTTTTTTATCTTTACTCGTTTTATTTTCAACTCTATGTAAATCTAAGTTAATTATTTATATCAAGTGAAACACATCCATCATTGCAATCTTCACCTTTGGAGATTGGAGTTTAAAAAAAAAAAAAGGAAAAAGAAAATAACCTATGACATTAACTATTTTTTGTTTTGTTTTATATAATATTTAAAAGAAAAAAATTAAAAGGTTTTATAAGTCGTCGATAACCAGTTAGGCAGCAGCTTAGAATTTATACAAGAGCCAAAAATTAAACAATCACAGTTTTGTCCTTTTTATAAAGCATCTCTACTTTTTCTTGCATAGCACCTCTCTCACTCTTCTCTCTCTCACATACATACAAAACCACAAACTTCAACTCATCCAACAAACACCTCCCAACAAAAAAAAACACACACATCTTCCTAAGAATCACAACTAAGATTCTCCTTAAACCCCAACCTAGGATGGAAGATACTCCTAAGCATGAAAACAACAAAAAAAGCAACCGCAAAACCATAAATATAGGCGCTGGTGCAGGCAGTTTTGGTGTAGGTGGAATTGTGTTGTTTGGTGGTGCTATAGTGACTGCAACTCTTGTGTCAGCAGTTTTTGCTTTTAAAAATAGGCGACAAAAACAAAGTTCATCAACATCAACAAGGTTTCTTTTTCGTAATTTATGAGAGCATGCATTAATGATGTTGTTTAGGTGTAACTAACTTTTTTTTAACTTGTTAGTTGTATTTAATGTAACAAACTTTTATTTTGTTACCTATATATCCGAGCGACCTTGTATAGCAGGTAAAACTGTGACATTATAGAGGATAAAAGGTGACATGGCGTCCCGCCATGTCATCAAAGTAGCACTGTCACTGTTTTACCCCTATAAGGTCACTTGGATAGATCGGTAACAGAATAAAAGTTTGTTACATTAAAGAGTAAAAAGTAGATTGTTATATGTAACAAGTTACATTTGATATGTCAATGATCAGAATGATGTGAATTTAAAGCAGGGATGAAGTAACTAGCATGAAGGAGATGGAGAGTAAGACGATTCATGATTCAAGTCAGGTATGCTTAACATACTTATGCTATTGCTATGTTTGTGTACCTTTTTTGACTTTAGATTCATGGTTTTTGTTGTGAATTTTGTTCAAATTTAGGATGAAAAGCATAATTCTGGGACGGATAATGATGAGAAAGTGGTAACTGTAGACAGCAACAAAGATCAAGATAACACTTTAGATTATGTTGATTCTGATCTTGAAAGCGAAAAAGCTGATAATAGTTATGAAAAGATAGCCTTAGATAGTGAACGGGGAGTTGATCGTGATGAAAAGGCTGACAAGGAGTCATTGGTTGCCAGTGATGTTGATTCGGTTCTTGAAAGCAAAGACATTGACAAGAGTTATGAAAATATAGCGTTAGATAGTGAATGGAGAGATAATGGTGATGCAAAGGTTGACACGGAGTCGTTAGTTTCTGATGAAAGTGCTATATCAACAGCAGAATATGACGCGGTTAAGGAGGATAAATTGGCTGTTGAAGCAGAAGAAACTATGCAGTACGAAAAGGGTAGAGAAGCTGCACAAGACGAGGTACCTCTTGAAAACAATGTTTCAGAAGCATCAGATGAAGACATACCAAATGGCCATGTAGATGAAGATCAAGAAACAGTTTTGACGAACGAGGAAGATGAAGCTGCTCGTGTGGATCTTGTTAAGGTAGTGCCATTGCTGGCAGACGAGAAAGAAAAAGATGGTCACAGTGAAATGATTCCGGAGGATATGGAAGATATTATGGAGACAGCTGATCATGAAGTTGCAGCTGTTGTCCAAAAGCATGAGGATGAAGTTATTCACACAAGTGTGTCAAACAAGCCACCAACACCATCCATGAACGAAGAAACAGAACTTAAAGTTGAAGCACGGGTAACTAAAGATGATGAACTGATCAGCAATGAAGAAAAAGACACAGAAGATGAAATCGGACATCTTCAAGTGATTGATGAGCAGCCAGTGGAAAGACAAGACAACACACTAACGCCTCTCATCAACGATGATGAAACATCACAGAAAGATGAACAACACGCGACAACAGAAGACGAATTGATTAATAAAGAAGAAAAAGACACAGAATGTGAAGTACAGCATGTTCAAGTGATTGATGATCAGCCACTGAAAAGAGAAGATGATGCACCAGCACAATTATTAACTAAAGAAGAAAATATCGAAGAACCTATGGTTACAAAAGATTCTTTGGTCAAGGAAGATGACCAAACACATGTTCAATCTATAAAAGAAGATGAAGAGGCCAAAGACGTTACAGTGAGGTCTCAAGTAACTTCAGCAGGAGCAGAAAATTCTATGCAGGAGGAACCAACACAAGAAGCAAAAATCAGTAACCAGAACTTTGAAGAAAACACAGAGGAAAATAAGACAATTTTAGGCAAGGAACAGAATGACAGTAGCCATAATGGTATCGAAAAAGAAGTCGGGGACAGTAAAAGTGCATCAACATTCGTAATGGATCTCACCAAGGGGAAAAAACAAGCATCAGCAAGTAAGCCATGGAAACTTAAACTGGTAACATGGTCCATATTGGTATCTATATGGTGCCTTTTCCATTGGTATTCTGAACTACCCTTCCCAGAAGTTAGTCTTGTTTGTAGTTTTATGTTCATTTTGATCTTATTAGGCTACCGGAACCGCACCACATACCTAGTCAAATATGAGTAGATATATACACTACATGTCTTTTTACAACAAATAAATGGAACATCTTTTGGTAAATTATTCTTAGCCTTGAAAGGTTTGGGTGTTGTTCGGTTTATTAAATGAAAAGTTATGCCTAAGTGATCACAAGATATATGCTCCTGTCACATGATTCACACAATAAGACTAAGATGCAAGCTACCATCTAAAATTAATTCAACCGAGATATTGTATAACAACGATTCTGTCACACGATGGTAATTAGTATCTTCAAGTTGTAACACTTGGTGTGTATATACCTCACTAGTTTATCCTTCAAAATACATTTACATGTATACTATTCTCTTTTATATACAGTACCCTTCCCTATACAGCTTGGTATAATCATCCTGCTGCTAGTTTATTTTGATCACAATTGTGCAACAAATACATATATGATAACTACGTACATCTGAGAAAAGAATTGTGTATATTCTGACCGGACAAAACTTCATACCCTGCCTCCATCATTTACTCAACATTCTCGTATTTGTTGATTTTGGGATAAGTTAGGACAACTACATCCTGTGGACCATCCTAAAACACCGAGGACTAGATCCACCTTTGAACATGCACTCACCTGCACATCGAAACAGATATAAGCTATAACGTGATACTTTATTCCAGTTGAGCGGATTTTAGAGATGAGTGTGCATACCAAATTGTCCACACTTGCTTCAACATGAAAAAGCATGACCGCCATTCCTCTTCCTCTATCGACCTCAGCCTGTTAGCATAAAGAAATATCACATGACCCTATCTTCATGGGTTATAAAGTGACCCAACGCGAGACAGAAAACGTCTTTTAATGACTCATGTACAAAAAAGTAGACAAAACGGGACATACGAAAAAGTATGTAGGTATTTAGCAATTAACCCTAAATGAAAAGATAAAAGAACTGAAAAATACTCACAGCACATGAGGATATTGCAATGCCTGCATCTGCCAATACTATTGTGATATCCGCCATCATGCCTGCAGTTCAGGTGAACATAAAGGTATACTAGTTATATAGGTTATAACGAATGAGAGGAGTTTAGTGATTACTAGTTTATGAAAAAGGACCTTTTCGATCTATACACACAATGCATAACCACTGGATGGAATTTCCTTCAAGGTTGCTCCAAGATGCAACTTTGCCAGCAAGCCAGCTTTCTAAACTCGGTAATACTTCCTTATACATTGGAATGTTGGCAAACATTATCTTACCAAACTCAATTCCAGTATTTAAACTCACATGTTGCATATGCTTGTTGTGCTTGCCATTCACTTTGGGAACTTTAACGCTACCGTTTTTGAAGCGAAACAGATCTTCATCAACTACCTTTGAAGACGACATATCCATGACATTCGTGAGAATTTTCTCCCAAGTATGTTGGGTCCCTTTAGAGTGATCTAGTACCTCTTCAATTTTCGTATCTTCTTCAGCATAACCAAGAAATTCATTCACTGAGTCAGCTGTTATTTCGGATGCAGAAAGTGCAGCTTGCTCCCTTAAAAACTGAATTAACAGCAGGCATGTTAACAAAAGCAAATAGATAGTAATCATATACAAAAATGGAATACAAGGTAACTTACTTTCATAATCTTGTGTCTGGCACTACGTGTTTTTGCATGTTTTAGCCATTGCTTGTGCCTCTGGAAAGCAGATTTGCTTGACAATCCCTGCAAAGCATAATTGCTTGATTAAATCATGTAATATGTTGTCTAAAAAAATATTTAAAAATTCTAATATGCGATAAAGTATGATAGTAACATGAAACTTATGGACCACATTTTTATAAAGAATTCACTTAAAAGGGCGATGTTAATTTATCTAAGATAAAAGAGAAGGATATCAACTGACATTGTAGGTGACTATCTCGACAACTTCAGCATTTGCTAGCACGTGCAACGGAGGAACAAGGTTGCCATTGACCTGAAAATGAGAGAGAGATATTAAATCGTTACACTGCATATAGTGCAAAAAGAAAAGATTCATGAGTAATAAAGCCATTAGACTTGCCTTTGCAGCCACCATCTTGTTTCCAATTTCAGTATGTATCATATAAGCATAGTCAATTGCAGTCGCACCCTTGGGCAGGTTTTTGATCTGTCAATAGTATTAAGAGAATAAACAAAACATAAAATAAATTTTTTTAGAGAACATCAAAAGCAAAAAAATAATGTCATGTATTAATGATCTAGCTTCAATCTATTTACCTCTCCTCTTGGCGTAAATACAAAGACACGACTACCTAGAAGATCCTTAGTGACTGTATCTACGAACTCTCTAGAACTCATGTTTCCGACAAATTCCTCTTGCCATTCTCTAATTGCATTGAGCCAACCAATCTGAGAAAAAGGTATCAATTGAAAAATAATGTTTTTAGGTAGATAGTACCATAATAGTGAAGAGCAACTGATACCCTACCCTGAGTGCCACATTTGCATTGTTTAGTCCGGCTGCTTTTCCTCCAAAGTTTCTATCTTCATTACATACTGTATGTCTGACCAAATCATTAACAAACACTTTCCCGCTATAATGAGCAGCAATGCCTCTGCTTGCTATCAAGTTCATCTCTTCAGTTTTAATCTGCCAACCATTGATAGATATATAATTAACTGTAAGTGAAATTATATAACAATGAAAGGAAAATAAAGTTATTGAGGAACCTACCTTAACTTCCAGGCGAAATGTACTCTCGTAAAGAAACGGAATTACAGTAGTATGAAGACTCTGATAACCATTAGGCTTTGGGGTTGCAATGTAGTCTTTCATCTGTTAAAAAGTTATACATGGTTATAAGTTTAAACATCAAGAAGGAGCTTGATACTGATTGAAACAGATACGCAATAAGTAAGATACGTACAGCTCGAGGTATGGGGTTCCAGATCCCGTGAACAAGCCCAAGAATATGGTAGCATATTTGTTGTGCGTTACATAAAGGTCCAACACCAACACAAGGCTTGGGTTTAACGATAATACGAAGCTGAAATCCAAATGCATAAAAGCATGTCAGAAGACACAGTTAAGACTCGTTACATATTCTACGTGGACCACTTAGAAGACGTTGATCAACTACCTGTGCAATTTGGTTGACTTTATTGATTGAACATTTGGATTTGACTACGGATTTATAGATGCTGCAAATACAGGAAATCCAAATTAGAAGGCTGCTATTTCACAATGATGGTAAACGAAGAAGGATCTATCACTTTACCTGTAAGGTTCCTTCCATATTGACTGGACCTCAGTTTTCAGAGCCACAAGGTTTAAGAACTGATCATCTTCAATCTTCTTGATCAATAACTTATTTGCCTAATAAAAAAAGAAGAGCCTGATAAGCCACAAGAGTAAATCGGCGAAATGAATATGAAAACTGATGAAAACATTTTTATAAAGTTGCGTCTCCTAAAGCTTTTTTGCCATTGTAACATGACAACTAATAAACAATAAAGCGTTTGATTTTATTACACGCTCAACCAAGTACTAAACATCAACATCTCATTTCAGGAAATAAATATAGTACCTCTTCGATTTCTTTCTCGTGGTCTTTATAGATTTCTGCTACCCGCCTCTTGATTTTATTGTAATCTTGAGGATTTGTGTACATGAAGGACAAATTCTCAAGCTCAGACTGCATGATAATTAATGCTCAAAATTGAGTGACCGTATTCCAAATAAGATCAAAGCAATTTAAATAAATTTAAATTAAAGCTCTATGAAACGGAAAGAATACCTTAATTTGGTACATCCCTAATAACTTTGCTAAAGGAGCAAAAACCTCTAGGGTCTCTTTTGCAATGCTGGTCTGTATACATCAAAAAAGTTTAAGAACAATAAAAAATACTTGTACAGTATAGTGAAAACTCGATAACTAATTGGTCAAATTTCACTCTACCTGCTTATGTGATGGCATATGTGAAAGAGTGCGCATATTATGTAACCTGTCTGCTAATTTGACGATAATCACCCGCACCTGTGAAAGGCAATGTTCAGTAACTGTTGACATAAATAATAAGAGCATAGATGTATTACTAGAGGGTACCAACTCTAGGCACTAGACGAAAATAAATGCGCTCGGGCTGGTCTAAACAGGTTAGGACCGTAAACAGGTCGTCAGTCTAACCTATTTATAAACTGGTCGTGTTCAGGCTGACCCGGACTACCCGTTTACTAAGAAATTTACAGAATATAAAATTCAACCCATTTATAACCCGTCATAAACCATTTGACCCGCCAAAACCATTTTCAACCTATTTGACAAATTCAGATAAACAGTTAGAAGGGTCGTGTGCGGGTTGGGGTTGTGATCCTCAACACAATTAAGCAAACAGATCTGGGTTGGGTGATACACCGTACTGATACAAACCTGAAATTGCCACCCATAGGTATCACTTAATAGATTTACCTCCTCAGTCATAGCCAGAAACATTTGTCGCAGATCATGTGCTTTCACATCTTGTACCGCAGAGATCTCATTCTTACACTTCAGCTTTCCAAGTTTCGACACCTAAGTATTGGATAGATTTAAGTATGACAATTGAAAAATGTGATATGCAGCGAAAAAGTGGTCATGTAAATGCTTAAAAAAAGTTAACCTTTGTTTCTCCTTCTACTATGTGGCGTACGGTGACACCAAATTCTTCTTCTATTCTTTCAAATGTGACAACATTTGTATCTTCAACTGTGTCATGTAATAAGCCAGCAGCTATTGACTCCCAGTCTAATTCCTTAACAAAAGAATACATGTCAGTAAACCTAATCCCAATTAAGCCAAAGTATTTGAAGTACTAAAAATCATTACTTTAAGAAAAATGATTCATAATAGTGTGCAACTCACTAGTTCTCCAAGAATTCGTGCCACTTCAACAGGGTGGACAATAAAAGGTTCTCCGCTGCGTCGTTTTTGCCCATCATGTGCTTCAAAGGCCAGCTGCACGACCATATAGTTGAGAACTAGTATCGGAAGATTTTATATTTTAAAGCATTTGTGATAAAGACTATAAAGAACTTACTTTTAGCGCATTATGCACTAATTCTAACTCGTCAGGTGTGAGATATGCGATATCAGGTTTGAGATCCTAAGAAATAAAAGAAGGCATCAGTAGCCCATTTGAAAATCAAAGTATGTTTAGTAGTAAAAGGTGCAACGCTGGCGCATACCTCCCACAAAAATTCAGGAGAAATGTGATCATATCCCGAGGGTGAAGATAAAGAACAACCGACTGCCCATTTTCTACAGCCGAGATGAAGCAAACTTGACCTTAGAAGTTTTCTTGGAGGAAAAAAGTCGGAAGCTTCGGAGGATAAACAGGATCCCTTACCAGCAACTTCACATCTCTAGCAGAAATAGCAAGTAAAGTGATAACCATCAGTATGATAACGCATAAATCAATATTTACTCTTTGCAATTATAAAAGTAGACAGCTGCTATGTTTCTCCGGTTAGTTGCAGATCTGTATCTTGTTGAAAATTACAAATCAATCAAAGGTTACACTGGCTTTCTGTTTTTCATAGTTTAAATGATGGGTACAAAGCAACGTTTAGGATAATATAGTAGACCTAATTACAAACATGCTACATTTTTCCTTTTTTTCAATTTTCTTCATATTGTCTCACTTGTTGAGTTGTTGCCTCTTGTCACATTGACAGAATCAGGAGTCCTATTAATAACTTTTGCTCCATTTTTAAGCCACGCGTTTGCTTCATTTTCTATGGGGTTTAATGTCCAAAATTAGTGAACATCTACTTAAGTTTTATAGCATAGAAGAATGTTAAACATTTCCTAATTCAATCCGTTAACCTAAGATGGAGATTGGAGGCCCCCCTTATGTGTCAATAACTTTTCTAATATAGGGTTCAATGCTGGCCTTCTGTCATCGTTCTTATATATTTAGCACTGATTAGTTCTATACTTCCTTGTCCCCAAATAAATGTCACCGGACAAAACACATACTTTACGAAAATTGTCATTAATGGTGAATGCAATGCCTTCTATTAATAGCAAAGCACCAACTAGTTAACTAATTTTGAAACTCAAACCATGTGCCCTAAAGATATATAAATGACACAAGCCAACCGAAATTCCACATGTTCGGCATTAGATTAGATTTTACCATGATAAGCAAATATAAAACGCAAACACAATTAAGTTGGGAGCAAGTGATGATGACTATATTTTACCATGATTAATGGAGCCTTGGAGAGACACCAAATTCCACCACAATCATATCTTCCACTTGATGCACCATCCCTTCTACCAAACTTACATATACTATTATTCACACATTCCACTGCCACTGCCACAATTCACACCAAACATTAATCCACCAAACCATAATCATATCAAAGTTATAAACCAAAAACATATACTCAAATGAAACAATATAAATAAATGATAAGAACTAAGAAAAAGCACCTCTAGACATTGATTGGGCAGAAGAAGCCATAGCTACTTACTAGCTAGCATCACCACCTGGCATGCATGCAATCAATCCAATATCCAAACAAAATGAAAATTCACACAGTTTTTATAAAAGTGATGCAATTATGATATAGATGGATTGGATAATATAAGAAAGCTAGCAGGGTTTATGTTTGGATGTTAAAATGAGGATGATGATGAATAGATAAAATGGTTAGTGTAACATAGAATGAAAACCACACAAATGTAATATGTAATATTTATATTTATATATGCGAATATTTTTCAAATAATATGTGTTCTTTTTGGCTAGTGTTTTTTCTTTTGTTGGTGCCTTGGTCTTGGTGGAATATTTGGTTTTTTAAGTTGGACTTGTGTGACGGATATTCCGTGACCATTTTTATATTTTGGTTTAAATCCCTATGCTAACGGTATCATGTTGTAGTATATTAATATTGGGCCTCGGTGGGCTACAAGGACGAGTCCAGGAGGTTAACATGGTGTTTGAGATGCTAAACTAGATTAGCAATTTGGTTTAAAGCTCATTTGTAGGCTTATGAGTTTATTGGATTTCAGATTATTTTTTATTAGCTCAAATTTTTTGGCATCTTTTGAGACATATAAGCTTCTATAACTTTAATTATATCATAGTAATAAGTTATATAAACCTTGAGATGTCAAAATAAGTTGGAAATTTGACTTTATAAAAAAAACGAAATCACATTAGCTTATAAGCTTAAACTAACACCCCTTAAACGTTATCTCAAATAACTATACTGAAATTAATTAATAGTTCTCTAACTGCTTTTTCAAAATTATTTATCTTACAACAAAATAAGTAGTAGCAATACGTTTTATCCAAAACACCAACTAATCGTCTGCTTAAAAGAAGCGATTAAGCAATGCCAAATGCCCACTTTAGAAGAAAAAAAAAACTGTCTTCAAATATTTTTGATTTAATTTTTTTCTGAGAAAATACCTGATTAAATTCGATTGAGCTTTTGAAGGACATGTAAAAAAAACCTGCTTAAAATCGGCTTAGATGGATTAAGCGAAGAATCAGGATTTTGTTATTCTGTAGCCTCAAATTTATAATTCTATCTAAGATACACAAATACATCGCATGTTATCACATTCTTACAAGTTGGGACGTTTTGCATCATGCATATAAATATCTCATCTTTTCATGTCGTCATAGCTGCCCACTATTTCAACATTCACACACATCTCTACACATATTAGTCCATACAACTTATGCCTAAGCCAAAGGGTTTCATTCTAGTTAATGCCTACTATTGAATTTTCCAACAGTAATTGTCACTTTAGATATGCTTTGACTAAACATTGTACATTAGGTTGTTTGAAAGGGTCAAATATTTAGATGTATAGGGTTAAGAATTAAGATCACAATAAAGATCCCCTCTTTTATCGATAGACGATTAGTCGTGTATAGAAGCGACGATGTATAATGTTATTATTTTGTGTGTATGTTTATTTATTTTCTTGTGTATATATGAGTGTGAAGTAAGTAAGAGTGAAGAAAATTTGTAAATTAAAATGTAATTTAATATTTAA
Organism: Chrysanthemum seticuspe; assembly: GCA_019973895.1. NCBI lineage: Eukaryota > Viridiplantae > Streptophyta > Magnoliopsida > Asterales > Asteraceae > Chrysanthemum > Chrysanthemum seticuspe. The sequence goes on from BPTQ01000005.1 coordinate 77,755,689, forward strand.
ATAATTAATAAATTGCATTGTAACATTTTCTTCAAACAATATTACTTATTTTGCAATTTTTTAAACAATTTGTTTCATCTTTATACAAGTGTCACACCCGACAATATTCTTGAAAAACAAGCTTCAAATCTGAAAACATATTCAGTTTTGGCGTGATAATATGAAGTGCAAAAATGAAGTCATGTTGAAACGTTAAAAGAAAAGGTGGTGGCTATTGAATTAAAAGGTAAAGTCAGTGGGTTGACTGATGTTGAGATTTTCCAACGTTTAGAGCAGCTAAAGCAAATCGAAGGTTTGAAACATATCAAAAGATTGGACTTAGCTACTTCTCATTTTGTTCTAGGATTCTTCTTCTTCGTAAGGCATTTGTGGCACGCAGGAAGGGCTCGTGCAGCTGCAGCAGGATTTGAAAAAGGAATTGATCGTGATTTTGAACCTGTTCTTTCCATGACCCCTCTTAATTGAGACAGGAGATCAAAGACTTGAAATAGGAGTTACTTCGGTTCCCTCATACATATAGGGGTCATGTCATAATTTTTTTTTCAATTTCATTTATATTTAATCCATTTTTCTGGCTTGGCTAGGCGGGATAGCCGAGCCACTTCCCTTTCTTTATGATAATGAAACCGTCCGCAATCCAATAAAGAAACAAATAGATTCAACAAGCAAAAAAGGAGAGAGAAGGATTCGAACCCTCGATAGTAAACTATACCGGTTTTCAAGACCGGGGCTTTCAACCACTCAGCCGTCTCTCCGAAAGACATTTTTATTTTATTCCTCCGAATAAAACATGGCCATATGAGTGGATGGGTTGAGATCCATGTATAACTCATATTTGTCATAGAACCAATGGACCAATCATAGCCATCCATTTTTTATTTAAATCATATTCCACCTTTTTTTTTAAAACAACATATCTTGCGAACGGTAAATTTTCAAGATACAAAAAATACACCATCATAACGAGAATTAAATTATCTTTCTATAGATATGCATTGTTATATACTTTCGACAAACATTTTTTTTCAAAAATTCCGTCCGAAAAATCATATATGATTTTTACGAATCATATATGATTTTAAAAAATCATGTATGATTCGATTTTTACGAATCATATATGATTTTTACAATCATATATGATTCTCAAAAATTATGTGATTCGTAAAAATCGAATCATATATGATTTTCACAAATCATATATGATTTTTGTTGACCGAAATTTTGAAAAAAAAAAGTTGTTAAAAATATATAGTAGTGCATATCTATAGAAAGATAATTTAATTCTCGTCACGATAGTATAATTTTTATCGCGTGACGATTAACGGTTTGCGAGATATTTAATTTTTTAAAAAATGGTGAAAGTTTATCATAATAAAAAAATGAATGGCTGTTATTGGTTGATTGGATCTATGGTAAATTTTGGTTCTATATTGAACTTTTGCCATGAGTGGATACCGCCACTATCAAAGATCTCGGGTGTCATGGTCAATCTATCTATCCCACTATATGGATAGATATATGATTTAATCAAAAGTAAATTGGGCTATCGAGGGTGACGAAAACTCGAATTTTTTTCACGGTATGATTAACACTAAATTTTCAAGAAATTGCATAAATGACATCTACATGAATGGTTTTTGGGATTTCGGACCCGCCACTCGTAATTTCACACATCTTCAATTTTCACAAGCTTAAATTTGAAGATAATTCCTACAATCGCCCATGTTTAACTAGCAACCTTTTTAAATCGTAATCCAATGGTGAGGCTGCCTTTCTTGATGATCCTTTCTTTCGTTATGAAATAAAAAGGACAGTTTGGAGTTGTGGTGGTACTAAGTTACCGGGTCCTGATAAGTTTAATTTTAAATTTATTAAAGATTATTGGGATACAATTGGTAATGAGTACATAAACATGGTGTTAAAGTTTGAAGTTAATAATTTCAATCCTAAAGGTTGCAATTCCTCTTCCATTGCCCTTGTTCCAAAAAATCGGAGATCCTCTCACATCAAAGATTTTAGACCCATTAGCTTCATCGGATGTCAATACAAGGTAATTTCTAAACTTCTAGCTAACCGCGTCTCGCAAGTTGTGAACTCGATTGTTAATGAGGTGCAAACGGCTTACATAAAAGAAAGGCAAATAATTGATGGTCCTCTTATGGTTTCATAATAAACCATAAGAGGACCATTATAAGCCCCAATTTTACTGCTTATTTTGAGACTTGTTGGCTTTTATAAGTTTATCATATCATAATAAACTTATAAAAGCCAACAAGTCTCAAAATAAGCCACAAAATTGGAGCTTATAACAGATAAGCTCAAATCGGCTTATGTTAAATAAGCTTAGCCAAACAGGGTCGGAATCCAAGCATGGGCATCCAAGAAACAAGAAACAATTTTTATTCTCAAAGTAGACTTTGAAAAAGCCTTTTATTCCTTTGATTGGAATTTCTTAGACCATATCATGTAACAAATGGGTTTTAGTCAAAAATGGAGGAATTGGATCCGGGAGTGTCTTAACTCAGCATATGGACCGGTTTTAGTCAATGGTTCACCCACTTAAGAATTAAAATTCAAAAAGGTCTTCGTCAAGACGACCCACTTTCACCATTTCTTTTCATTCTCGCCATTCAAGCTCTTCATGTCTCACTTCAAGAAGCAAAATCTAAAAACCTCTTTGAAGAAGTCAAAGTGGGTAATAATAATGTTGACATTTCCATCTTCAATTGGCAGATTACGCTATTATCATGGGTGGTCACTTGACAATGCAGAAGATCTTTGTCAGATTTTGAGAATATAGTTTCTAGTTTAAAAAATAAAATTCTCCAAGAGTAAATTATATGGTATCGGTATCTCCAATGATGATACTCATTTTTTTGCTTTGCCAACCTTCATCCCTTCCACGCACTTACCTCGGTTTATCCCCTGGTGCCAACCTGAACAAAAGTAATAGTTGGAAGACCATCATTGACAAGTTCCATATAACCTTATCTAATTGGAAATCAAAGAACCTCTCTTATGGTGGTAGGCTCACTCTTACAAATTCGGTTCTTGGAGCACTTGGTATTTATTACTTTTCCCTCTTTAAAGCTCCTAAAATTTTGATAACTCAGTTAGAAAAGCTTAGACAAAACTTCTTTTAGGGAAGTTTGCTTTCCTTCTAAGTGTGACAGTATCGGTATAGGTAGCCTTAAAGCCTCAAACATTTCTATGTTGGTTAAATGGTGGTGGTGTTTTTATAGTTAAAATGAGGTTTTGTGAAAACTGTTGGGTTCTAATAATCATAACAATTATAAAATCAAGTAAACATCATCAAAGCATGCAGCGAAAGTATAAGGAATAATATATGTAAATAATTAAACGAATAAGAATGTGCGTACCTTTTAGCAAATCAAGAACCAAACGATAATGGAACAAGGAACAAAAACCCAAAACCCTAACTTAGGGTTTATATAATTCGACCCACCAAAAGTCGACCACCAAGAAATCCACAAACACAAGTGCGTTTGTATTTCGTTCTTGTACACTCGTACTAATAGCGATTTGATGTGAAAAGCTAGGTTCTTGAATCACAATAAAAACCAAACACTTGTTTCTTGAGATTGGAAAATCGAAACCCTAGGGGAGGGCTTGGAACCGATCGGCCAAACACAAGAGGGAGGAGAGGAGAAATAAATTAGGTTATCAAAGTGATCCAAGGTTTTTTAAGAGAATTATGAATACAAGGGAATGTATATATAGTTTCTCAAAACTTGATGACCAAGAAAACTCTCCTCCTTGGGTTGGGAAGCCCACGACCGGCCATGCACACCCAAGAGGAGTTCTAGAACTTTCTTGTCCACTAATTTCATCTCTAGTCCTCGTAGTTTACATTTAACGACCGTTAGTCAAACCTTGTTAAATATTAACTATCGTTAAGTTTTAGTTCGCGACAAATAATTAATAATAATAACGTTTATATATATTAATTATTTAAACATCAACTCTCATACGTAATGTGTGCAATCCCGAAGTCTCGAGTTCGAATCCGGTCATACGTATATTAAATATATCCATAAAACCTTTTAGCTCCCACTTGGATATTACTTAATATAGTAATGACATTGGTTTAGTCTAGCCTAACACGCCAATGCCCCCAGATCGAATCGAGTATGGTATCCTGAAAAATCCATTTAATGATTCATCATTTTTACTTATCCTTTTGTTACTAATACTAAATTAACTATGAATATGGATAAAGTCATTTCATAAGTTAATATTCTGTTTCTCGTTATATCTGATTGAACAAGATTACCAAATCATTTGAACGTATTCCAGATTGATCTTGGGTATGGCCATACAAACATCTTGTCAACCCTACGAGGGGCCCAAATATAGTACTATGCTTTGAAACAAATTCAAAGGAACAAATTTTCTTGACTACAAACATAACTCATGAACTTTGTAACACTTCTGAAAATAGCCCTTATAACTACCAGTTACGGATAGCGTTAGACTATCTTACACAAGTGCACTACATTCATAACAGTTATATGGTATCTCAAGTCTGAGGATAAACATTTCATGATTTACTTAATGACAAAAATCCATAAGTATAATCATGTAAAGTTGGGATCTGTCCTATATTCAATTCATTGAATATCATGTGAATCTGGTATGTCCCACGCATCAATATACTTTAAGTATATTCTACCAAAACTCAGATTTGTCTTAATTCAATGACATTCCCACATCATTGATCGACAACGGACTATTTAGAATAACATAAGTTATTCACGGATTAAACATGCAAATATAGGATATAATATTAAGAAAATGAAAAATAAACATAAACAACTATTTTATTTCATTAAAGTAATATTTGTTCATAACATCCTTTATCCAAATACTAATCACAGATCTGCATGAAACTACTAGCTAAACGAAGTCTTATCCCATCAGCATGGCCAGTAAGTTTTTCCTTTGGCAAAGGCTTCGTAAAGGGATCAGCTAGATTAACATCTGTATGAACTTTGAGTAGATTGATTTCACCTATTTCGACTTGTTCTCGAACATAGTGATATCGACGAGGAAAAAGTCTGGCGCCCTTCATGACTCCAGGCTCATTGGAAAATGTTATTGCAGCAGAGTTGTCACAATACACATTTAAAGGTAATTCGATTGAGGGCATTACTCCGAGTCCCGAAATGAATTTCCTAATCCAAACAGCTTCCATCGCAGCTTCCGAAGCAGCTATGTACTCAGCTTCTGTAATAGACATCGCAGTCGTTGTCTGCTTCTTGCTCTTCCAGTCAACTGCTCCTCCATTAAACAAAGACGTATCCCGTTTGAGACTTCTTATCATCTTTATCAGTTTGGAAAGACGCATCGCAAAAACCTGTAACATCAAGTTCTGCATCTGGATTTCCACCATACACTAGAAACATTTCTTTAGTAGCCCTTAGATACTTAAGAATGTTCTTAACAGCTTGCCAGTGTTTCACACCTGGATTCTGTTGATATCGACTGGTGATATTCTGTGCAAACGCCACATCAGGCCTTATACATCTTACAGCATACATGATAGATCCTACAGCCGAAGCATAAGGAACTTTTCTCATGCGTGCCACCTCTTCAGGTGTTGACGCGCATAGTTCACTACCTAAGCCATGTTCAACTTGCATCAGCAAATATCCCTTCTTGGAATCTTGCATATTGAATCTCTTTAATATTTTATCAATGTAAGTACTTTGACTTAGTCCAATCAACCGCCTTGATCTATCTCGGTAGATCTTGATTCCCAGAATAAATGCTGCTTCCCCTAAATCCTTCATAGAAAAACACTTTCCAAGATAAGACTTTACATCTTGCAAACTTGGAATGTCTTTTCCCATGATCAATATGTCATCGACATATAAGATAAGGAAAATAACATTACTCCCACTAGCTTTGTGATATACACATGGCTTATCAAGATTTTGAGTGAAACCAAATTTCTTGATTTCTTCATCAAACTTCTTGTTCCATTGCCTTGATGCTTGCTTCAACCCATAAATGGATCTTTGAAGTTTGCATACACGCTTTGGAAACAAACCCTTCAGGTTGCGCCATATAGATGTCCTCATCTAGGCGACCGTTTAAGAAGGCAGTTTTGACATCCATTTGCCATATCTCATAGTCATAGTACGCAGCTATGGCTATAAGAATCCTAATAGCTCTAATGTCTGCTACAGGAGAAAACGTCTCCTCGTAGTCTATTCCAAAAGTTTGAGTAAACCCTTGAGCTACAAGACGAGCTTTATAGGTGTGTACATTGCCATCCATGTCAGTCTTTATCTTATAGAGCCACTTACTTCCAACTACCTTGGCATTTGGAGGTAAGTCAACCTCTATCCAGACTTCATTATCTCTCATGGATTGCATTTCCCCATTCATTGCAACTTGCCATTTATCCTTTTTAGGACTCATCATGGCAGCCTTATAGTTAGCAGGTTCACCAAGATCCCCTAACATATTTTTCTCAGCTTCTACGTTAAGACATAGACGCTCAGGTGCACGCGTAGTCCTTCCAGATCTACGAATGGGAACCACTTCAACTTCAGGTGGAACACTCATTGATGAGTGTCTAAATACTCATCATTTTTGTACCATTTAAACTGCAAAAACATCTGAAAACACTCAGAAATGCATCAAAATGATAAAAATATCACAAATAAGTGTTTTATGTGTTTTAAATGCAAAAATATCAAAATCTGGTGAAAAACGTATCAAGATTGCATAATTGGCAGTTTTAGTCCCCCAAGTTTCAAAAGTTGTCAAAAACAGTCCCTGGTAAAACAAAATAAAGAAAAATATCATTTCAAGTCCCTAGGGATTCTTAAGTTGTCAAAATTGGTCCTTGAAATTTAAAAATTGCAAAATTACAATTTAGGTCCCTAAACTTTGAAAATTGGCACAAATGGTCCTTTGAAAATTTAAAAATGTCAAAAATAGTCCTTGCACTATTGAAACTTGTCAAAAGTGACCCTTGTGTGAACTTTGGAAAATGGCAGAAATGGCCCTTCAAGAATCAGAAATTGCAAAGTTAGTCCTTGTTATTTATAAACCTAGCCATGACCCTTTTGCATTTTAGACCCCTGCCATTACCAATTGAGCCCCCTGTCAAAACCATTGTGACCTCCTCTATTTTGGACCCCTGGTCAACCACCAGTCAAATACACCTTTGCCGCCCACCCTATTCACCTTTCTTCTTCACCACTAGCCCTGCAACTCAGGCATCTCCCATCACCTCTCACCTTATTCCTCCCCCTCATCATCACAACCCACCACAATTAATGCCACACCCCCCCCAGTTGCAAATTTAGAAGCACAGAGGTCAAAACCAGCTTTTCCCGCCAAAAAACGTGGACGGCTTAGATCACTCAAAACTCATCCATTGGCCAAGATTATTAGTGGGATTTGCTCAGAAGGACACGTGGAAGTCATTTGGTGTATAAAAGAGAGGAAGAGAAGCAAAGACAAGGCAGTAGTTAATTTTTAAATTTCATGTATTTCGTTTTTAGTCTCAATGTTTTAGTTTAAGTTCAAAGTTATAATTTCCTGTTCGAAAGTACTAAACTTAAGTTATTTTGTCAGTGTAATCTATTTTAAAGCATCAATTCAGAGTTTTAATATAATTTCAAGTTTTTATGTTAACTGTTATAAAATCAGCTTTCAATCTCTTATACTCAAGGCTCCAAGTAGCTTCATTTCAATTCAAACAAGCTTACTCAAGCTTATTATAGCTTTTGGTAAGCTTGGAACACAGTTTCAAGTAAGTTTGATGTATGGTCAACGAAAGTCAACTGTGAAGCAATTTTGATTAAGCAATGCTGGAAATGGATATTGGTTGGTGCAGTGTTGGATTTGGGATGATTCTAAGTGAGAATTGGGGTTGATATGATTTAGGATAGTGTTACTTTAAGAAGTTGCAAGCCATAGTGGCTGTGGACACAAGTGAGTTTGCACATTCATGTCTGTCTTGATTTGTTGTTATGTTTTAGCTTATACTTGCTCATTTCACTGTCATTCAGTCATAGTTAATCAATTCAGCAATAGAATAAGCCAGATAGTAAATTAGTTAAAGTTATCAGTTAATCAAATAGCTTAAGGTGTGTTTGGTTCAGAAGGATTGATTGATCTTAAGCTTTTGTTGGTACTTGAAACCTGTCTACTTAGTCTCAATATAGGTCTCTTGAATCATTTGAGTCAGTTATTTGTGCACTAGAATACTCCAAGTCAAAATCATATGTAATCTATTCTCATTTCAAAACTGTTGGAATTTTCAAACATCCAAAGCTTTATTCATGTTTGGAAATCAGTAGAATAGCCTAATATAGTTTCATTTAACCATATAACATCATATTCAGTCTATAAATCAAGATTAAAGTTCATAAAAGTCAAAGTTATCAAAACTATCAAAAAGTCAAAACTTGCAATTCTCAGTTTGCACCCAACTAGAGAGATTTTTCACAGGTTCATTATTGGTCCAAATCCAGTGAAACTTTGGGTGTTAAAACTTCAGTTGGTCAAGCTACTTATTATGATTTTTATTGATTTTTAGTAATTTTCTAAAAGCTTCAAAATAGCTTATCAAACAGGGCTTATTTGCCCTGTTCACAACTCAGTGAATACTGAGTTTTCTCAGTATCTTGCAGAGCTTGCCACAAGCTCATAAGAGCTTGTCCAGGTCTGGTTCTTGGTTTACAACTAGCTAGCCAGGTCTACAAAAGGCCCCAACTTCTGTTTTTAAGTTCCATCTTATTTAAGTGCTTATTTTCTAGTTTCAAAGTAGCACTCAAAAACTGTTTTTGGCATAAGTGCTCAAATCATCAAATCATAGCAGTTTGTACTTAAAAGGTTTAGGTCAGTTGTAATAAGTTGTTTTAGAGTACTTTTAGCATAACATAGGTTCTGTAACAGTTTGGTGCTCATTTGTACCCTTTGGCTTATTCAAAGTGCTTATTTATAAGCACTTACAACTGCAGTTTCATATTCCACCACATAAGCCACTGTTTTTCTATTTTTCTTAGATTCAGTATATTAAATTAGACTTTTCCTGAATTTTTCATATTTTTCTAGTTCAGTTTGCTATTTTTCTTAATTTAAAACAGTTTTTAGGTAATTTTAATTAGCTTTTAATACAATTAAATCAAAAAAAGTTCAAAAAAATAAGTTTCTATTTTTCTTAGGTTAAGATAAATATAAAAAGTAAAAAAATTATTTTTCCAGATTTTTCATAGTTTAATTTGTAATTTTTAGCAATTTAATTAGTTAAAAATAGTTTTTAAATTCATAGAAAATAGAAAGATAATCAGAAAAATACAAAATTAGTTTTGAAAATTCTATTTAGTTATTTTAGATTTTTCTAAGTCATAATTTTATTTTTCTAGCTTTATTTCATATTTTCTTGTATTTTAGGGTATAATTAAATAAGCAAAATTAGTTTTTAATTAATAATAATTAGATAAATAGTTATAAAAATAATTTTATTTTTCTTAAAATTTTCTCTTATCATTAGGATTGTAAAAATGTCATTTTCATACTTTTAGGATTAATATTGTTTCAGTTTTACATTTTCTTGTGTACGTCACGTAGTTTTTAATTCAAGTTTTATAAAAGAAAAATCAAAAACATCAGTTTAAAAATAGTGATAGCGTTTATTTAATAGAATTTATCTTTTTAATTTGCATTTAAGCCCCTGTAATTTACAAATCTTTTCTTTAGGTATAAAATAACTCAAAATCCTTACTGATCACTATCCTTAGTGATTATTCGACATCTGACTGTGTTAAACACCAATTCATCCTCCGTGGGACTTAACGACCCAGGAATCCACTATATTCCTCTGATCTAAATTGCATTTTGTGTTTGCACTGTTTTAAGTTTCTTACGGTTAGCCATTCACAAGTGGCTAGCTTGTGTGAGATAACTTGACGGTTTAGCACGAATCAAATTTTGGCGCCGCTGCCGGGGAGGCTGTAAGCGTGTTTTAAGCATTTTGAGACCCGTACTTGCACATATACCACCTTTTGTAAACAGTTTTTTGTAAAGTTAATCAAAATCAAAAAGTTCATTAACACTTTTCCTAAAGTGTTAACAACACCAAAAACAATATAAAACAACAAAAACAATCGTAACGTTTTCTAGCTTGTGTTTCTTTTAAGGTGATTCTTAAAGAAATACGATTTGGTTAAACGAGACGATACCAAAAATATTTTCCAAAAGTTTTTAAACCATCAACACATATCCATACCTACGTCTTTTCAGTGGTACTTAATATATACATAAAAATCAACCACCGCAAATCAAGGCAGTACACCTACTAACTGGGGGTGTGACCATAATAAGTTCCCGAACAACAGATTTAAAACTTGCCTTTGTGTCCTTGTGATTTGGTGTACCTTTTTCAAAGAAGCCATTTCATTTGTGATTATTGGTTAAGTTCACTTGTCGTTTTGCCTCGCATTTTTTTTGAAAACTGATTTTTATACTTAGTGCATGCGCACTCGTTCTTCCAGTTCTACAAGTCCACTGTCAGAGCTTGCAAATATTCCTCGTAGACGTAGAGGACGTTCTGCTCCTTCAGCCGTGACTAAGGAACATCTACCACCACCACCCCCTGCCGTAATGGCAGAAGACAAGCCGATGAATGAGCTTCTCCAAGCACCCATCGAGGGTTACGGAGATGCTATTGTTGTCCCAGCCATTGTGGCTGATACTTTTGAGCTCAAAACCGGGTTGCTTAATCTGGTAACCCAAAGCCAATTCTATGGTTTTGAGCGGGATGATCCTCATGCACACATTCGATGGTTTAACAAGATTGCATCTACCATCAAATACAAGAATGTCCCACATGAAGCAATTAAGCTTCTTCTGTTCCCATTTTCTCTAGAGGGACAAGCCCGGAATTGGCTTGAGAAACAACCCCCTCGTTCCATTGAGACATGGGAGGATTTAGTCACTAAGTTTGTTAATGAATTCTATCCTCCATCCCGAACTACAAGTCTTAAGAATGAGATAATGAAATTCTCTCAAAGATTTGATGAATCATTCGGGGAAGCGTGGGATCGTTACAAAGAATTGCTCCGTAAGTGTCCGCATCATGGTTTTACCGAGTTAATGCAAATGGATACTTTCTACAATGGTCTGAACCAGACTAATCAAGACTCTTTAAATGCCTCCGCGGGAGGTAATTTCTTGAGCAAGACCACAAAAGAAGCCTTGCAAATCATTGAAAACAAGTCCCAGGTCCGCCCTTTCCGCACGAAGACATATCAGTCTCAGTCTAATGCTGGACCTTCTACTTCATCTCCCGTGAGTACATCTAGCACCGATGCTAAGATTGAAAAACTCACGGATATTGTTCAGGATTTGGTTCTTGCTAACCAAAAGAAAGTCACTTTCACTCAGACACCATTACATGGTGAAGTGAAGAAAGTTGAAGTTTGTGTTACTTGTGGTGCTCCTCATGCATACTACAACTGTACTGCCACCGATGGTAGTCCGTTTGAAGCTAATGCTATAGCCGGTACTTCAAATCAAGGAGGTAATCAATACCGTCCTCAAAATGAACCAAACTACCGTGCTAACACTTATCAGGCACCACCCGGTTTTAACCAGAATCATAACCGGAATCAGAACCAACCTAGAATGAACCAAGGTTATCAAAACCAAGGTAATTTCTATTCCGGACCCAATCAAGGTTTCCAACATCAAGGAAACCTTAATCACAACAATTTCAATCGAGGGAATCAATTTCAGGGAAATGTGAATCCTAATCAAGGGAATTTTCAACAACAAGGTCATAATCAAAACATACGACCTCAAAATTTCCCTCCACCTGCTCCAGTACCATCATCTGATGAGTTATTGAAGCAATTCATGAAATCCCAAGATGAAATGAACAGGTTGTTGGTCAGTCAGATCGCTAATCTCAAGAAGTCTTTAAATGATCAACCCTCGGGCTCAGGAAAACTTCCGAGCAACACGATCGCTAACCCGAGGGAAGATACAAAGGCGATCACAACCAGAAGTGGTGTTTCATACAATGGACCCGCTATTCCTACTACCTCTGCTTCTTCTATCCCGAAGGTAGTGGAAAGTGAACCTGAGGCAACAAAGGACAAGGAACTTTCTACTAATAACGGAGGTACCAACGATGTCCATCCTCAAGTTGTCCAGAAACCCAAATCCAATCCAGGAGTTATTTTTGAACCTCCTGTAGCTCCCGTTGAAAACCCCAAATCCAAATCTTCTATTCCTTACCCATCACGTTTGAATGAGCAAAAGCTCCGCGAAAAAGCCAGTCATCAAATGGACAAATTTTTTCAAATTTTCCAAGAACTACATTTTGACATAAGCTTTGCGGATGCTATCATGCTGATGCCCAAGTTTGCATCAACTCTCAAACACATGTTAAGCAACAAGGAAAAGCTGTTTGAAATGGCTAAAACTCCTCTGAACGAGAACTGCTCTGCAGTTATCTTGAAGAAGCTTCCCGAAAAGCTTGGAGATCCTGGAAAATTTCTCTTACCTTGTGTATTTCCAGGAATGGTTGAATGCTTTGCCTTAGCCGATCTTGGTGCAAGCATAAACCTGATGCCTCATTCAGTATGGAAGAAACTTTCTCTTCCGGACCTTACTCCTACATGCATGACTCTTGAGCTTGCAGATCGTTCTATATCGCGTCCACTTGGAATTGCCGAGGACGTATTTGTGAAAGTAGGAAAGTTCCATTTTCCAACTGACTTTGTAGTTGTTGATTTCGATGCTGATCCACGGGTTCCTCTCATTGTTGGAAGAGGATTCCTGAGAATGGTCCGTGCTCTCATTGATGTATTTAAGCAAGAAATCACATTACGTGTTGGTAATGAAGCTGTCACCTTTAACCTTGATCAAACTTCGAGGTACTCCGCAAACTATGATTCTGAGTTGGTTAACCGAATAGATATCATTGATGTTGCTTCTGAAGAGTACTCTCAAGAAGTTCTTGGTTATTCTCATAATTCTGTGAGTGGGGATCCCACCACATCTTCTCAACCTATCATAGCCAATTCTACTCCTTCTCTCACTCCGTTTGAGGGAAGCAACTTCATCTTGGAAGAGATTGAAGCATACTTGGCTAGTGATTCTGTTCCATGGGAAATTGATCACGCTCCAATTGACATCGAGGGGGACATACTTCTCATTGAGAAATTGCTTAAAGATGATCACTCATCAACCCCTCACACTAGTGATGCAATTCCAGAAGAGATTAATCACCATGAGATTAATCCGGAGGGAGATATTCTTATTCTTGAGAAGTTGTTAAATCAGGACACTTCTCCTCCACTCCCTCCCGTCGAGCTTCATAACAAGGAAGTCAAGTCAGTTGAGAAAACTGAAGAATTTCCTGAAGTCGAACTTAAGGACTTACCACCTCATCTTGAGTATGCATTTCTTGAAGGTGATGATAAATTGCCTGTCATTATTGCTCGAGATTTGAGTAAAGATGAAAAGACTGCTCTCATAAAGGTCTTGAAGTCACACAAGCAAGCAATTGCTTGGAAACTCTCCGACATTAAGGGTATCAACCCTGAATTTTGTACTCACAAAATCTTGATGGAGGATGACTTCAAACCAGCAGTTCAACATCAGAGAAGAGTAAATCCAAAAATCCATGATGTTATCAAACAGGAGGTTATCAAACTTCTTGATGTAGGATTGATTTACCCAATCTCAGATAGTCCTTGGGTTAGCCCAATTCATTGTGTTCCTAAAAAGGGTGGCATAACTGTTGTCACAAATGAAGATAACGAGTTAATTCCAACTCGGCTGGTTACGGGATGGCGTGTGTGTATTGACTATCGCAAGTTGAATGACGCCACCCGTAAAGACCATTTTCCTCTACCCTTCATGGACCAAATGCTTGAGAGATTAGCAGGGAATGAGTACTATTGTTTCCTTGATGGTTTCTCGGGTTACTTTCAGATCCCCATTGATCCACAGGATCAAGAGAAGACCACATTCACCTGCCCATACGGAACTTTTGCCTACAGACGTATGCCTTTTGGCTTATGTAACGCTCCTGGCACGTTCCAACGATGTATGATGGCCATATTCCACGACATGATCGGGGAAACAATGGAGGTGTTTATGGATGACTTCTCGGTCATTGGGGACTCATTTCAAACATGTCTCTCCCATTTAGATAAAATGCTCAAACGGTGTGAAGACACCAATCTTTGTCTAAATTGGGAGAAAAGCCACTTTATGGTCAAAGAAGGCATAGTCTTTGGCCATAAGATTTCAAAAAACGGGATTGAGGTCGATAGAGCAAAAGTCGATGTTATTGCTAAACTACCTCATCCTACTACCGTCAAAGGTATTAGGAGTTTTCTAGGTCATGCCGGGTTTTATCGTAGATTCATACAAGATTTTTCTAAAATCGCCCGGCCTATGACTCATCTTCTTGAAAAAGATGCTCCTTTTATCTTCTCACCTGAGTGCATCGAAGCTTTTGAAACATTAAAGAAAAAGCTTACTGAAGCACCCATTCTCGTTGCTCCCGACTGGGACTTGCCTTTTGAGCTCATGTGCGATGCAAGTGATTTTGCTATCGGTGCAGTCTTAGGGCAACGTAGAGCTAAGCATTTTCAGCCTATCCACTACGCAAGTAAAACTATGACTGAAGCTCAAACTCATTACACCACCACAGAAAAAGAGCTACTAGCTGTGGTGTATGCGTTTGAAAAGTTTCGGCCGTACTTAATCTTGACCAAATGTGTAGTGTATACGAATCACTCGGCTCTCAAATATCTCTTTGCAAAACAAGATGCAAAGCCGAGATTGCTCCGTTGGGTTCTCATCCTACAAGAATTTGATATCATTATACGTGATAAAAAAGGAGCTGAGAACCTGGCTGCTGATCATCTTTCCCGTCTAGAAAACCCTCACCAGGATGTGTTCGAGAAAAAGGAAATAAATGAAACATTTCCTCTCGAAACACTTAATGTGGTTTCTTTTCGTGGAGACTCTTCTACCCCATGGTTTGCTGACTTTGCAAATTACCATGCGGGTAACTTTGTGGTGAAAGGGATGTCGTCCCAACAGAAAAACAAATTCTTTAAAGATGTGAAACATTACTTCTGGGACGACCCCTACTTGTTCAAAATTTGCGCGGATCAAGTCATCAGGCGATGTGTGTATGGTCAGGAAGCCATTGACATTCTCAAGGCTTGCCATTCTGGACCTACTGGGGGCATCATAGCCCCAACTACACCGCCAAGAAGGTGTTTGATTCCGGATTCTATTGGCCCACGATTTATAAGGATGCCCATGAATTTGTCAAAGCCTGTGATGCTTGTCAACGTCACGGGAATATCTCACAAAGAAATGAAATGCCGCAAAACGCCATTCAAGTGTGTGAGATTTTTGACATCTGGGGCATTGACTTATGGGGCCATTTCCTTCATCTCGCGGTAACAAATACATACTCGTGGCCGTTGACTATTTGTCAAAATGGGTTGAAGCTAAAGCTTTGCCTACCAACGATGCCCGAGTTGTTGTGAAATTCTTAAAATCTCTTTTTGCTAGGTTTGGAACTCCACGAGCTATAATCAGTGATCGTGGTACGCATTTCTGCAATGACCAGTTTGATAGAGTCATGCAAAAGTATGGTGTAACCCACCGTCTCTCTACTGCGTACCACCCCCAAACAAGTGGGCAAGTGGAAGTTTCCAACCGGGGGATTAAAAGAATTCTGGAGAGGACGGTTGGCGAAAACCGTGCCTCTTGGTCGGATAAGCTAGATGACGCACTCTGGGCCTTCCGTACAGCTTATAAAACACCCATCGGGTGTACTCCATACAAGCTTGTGTACAGGAAGGCATGTCATCTTCCGGTTGAGCTTGAGCACAAGGCATACTGGGCCTTGAAGCATGCCAACTTCGATATTCAGACAGCTGGTGATCACCGGAAAGTTCAAATGAATGAATTAAATGAACTCCGTGATCAAGCATACGAGAACTCTTTGATCTACAAAGAAAAGACAAAGAAGATTCATGACTCCAAAATCAAGAACCGCGTTTTCAACGTCGGTGATCGAGTCCTTCTTTTCAATTCAAGATTGAAGATTTTCTCGGGAAAACTAAAATCCCGTTGGTCTGGTCCATTTACTATCACTAAGGTTTATCCTTATGGCACCATTGAGTTATCTCAGCCAGATGGTCCAAACTTTAAAGTGAATGGTCATCGGTTGAAGCATTATTTTGGAGAGGACATTCCTCCTGTGGTTGTCCCAGATCTACAAACTTTCCCCATGAACCAATGAATGCGGGGATCGAGTCAAGCTAGCGACTCGGGAATCAAAAACAGTAGCATGCTACATGGGTTTTCACCCGTGTGTACCACCCTAGTGTGGGGGAGTTTCCCCCCGCTGTTGTATATAAAAGTTTCTTGAAAAAAAAAAAAAAAAAAAAAAAAAAAAAAATCTTGCTAAATAATGGCCGTAGTATTTCCCTTTTACGTTCTATGTTTCGGCATAACCGCCGGTACTTTGAATATTGAGGGCAATATTCATTTCTAGTGTGGGGGATAGGAATTCTCACGAATTTTATCATGTAATTATACCGCCCAAATTCCCCCATTTTTGGCCAAAATTTTTTTTTTGAAGTAAGTGTTTTTTCACTTACTCATCTTATGGTTATCAGTCCGCCTTGTCTAATAAACAAAAGAGTTGGCTAGTCCAGAAGCAAACGGCTTCTGGTAAAGACAAATCAAATCCGTTGAAAGCTGGTGGTTTGCTCAAAATCACTTGGTTATCGGTGTACCAAAGTTCTTACTTGAACTAAAACATTTGGCTACTCCAGAAGTAATGGCTTTTGGTAAAGAGATGAAATCCATTAATTTTTCTCAAAACATTGCTAGGGACTAGCAATATCTTAGTTTGGGGGATAGGAATTCTCACGAATTTTATCATGTAATTATACCGCCCAAATTCCCCCATTTTTGGCCAAATTTTTTTTGGAGTAAGTGTTTTTTCACTTACTCATCTTATGGTTATCAGTCCGCCTTGTCTAATAAACAAAATGATTGGCTAATCCAGGAGCAAACGGCTCTTGGTAAAGATATCTCAAATCCGTTGACGGCTTGCAATTTGCCCAAAATTGTATGGTATTCAGCTCACCATATCCTTAAAAGTGAAGAGTTGGCTAGCCCGCAAGTTTATGGCTTGTGGTAAAGGCAGTGGAAAAACCATAATTGGTAATCAGCTCACCAAAGATAATATTGATAATTTATCTAAGAGTTGGCTAGTCCAGAAGCAAACGGCTTCTGGTAAAGACAAATCAAATCCGTTGAAAGCTGGTGGTTTGCTCAAAATCACTTGGTTATCGGTGTACCAAAGTTCTTACTTGAACTAAAACATTTGGCTACTCCAGAAGTAATGGCTTTTGGTAAAGAGATGAAATCCATTAATTTTTCTCAAAACATTGCTAGGGACTATGATAACGCTACACGCGTCGTTCGGGGTCAAGGAAACTTCCTTTTCTTCGAGCAAGTTTTATAACACCCTAGGCAGTGAACCTAATCGTTGTAGTGTAGTAATTAGGGTAAGCCACGGGTATTGATATCGTTCTCTAGGGGAATAGGAATGCTAGTGAGAAGTTACTACGCTAAGGTTGAGGTTGAGGAAGATTATTTTTGTATTTTTATATTTTTTAGAAATGGAAAAGGTACGAATCTCGGGTATTGGATTTGGGGGTTGGTATTGCTACCGATTACTCTACTATTATCTAATTATCTAAGCTAAGGTTGTGATAGTCTATGTCTAATTGATGTGTACTCGTATGATAGTTTAAAGATGTGTTTACTTAGGTTTTACTACTCCTTAATTATCTCCTATTGATGGTTGATTTGTCACGTCCTTATTCCTAGTTGCGTTGTGATTCTAAGGCTATAGGGCGTGCTTGTTTCCCTAACTCTTTGAAATTACCAAAGGGTCTTGTTTACAAATCCTCTAGTGATTTATAGACGCCTACTCTACGGTTGTCCTTGAATACTTTATCCTACAATTACCTAGATAATTATATTCTAAAGTTCACAAAGAAATTTCAAGCATTAAGTACACAACGAATAATCTAGCGCACTCTAGATCATTAGTCAACTAAGATAAGTATCAACCAATCAATATTCAATAATTAAGTTTCATATTCCCTAAGCAAACACACAAATAAATTAGCCGGACATGGAGAACATGCAAGCATACACACAAATAATCAAAGACATAATTAAATTAATGAAGTAAATACTTATCTTGATGTATAATAGGGTTTAGAACCCTAAAATACTGCACAAGAAAGCCTTGGTTTGGTTTTAGGTTTTTACTCCAAAAGACTACACACAAAACTGAAAAATTCGGATTCTATATATAAGATTACATCTGCGACGGCGTCACCTTATGTTTCGTGACGCCGTCGTGTCGCCGTCATTAGGGTTTCGTCTTGGCCACGTAAACCTTTCGACGGCGTCACCTTATGACTGTGACGCCGTCTCCTTCAGCTCTGACGCCGTCTTGGTTGCATCTAGGCCGTCTGAGTAACAACGACCTACTCCTTTAGAACCTGACGTCGTCCCTTGAAAACATGCAATTTCGCTTCTGACCCGTCGCAAAATTCCTTCCCGACGGCGTCGCAGATATGCAGTGACGCCGTCGCCTTATGTTTCAGCAGCTTTGAGTGTCTCGATTCTGACTTTGGCCATTTTCTTCGTATATTCGCGCCTTTTCGTCCAAATAAGCATCATTCCAGCATTTTGCCTTCAAGAGACCTAAAAAGTGAAAAGGAACGATATTAAGCAATAACGGATACAAAAGTGATCGAATAAGGGTTTAAATGACCCCTCAAAAAGGTACCTTTTAAAACCTTATCAAATATCCCTACACTTGGTATTTGCTTGTCCTCAAGCAAATGTGCTTTTAGCCAATTAATTTATAAGTTAGGGGTCATGAAGCATCCATTAAAAACGGTCCACAACACATATAAGCCCCGCAAAAGTCATAACAAGCACGGAAATTACATACTAGCACCTCACATGGGGTGTTTGGATACTCACATCTCTCTCGGGTGTATATATGAAATATAACAAATCGGAAATGGAAGATAAACACTCATTAACCGGTCCTAGTACATAGATTACCATAGGCTTGAGAATAGATCAAACCTCCGTCGCTTTGGCGTAAGCACCTAGGAAAGACTATCAAAGAGGTCTTTAAAGGGTTGTAATGTTAGGCTTACGGTAGGGAAATAAGGGTTTGGTGGGATAGGCTATATAGTGGTGGATAGTCAAAAATCTCTATGTTGCAAGTATACGAAGAATGGCGTTGCTAAGCCAAGACTCGACACTCTAAAACTCTAGGCAACGAAAATAAACAAACATAATTTAAAAGATAGATGTAGGATGGTAGCCCGTATGTTTTTTTTTTTTTTTTTTTTTTTTTTAAATTTTTTTTTTTCGAATTTTTTTTTTTTTTTTTTTTTTTTTTTTTTTTTTTTTTTTTTTTTCATACACTTTTACTCTACCATCCTCTACGGTACATCAAAATGATAGGGATTTATAGACACATCCCTACACTTGAGTTTTTATTACTCTAACACTAATTTGACCCGAATTGAAAAGATCAAAACACTTGGAGTACATTATTATGCAAACAAAGAGAATTTGAGTTTAACGTTCTCTTTCCTATGTTTCATAAACTTTAACTTTTCCCATGAATCCCAATCATCCCAAAACTGTATACAAAGGATATGACTCGACTTAGCAACTCATGCAAGCAACCAGATAATTGAACTAAGGGTTTTGGGTGATAACATAAATTTGCACTAAAAGTGAGTGCAATAAAGGTAGGCTAAGGCGATTTGGGTGTATATTTGGGGGTGGGGTGTAAACAATGCTCTTCATTGATATTCCGGAAAAACCGAAACATCACGAGAACCGCGAAAAGGATAGGCTCTGAGGGGTTAACTAGGGGTATCGTGTACTAAAGATGAGTACAACGCAAAGGGTATGGGGGAATTACTCAACCGATATGGAAGAAGTAATTATATTACAGGTATTAAACAAGGGTTATCCTAATGCCTCTTATCATTTAGTTATTCCTAACTACACAAGTGTAGTCTCACTAGCGATCTCGGAATGCATCACAAAACAAGTTCTAGAATCTAATATACTACCGGTTCACACTCTAAGCATTAAAGATGAATGCTTTAATTCCTACTAATCTAAGGGCGATCCTCACATTTTGGGTGGAATTTAGGTGGTAAGGGTTTTTGTGCTAGTCATGCAACTTCCTATCCATGAGACGCTTTTGTTAAGACTAATGGCCCACTCCTATACGTCATGAAAAAATTTTAAATTTGGCTAAAATTACCCTAACCTACATTTTCTCATGGTTTATTACACAAATACACTTGGACAAAGCAAATAGTCAAGGATAAGCATAGTTTCAAAGTTCCCGTTTATTTTCCCTCCCTACACTTAAACTGAACATTGTCCCCAATGTTCCCCGAAAGTATCAAAGTTATGATAATAGAAGGTAATTAAAAACGAAAGAAACTAATACTCCCCTGATTAGCTCGGTAGGATCCGTAAAAAGTGGTGGTTAAATCTTTTCCAAGAAGAGTTTTTTTGCGTGAAAGGCTCCTTCCAAACTTGTGTAACTTCTTCTTGACAAACTAAACCTGCACACTAGAAGAAAACAAACGAAACCTTCGCGTAAAATCGGCGGTAATAATATACATAAGACTCGATTTAAACTAGGATATAATGCTTGTGGAATGGATGTTTACAGAATTTGTTTTGAAAGTTAAGATCTGGAAAATTCCAAAATTTTACAAGTAGCTCAGAAAACGAGAAAAAGTAAGCTGATGTTTTTATTCCTTCCTGACGCCGTCAGGTTGCAATCCTGACGCCGTCAGGTTATCCTGACAAAAACTGGTCTGCGATTTTCTGGAAAAAATTCTGGAAAATTTGCATCTTTAGAATCTGGAAAAACTTCTGCAAAAACATCCATTATGACTCGATACAAGCATTTGACTCGAACAAACAAACATATATATCTTTTAGTTAATTGTTATTCTCATGTTCACGTTTCTTATGAAAACGTGTGTAATCCTCCCTACACTTATCTTTTATGTAAAATACCTTTATATGTAATTAAGACGATGTTAAAAACAAAATAAAGCATTTTTACAAATTTAAACATGAGGACAAACAATTAATAAAAGATATATGACACTAACAAGCAAACAATTAAGCATGGGTTGCCTCCCACGAAGCGCTTTTCTTTATTTAAGAGTCTTGTAGCTAGACTCGTAGTCCTACTCCTACGTACCGATATAAGTAAGTCTATCCTCAACAATGTCGTAGGGATCAAACTTATCATTCAAGTTCCTAGTAGTACGTTCGGTTAAATATGCCTTTTCAAACATCTCACCATCGGGATCATAGATTTGTATCCTAATGTGCCACCTTCCATTACCATCTCTAGGCGTTCTATTCCAATTCCACATGTGTTCGGATGTCTCAACTATCCATTTATTCATGACAAGATTAACGGGCAAGCATCCTAGGAACTCGGTCATCTTCCTAAATACTAAGGCGTCCTCGAACGGGTTCACTTCTATATCCCTAGCCAATTCTTGTTCTTGGAAAGTTGCTACACTAGCAAAGGCCTTATCTAGGTAAAAAGGTCTTTGGGGGCCTATGATGTTCTTCTCAATCCACGGTCCATATCGAGAAGGCTCTCTATCCAACCTAATCTCTTGTGGGATTTCCTCATCCTTGTAGTACGAATGCCTTTTGACATCGTAAACCGATCTAGCACTCCCCTCTCCTACCACTATTTTGGACATCTTACAATCGATGATGGCACTAGCGGTAGCTAAAAATCCTCTTCCAACTAGTAATGGGCATGTCGGGTCCTTATTCATGTCTAGCACATGAAAGTCGGCCAAAAGAGTCAACTCTCCTACATGTACTACCATGTCCTTTATTATTCCAACCGGACGTGCTATACTACCGTCCGCTAATCCTAAGATAGTTTCCGTTGGTTCAATTTTACCTAAGTTGAGGCTTCTATGAAGGGACAACGGAACGAGATTGATGCATGATCCTAAATCGGCTAAAGCATCGAGTGGCTTGGAAGTTCCAAGTCTACACGGAAGAGTGAATAGCCCGGGATCATCTAACTTCTTAGGTAAGTTGTTTCGCACAAAGGCGGACCCATGTTTCCCAAGTCTAAGTTCTAACTCATATTTTTCTTTTAAAGCATTATAATAAGGTGCATGAGCTAAGACTTCAAGAATTGGTTTCTCTTGATAGAGTTCCTTGTACTCCTCCTCTAAACTAGGTTTGGATTCTTGGCTGACGGGGTTTCTCAGGAGTAGGCTTTACCAAAGGTGCCGGGCCTTGGTATTTCTTGGATGACTTGGAACCCTTTTTGATAGCATTTACCGAGTGAACCGTTGGGTGATAGGGGCATGAATGTGCACTTTCCCATGGTGAACTGGAATGTGAAGTCGATGCAATCGAATTCACTTTTGGGTTCTTAATGGTATCACTTGGGAGTGCTCCAACTTCCCGCTCATTGAAGGCTTTTAAGAGGGCATCAAGCTTGGTTGTCATCTCGCTCTGTTTTTGCTTAAACTCGGCTTCAAGCTTATTCAATCGAGTTTCTTGGGATGACAAAAATCTAGATGCAATTGCTTCAATATTAGTGGGGTTCCCGGTATTAGAAGAATTGAATCTGTTAGGCGAACTAGATGAGCTTTGGGGTGTGCTTGAGTTTTGGTTCCACTTAAGATTAGGGTGATTTCTCCATGAGGGGTTGTATGAGTTTCCTAAGTTGTTTTGTTTGGGTTTGAAAGTGTACCACTTATCTCCCGCTCTGTCGGTACGTATGGAGGCGTAGTCCGCAAAAGCTTGTTCAGAGAGCCTTGAGCAATCACGAGTGTCATGGGGACCACTACATAACTCACAAGGTAGAGTGATTTGATTCACTTGTCGTGAAGACTTAGGATTTTTGTAGGAACTCATGAGGAATTTGACTTGATCTTCAAGTTCAATCATCCTACGGTCGGGAGGAGGCAAGGAGATTGCCTTGACGGTTTTGGGAAGTTCACGGGGGTCATCCCAACTTTCGTTGTCATAGAGGGCAAGGTCCTCTATTGTTTCCCATGATTCTTCCGCGGTGAGATCACTAAGTTTTCCACCGGCCGCTTGGTCAATGGATCGCTTAGTGGGAAAGTTGACATGATCATAAAAGATTTGGACTTGGAGCCAAAGATCAATGCCGTGATGAGGGACTTTATGAAGTAAGTCCTTGAATCGGGTCCATGCTTCGTAGAGAGATTCACCTTGACGTTGTTGGAACATCAGGATGTCATTCCTAAGCTTAGTGGTTCTCCCCGGTGGGAAAAATTGAGCAAGGAAGCGAGAAGTAAGATCATCCCAACTTGAGATGGAGCCGGCGGGAAGTCGCTCAAGCCAATTACTAGCTTGGTCCCGTAGAGAGAATTGGAAGAGACGCAAGCGCGTGGTCTCCCGAGTAGTAGCATCAAGGTCGATGGAATCGACAATTTTGAGGAAATCCCTCAGATGCTGATTTGGATCTTCGGAACGAAGTCCATGGAATGCACATCCGTTTTGCACCAACCGGATGGTGTCGGATCGCAGGGCCGTAGTTTGGGCTTGGTCGGGAAGCTCAATGGTGTTCCTATAACCTAGGTGGTTTGGTCTCGAGTACTCACCAAGAGTACGGGCTCTTGGCGGGTCATTTGGTGGTGGGTTGATGAGTGGTGGTTGGTTGTCACCTTCCATGGTGAAAAGTGATGGGTGTTACGAACAAAGGTCACGAAGAAGGGGGATAGACTATGAGAAAGCTAAAAAATGAGAAAAAAGTTTACTTGATAGGAATCAAGCAAAGAAACCTAAACGAGGTGGACTACTAACTAGCTATTCTATTCCCCGGCAGCGGCGCCAAAAACTTGATAACGCTACACGCGTCGTTCGGGGTCAAGGAAACTTCCTTTTCTTCGAGCAAGTTTTATAACACCCTAGGCAGTGAACCTAATCGTTGTAGTGTAGTAATTAGGGTAAGCCACGGGTATTGATATCGTTCTCTAGGGGAATAGGAATGCTAGTGAGAAGTTACTACGCTAAGGTTGAGGTTGAGGAAGATTATTTTTGTATTTTTATATTTTTTAGAAATGGAAAAGGTACGAATCTCGGGTATTGGATTTGGGGGTTGGTATTGCTACCGATTACTCTACTATTATCTAATTATCTAAGCTAAGGTTGTGATAGTCTATGTCTAATTGATGTGTACTCGTATGATAGTTTAAAGATGTGTTTACTTAGGTTTTACTACTCCTTAATTATCTCCTATTGATGGTTGATTTGTCACGTCCTTATTCCTAGTTGCGTTGTGATTCTAAGGCTATAGGGCGTGCTTGTTTCCCTAACTCTTTGAAATTACCAAAGGGTCTTGTTTACAAATCCTCTAGTGATTTATAGACGCCTACTCTACGGTTGTCCTTGAATACTTTATCCTACAATTACCTAGATAATTATATTCTAAAGTTCACAAAGAAATTTCAAGCATTAAGTACACAACGAATAATCTAGCGCACTCTAGATCATTAGTCAACTAAGATAAGTATCAACCAATCAATATTCAATAATTAAGTTTCATATTCCCTAAGCAAACACACAAATAAATTAGCCGGACATGGAGAACATGCAAGCATACACACAAATAATCAAAGACATAATTAAATTAATGAAGTAAATACTTATCTTGATGTATAATAGGGTTTAGAACCCTAAAATACTGCACAAGAAAGCCTTGGTTCGGTTTTAGGTTTTTACTCCAAAAGACTACACACAAAACTGAAAAATTCAGATTCTATATATAAGATTACATCTGCGACGGCGTCACCTTATGTTTCGTGACGCCGTCGTGTCGCCGTCATTAGGGTTTCGTCTTGGCCACGTAAACTTTTCGACGGCGTCACCTTATGACTGTGACGCCGTCTCCTTCAGCTCTGACGCCGTCTTGGTTGCATCTAGGCCGTCTGAGTAACGACGGCCTACTCCTTTAGAACCTGACGTCGTCCCTTGAAAACATGCAATTTCGCTTCTGACCCGTCGCAAAATTCCTTCCCGACGGCGTCGCAGATATGCAGTGACGCCGTCGCCTTATGTTTCAGCAGCTTTGAGTGTCTCGATTCTGACTTTGGCCATTTTCTTCGTATATTCGCGCCTTTTCGTCCAAATAAGCATCATTCCAGCATTTTGCCTTCAAGAGACCTAAAAAGTGAAAAGGAACGATATTAAGCAATAACGGATACAAAAGTGATCGAATAAGGGTTTAAATGACCCCTCAAAAAGGTACCTTTTAAAACCTTATCAGACTAGCAATATCTTAGTGTGGGGGATTGATGAGTGTCTAAATACTCATCATTTTTGTACCATTTAAACTGCAAAAACATCTGAAAACACTCAGAAATGCATCAAAATGATAAAAATATCACAAATAAGTGTTTTATGTGTTTTAAATGCAAAAATATCAAAATCTGGTGAAAAACGTATCAAGATTGCATAATTGGCAGTTTTAGTCTCCCAAGTTTCAAAAGTTGTCAAAAACAGTCCCTGGTAAAACAAAATAAAGAAAAATATCATTTCAAGTCCCTAGGGATTCTTAAGTTGTCAAAATTGGTCCTTGAAATTTAAAAATTGCAAAATTACAATTTAGGTCCCTAAACTTTGAAAATTGGCACAAATGGTCCTTTGAAAATTTAAAAATGTCAAAAATAGTCCTTGCACTATTGAAACTTGTCAAAAGTGACCCTTGTGTGAACTTTGGAAAATGGCAGAAATGGCCCTTCAAGAATCAGAAATTGCAAAGTTAGTCCTTGTTATTTATAAACCTAGCCATGACCCTTTTGCATTTTAGACCCCTGCCATTACCAATTGAGCCCCATGTCAAAACCATTGTGACCTCCTCTATTTTGGACCCCTGGTCAACCACCAGTCAAATACACCTTTGCCGCCCACCCTATTCACCTTTCTTCTTCACCACTAGCCCTGCAACTCAGGCATCTCCCATCACCTCTCACCTTATTCCTCCCCCCTCATCATCACAACCCACCACAATTAATGCCACCCCCAGTTGCAAATTCAGAAGCACAGAGGTCAAAACCAGCTTTTCCCGCCAAAAAACGTGGACGGCTTAGATCACTCAAAACTCATCCATTGGCCAAGATTATTAGTGGGATTTGCTCAGAAGGACACGTGGAAGTCATTTGGTGTATAAAAGAGAGGAAGAGAAGCAAAGACAAGGCAGTAGTTAATTTTTAAATTTCATGTATTTCGTTTTTAGTCTCAATGTTTTAGTTTAAGTTCAAAGTTATAATTTCCTGTTCGAAAGTACTAAACTTAAGTTATTTTGTCAGTGTAATCTATTTTAAAGCATCAATTCAGAGTTTTAATATAATTTCAAGTTTTTATGTTAACTGTTATAAAATCAGCTTTCAATCTCTTATACTCAAGGCTCCAAGTAGCTTCATTTCAATTCAAACAAGCTTACTCAAGCTTATTATAGCTTTTGGTAAGCTTGGAACACAGTTTCAAGTAAGTTTGATGTATGGTCAACGAAAGTCAACTGTGAAGCAATTTTGATTAAGCAATGCTGGAAATGGATATTGGTTGGTGCAGTGTTGGATTTGGGATGATTCTAAGTGAGAATTGGGGTTGATATGATTTAGGATAGTGTTACTTTAAGCAGTTGCAAGCCATAGTGGCTGTGGACACAAGTGAGTTTGCACATTCATGTCTGTCTTGATTTGTTGTTATGTTTTAGCTTATACTTTCTCATTTCACTGTCATTCAGTCATAGTTAATCAATTCAGCAATAGAATAAGCCAGATAGTAAATTAGTTAAAGTTATCAGTTAATCAAATAGCTTAAGGTGTGTTTGGTTCAGAAGGATTGATTGATCTTAAGCTTTTGTTGGTACTTGAAACCTGTCTACTTAGTCTCAATATAGGTCTCTTGAATCATTTGAGTCAGTTATTTGTGCACTAGAATACTCCAAGTCAAAATCATATGTAATCTGTTCTCATTTCAAAACTGTTGGAATTTTCAAACATCCAAAGCTTTATTCATGTTTGGAAATCAGTAGAATAGCCTAATATAGTTTCATTTAACCATATAACATCATATTCAGTCTATAAATCAAGATTAAAGTTCATAAAAGTCAAAGTTATCAAAACTATCAAAAAGTCAAAACTTGCAATTCTCAGTTTGCACCCAACTAGAGAGATTTTTCACAGGTTCATTATTGGTCCAAATCCAGTGAAACTTTGGGTGTTAAAACTTTAGTTGGTCAAGCTACTTATTATGATTTTTATTGATTTTTAGTAATTTTCTAAAAGCTTCAAAATAGCTTATCAAACAGGGCTTATTTGCCCTGTTCACAACTCAGTGAATACTGAGTTTTCTCAGTATCTTGCAGAGCTTGCCACAAGCTCATAAGAGCTTGTCCAGGTCTGGTTCTTGGTTTACAACTAGCTAGCCAGGTCTACAAAAGGCCCCAACTTCTGTTTTTAAGTTCCATCTTATTTAAGTGCTTATTTTCTAGTTTCAAAGTAGCACTCAAAAACTGTTTTTGGCATAAGTGCTCAAATCATCAAATCATAGCAGTTGGTACTTAAAAGGTTTAGGTCAGTTGTAATAAGTTGTTTTAGAGTACTTTTAGCATAACATAGGTTCTGTAACAGTTTGGTGCTCATTTGTACCCTTTGGCTTATTCAAAGTGCTTATTTATAAGCACTTACAACTGCAGTTTCATATTCCACCAGATAAGCCACTGTTTTTCTATTTTTCTTAGATTCAGTATATTAAATTAGACTTTTCCTGAATTTTTCATATTTTTCTAGTTCAGTTTGCTATTTTTCTTAATTTAAAACAGTTTTTAGGTAATTTTAATTAGCTTTTAATACAATTAAATCAGAAAAAGTTCAAAAAAATAAGTTTCTATTTTTCTTAGGTTAAGATAAATATAAAAAGTAAAAAAATTATTTTTCCAGATTTTTCATAGTTTAATTTGTAATTTTTAGCAATTTAATTAGTTAAAAATAGTTTTTAAATTCATAGAAAATAGAAAGATAATCAGAAAAATACAAAATTAGTTTTGAAAATTCTATTTAGTTATTTTAGATTTTTCTAAGTCATAATTTTATTTTTCTAGCTTTATTTCATATTTTCTTGTATTTTAGGGTATAATTAAATAAGCAAAATTAGTTTTTAATTAATAATAATTAGATAAATAGTTATAAAAATAATTTTATTTTTCTTAAAATTTTCTCTTATCATTAGGATTGTAAAAATGTCATTTTCATATTTTTAGGATTAATATTGTTTCAGTTTTACATTTTCTTGTGTACGTCACGTAGTTTTTAATTCAAGTTTTATAAAAGAAAAATCAAAAACATCAGTTTAAAAATAGTGATAGCGTTTATTTAATAGAATTTATCTTTTTAATTTTCTTTAATTTGCATTTAAGCCCCTGTAATTTACAAATCTTTTCTTTAGGTATAAAATAACTCAAAATCCTTACTGATCACTATCCTTAGTGATTATTCGACATCTGACTGTGTTAAACACCAATTCATCCTCCGTGGGACTTAACGACCCAGGAATCCACTATATTCCTCTGATCTAAATTGCATTTTGTGTTTGCACTGTTTTAAGTTTCTTACGGTTAGCCATTCACAAGTGGCTAGCTTGTGTGAGATAACTTGACGGTTTAGCACGAATCACTCATACTTTCAGGTTCTACTTGAAGTTGGCTAGTGTTTTCAGAAGGTGTTGTATCTTCTTCATCTTCCAGATCATAAACTCTCCCACTGAATTCATGAGATATGAGATCCCTTTCAAGGAAGTCTCCATACCTAGCAACAATTACTTTGTTTTCAGGTGGAAAGTAAAAGTAGTAACCCATAGTTTCCTTTGGGTATCCTACGAAGATACACTTAACAGATCTTTGTTGCAGCTTATCAGCAGAGTCACGTTTAACAAACGCCTCACAACCCCAGACCTTTAAGTAAGACAAGTTGGGAGCTTTCCCATACCACACTTAATAATGAGTCTTATCAACCTTCTTAGTTGGAACCATATTTAATATGCGAACAACAGTTTCTAAAGCATAATCCCAAAATGATAAGGGAAGAGTTTGTCACAATTCTCAATTTCCGGTCATTTCTCAAACTCTATATTCATCATTTTTCGTAAACTAGGTTTACGAGTATCAAATTCGCGTAACCTTAATGGTTTAGCTGCGAATTCATGAGCATATCATTAGCATCATTATCATCATATTAGTTCATGCGTGGTTTCACATTTTTCATTAAACGCATAAATTCTTATTAAATAAACGCTATCGCGTAATCATTTAAATTGAACATTTGATCCGACACTTCCAAAAATTTTCCTAATATATTTTTATACTCATGTTAAGATTATAAAAATTATAATATTAGTTTACCTGGTGTTTTAAATTTATTTTGTATATAAATTGTTATATTTATATAATTACGACGGTTTTCGTAAATACTACCCGATAATTATTATTTCACTAAATTTTTGTAAGAAATGTATTTTTATAATTTTTATGACTTGGATATATTTTATTTTGTTCCGTAAAAAAATTTATTTTTAGCTAACGTTACACTAAATACCAAACTATATTTACTTAATATACATAATTCTTACATTTAAACACATTTAGTCATCACAACTCATCCAATTCTTCCCCTAAAAACCCATGGCCGACCTCCCTATATGAGTCATCACGTTTCATAAAAAGATCTTGAAGTTACATGACACCTATATCATCCTTATTAGATATTTACGATATCCTAAATAATAACAATTAAAAAAAAACACATACAACATTTATCATAAAGTGAAAAACTACTCAAAATCCTCTCATCTCCTTTGAAGGGTTCGGTCAAGCTTAAAACCTCAAGAAGAAATCATAAGTTTTCAAGGATCAAGTGTTAAACAACTCTAGTATTACTTCTATTTTGGGTTTTGAAATAAAAACCTAGAGTAATTAGGAAGAACCTTGTTCTAAAACCTCATCACTACACTAGTCGCGGTTAGAGAGTTGCGTCTCATTTCTGTGCATCCGCTCTGTCATCATAACTATTGCAACAGGTGAGTAATCACATCCCCTTTTTACCGTTTTACTATATTTTGGGGCTGAATGCATGAACCATACTTGAATTAAATTGATTCTTACTTTTGTGAACTCTTTTGACTTGAACATTTGAACTTGAAACAAATCCTTGAACTTAATTACGAAATTATGCCTTGTTTGAACTTATTGAACCGTACGTGTTATGACCTTGACCTAAAGTCTCGCATGATCGGAGCATCACTATAAAGTCTCCCATGTTCGGAGCATCACTATAAATTCTCGCCTTGTTGGTGGAGTGTTCTCAATAATTCTCGCCTAGGTGGACGAGTGACAAAGGAGTCTCCCTTGTTGGAGCAGTGCAAAGTCTCCCATGTTCGGAGCATCCCTGAGTTATTATATACGTGGTACTATATTGTGAACTATTATGACCACTTATACTTGACTACTTGACATGCTATATTTTGTGCAATGGGTTGTGAACACACAGGTTGCAAGTTTTGTATGGGCGGAACTTGGAACTGAGTGGATTTACAATGCCTTTGCTTTGTGGACTATTTACGATGACCGAAACCTTTGACTCTCTATGACGAGTTCTCTTATTTTACGAAACGTGTATACTCACCAACTATTTTCATAGTTGACCCGTTTTTCTCTCATGCGTTTCAGGTGATCGTTAGTAAGCTTTTTCTACCAGGTCTTGCATAATGAAGTTTTCACTTGTCACTACAAATCGTTATGTAATAAAACGCAATATTTTGGAATCTAAACTTTGTAATATATTTGCCGATGTCGGCTAAACTGGTATTGTAATGGTATACTATTTCTTTTTAATCTTAACGTTGGTATGTTCTATTATCTTGTGCTTATGTTCTTTTCCGTTACACCTCGTGTTTCCGCCTCCGGCGAGGGTGTGACAGAGTTGTAAGATTAAACATTGATCGCACCATGTCTAACAATGTACGATTTCTTCTCTCAGATACACCATTTTGTTGTGGAGTATATGGAGATGTGAGTTGCTGAACAATTCCACACTCAGCAAGATAATCTTTAAACTCTTGGCTTAAATATTCACCACCTCTATCGGATCGAAGAGCTTTAATCTTCTTTTCTAGTTGCAGTTCTACTTCACTCTTGATAACCTTAAATGTTTCAAAGACTTCATGTTTATGTTTAAGTAAATAAACATAACTATAATGACTGAAATCATCAGTAAAGGTTAAGAAGTAACTAGCACCCTTCATTGTCACATGTCTTAGTGGTCCACATACGTCAGTATGTATCACACCAAGAAGATCATAAGCCCTTTCTAAACTATTTGTAAAAGGTTTCTTGGTCATCTTCCCAGATATCCAAGATTCGCATTTATCAAATGATTCATCATTGATGTCTTGCAAAAGCCCATCGTGTTGCAGCTTTTGCATGCATTTCTTGCCTATATGAGCAAGTCTACAATGCCAAAGAAATGAAGAATCCAAATCACTTTTGATTCTTTTATTATTGATGCTAAAGACATAATTATTTTTATCAATCACATTATCATGCAAATCAATTTCAAACACACCATTTACTGGAATAACATTAAAGTAAAAAACACCATTTAAAGAAACCGAAATTCCATAATCAGTAAATGTATGAATAAAACCAATATCTTTTAACAAGGAAATAGAAACGAAACCCCTAACAATAGAAGGCGCGTAATGACAATCGTTCAAAGACAGTACTAAACCCGAAGGTAAAACTAAATCAAACGTGCCTATAGCTTCAACGACTGCATGTGCTCCATTACCCACGTGCAGTTATTGTTGTCCATAGGCGAGCTTCCTTGCACCTCTAAGTCCCTGCAGTGTATTACAAATGTGAATACCACATCCAATATCATATATCCAGGAATTTATTTTATGAGGTGATGAGTGTGTAAATACTCATCATTTTTGGTTAAATTTGAACTGCAAAACGTTTAAAAATGCTCAGAAATGCATCAAAATACTGAAAATATTCCAAAATTGCATTTTATATGTTTCAGATGCAAAATGTTCAAAATCAGATGAAAAATGAGCAAAGTTTGCATAATTGGCAGTTTCAGTCCCCCAAGTTTCAAAAATTGTCAGAAATAGTCCCTAAGCCATAATTTCAAAAGAAAAATCATCAAAGGTCCTTTTTAAATCATAACTTGTCAAAATTAGTCCTTTGGTGAAAAATATCAAAAGTTTGAGAAAATTACAAAATTAGTCCTTCAAGTTTGAAATTTGGCAAAAATGGTCCCTGGAATTTTGAAAATGTCAAGTTTAGTCCTTATATTATTAAAACTTGTCACTTTTAACCCTTGGAACAACTTTTCAAATTTGGCAGATCTGGTCCCTTAATTTTCAGAAATTGCAAAAAGGTCCTTGTGTTATTAATACCTTTTAAACCCATTTGGACCCTATCACAATGCATGTGACCCCTGCCATAACACCTTTTGGACCCCTGCTTTTGACCCCTTCATAATATACTCTGGTCAAACCTCCCAAGTCAAACAAACACCCTACGCGCCTTTTCCTCCTTTCTTCACCCACCATGTCTGCAACACTTTTTCTGCAAACCCAACATCACTCCACCCCTACTCCTTTCCATGTCCCCTCCAACCTCCACACCAATACAAATTGCATTTAATAACCCCTCAAACCTGTCCCAGCTGTTAAAAAACCATTTTCCCGCCAAAATGAAATGAAGGGCCAAGATGACTTCAAATGATCCAATGGTCTCAGAAGGATGTGGGAACTGCTCAGAGAAGAAAGAGAAACAATTTGGGTGTATAAAAGAGGAAGTTGAAGCTTGAAGAGGAGTTAGTTAGTTTTTTAGTTTTTCCTAATGTCGTTTTTTTTAAATTAATGTTTTAGTTTAAGTAAAAATGTTGTAATTTCACTTTCTTTGTATCACATTTAAGTCAAATTATCATTGTAAAGAGTTGTTGAAGTATCAATCCAAGTTCTTAGATAAATTCCAAGTTTCATGTTGACTGTTGAAATTTCAGTTTCTAAATTCTCTTGTCCAGGTTTCTAATGGTTTGTTTTTAAGTTCAAACAGGTTTAGGTAAGTTATTTACAGCTTTTTGTAAGCTTAAAAATCATTTTCAAACAAATTGGTGAATTGGTCAACAAAAGTCAACTGTTTAAGCTCATTTGGATTTGAGCATGAAATGGGGTTGATGCAGCTTGCTTTGGGGTTGGAATAGATTAGCTTAGATTAGTTTTGGGTTTGGTTTAGCCTGCATACCAGCTGGACAGTTGTGAGTAATTTTCTCACTTTTCATTTTTAGTCAATTTGCATATTTTGCTTGTATGTGTATCTGTGGTCACAATTGGTTTTTATGTGTTTAATTAGTTGTAATTAGGTAATTTAAACTCATTTTAATCAGTTCTAGTAGCTAGTTAAGTATCCATCTCAGTTTTGAGTTCATAACAGTTATTAAAGGGTGTTTGGATTTATAGCTTAAAATGTGTTAGAGGTGTACTCAGTGCTAGACTTTTGTTGTTTGTGGTTTGTTTAGCTCATTTGAGCTCATATCTGTCTAGATCTTGTACCTGCTCAGGCTCAAAGTCAAATATCACTTCAATCTGTCTCATTGCTTAACTGTTGGAGTTTTGTAAGATCAAACTCTTGTTTTATGTTTAGATACCATTAGGATAGCTTGCTCTAGTCTTGGTTCATCATATAACATCATTATCAGTCCTTAAATTGGAATCAAAGTTCAAGTTAGTCAAACTTTCCATTTTTATGTCAAAAGTTAAAATGAAAAACCAGTTTTTAGCCCATCTAAGATGATTTTTCATGAACTCAGTTTTGGGCCAAATGATGTCAAATTGTAGGTGTATTAACTTCAGCTGGTCTCATTTCTTATTAGCATTTTTATATATATTTAGCATTTTTTTAGAAGCCCTAAATGAGCTTGTCAAAACAGGCTTATATGCCATGTGCACACTGCACTGATCTGCACAAGTTTTGTGCAGATCTTGCAGCCCTTGCACAGAGCTCTCAAGAGCTCGTATAGGTCTGGTTTTTGGATTTTAAGGTCTCACCCAGGTCTGCTTTAGGTTCCAATTGTTGGTTTTCATTTTCAGCTTAATTTGTAGCTTGTGCTTAAGCATAAAGTAGGACCTTTAAAACTGTTTTTAGCTAATTAGCCAAATACACCAAATCTTAACAAAGTGTAATCCAGAGGTTAAAAGCAGTTGATACTTGTTGCATTTTAGTTCTTCTAGCTTATTTAAGCTTCTGTGATCAGTGGGTGGTGTTAGGTTTTCATTTGCTTATTTGAAGTGCTTATTTCATAAGCACTTGCAATAGCAGTTGCTATTTCTTGTACACAACCATCTGTTTTTCCATTTTTCCTAGATTACTAATATTATTTTAGACTTAACTTGATTTTTTCAGATTTTTCCAGTACTGTTTAGTATTTTTCTTGATTTAATTCAGTTTTTAGCACTTTTTAATTAGCATTTAATACAAAAAATTAAGAAAAGTTTCAAAAAAATAATTTTTCATTTTTCTTAAGTTTAGATAAATATAAAAAGACAAAAAAAAGATTTTTCTTAGTTAAATTTGTATTTTTAAGCTATTTAATTAGTTTTTAATAGTTTTTAATTCATAAAAAATACAAAAATAATCAGAAAAATAAAAAAATAGTTTTGAAAATTCTATTTTGTTATTTTAGATTTTTCTAAGTCATAATTTTATTTTTCTAGCTTTATTTCCTAATTTCTTGTATTTTAGGTAATTATTTAGTTAAATATAGTTTTTAATTAATAATAATTAGATAAATAGTTATAAAAATAATTTTCTTTTTCTAAATATTTTCTTTTATCATTTGGTTTGTAAAAATGTCATTTTCATATTTTTAGGACCTTTATTTCTTAGATCTCACTTTTTATTTTGTACGTTTACGTTATTTTATTTAAACGTAAGTTTTAAGTTTTAAACGTTCATCAATTTTAAAAATAGTGATAGCGTTTATTTAATATTTTTTTTTATCTTTTTAACTTTCTTTAATTTTCATTTAAGCCCTTGTAGTTTATGTCCTTTTTCTGTAATTATAATCATTCAAATCCCTTTTTCCATTCAAATCTCTCGATCACTATACGTTTGGTGATCCATTGCATAGCTCGCTGGGACATAACGACCCGGGGAAACACTATACTCCCTAGATCTTCATTGAGTTTGTTCCTGAACCGTTTTAAGTTTCTTACGGTCGGTCATTCACAAGTGGCCGGTTTGAGTGAGAAAACTTGACCGTTTTGGAGCGAATCAAATTTTTGGCGCCGCTGCCGGGGAGCTGTGCTGATTATCTTACGCTTAGCAGATTAGTGATTTGAATATTGACTCCTTGTTTATACCATCTGTATGTATTTATATTTTCGTATAAAAATCAAAAACCCAAAAAGATTTTCTTTCTTATTTTTACAAAATGTTTTTCAAAAATTCCAAAAATATCCATCTTTACCCTCTCACATCTTTGATTCTTCATCCCTACCCCTCTGAAAACCTTTGATTCTTTCTATGTCTTATCCTCACCCTCTTGGTTGTCAATGGTGTGGTGGTCCTTATAATGGTGGCAATTGCCCCAGTTGTGGCATGGTGGAGTCAGGAAACGGGTCTGTCTATAACCAAGATCCCTATTCTTACCATAACACAACTGATTTATTCCATCAGCTACCACACTGTGAGACTCAGCAGTTTTACTGTTGTGAGTACTGTGGTGGTTCACACTCCAGTTCTGATAGTCCATTGGGAAACACGCTTGTCTATGAGCAGGTTCCTGATAACAATTATGACTACAACACATGTGACTCACAGCCACATCAGTTTTACTGTTGTGAGTATTGTGGAGTGGTTGGTGCAAAACCGTCAAGTTTTCTCACGCAGGCTAGCCACTTGTGAATGACCAGCCGTAAGGAACTTAAAACAGCTCAAACACCAATTGCAATTTAGATCAGGAGAATACAGTGGATTCCCGGGTCGTTAAGTCCCACGGAGGATGACTGGTGTTTAACACAATCAGATGTCGAATAACCACTAAGGATAGTGATCAGTAAGGATTTTGAGTTATTTATAAATTACAGTGGCTTAAATGCAAATTAAAGGAAATTAAAAAGATTAACTGTATTAAATAAACGCTATCACTAATTTTAAACTGATGTTTTTGTTTTTTATGTTTTTATAAAACTGAATTAAAAACTACGTAACGTACAAATAAAAACGTGAAACTTACACAATATTAATCCTAAAAATATGAAAATGATATTTTTCCAAACCTAATGATATAAGAAAATTTTAAGAAAAAGAAAATTATTTTTATAACTATTTATCTAATTATTATTAATTAAAAACTATTTTTAACTATTAAATAATTACCTAAAATACAAGAAAATAGGAAATAAACCTAGAAAAATAAAATTATAACTTGGAAAAGTCTAAAATAACAAAATAGAATTTTCAAAACTATTTTTATATTTTTCTGATTATTTTTCTATTTTTTATGAATTTTAAACTATTAAAAACTAATTAAATTACTAAAAATTACAAAATAAACTATGAAAAATCTGGAAAATTACTTTTTTTACTTTTTATATTTATCTAAACCTAAGAAAATTGAAAAATTATTTTTTTGAACTTTTTCTTAATTAATTGTATTAAAAGCTATTTAAAATTACCTAAAAACTGTTTTTAATTAAGAAAAATAGCAAACAGTGTTGGAAAATTATGAAAATTGCAGGAAAAGTCTAAAATAATATTAGGAAACTAGGAAAAATGGAAAAACAGTAGGTTATGTGGAAAAAATTGCAACTGCTATTGGAAGTGCTTATAAATAAGTACTTTGAATAAGCCAAACACCACAATAAGCTACCAACTTTTCACAGAAGCTCTAAAATTCTAAAAGAACTAAAATGCAACAAGTCTTAACTGTTTCTAACCACTGGAATGACAAATTACACAGATTTAGTGTTTTGGCTAAATGTGCTTAAAACAGTTTAAGGTACTAAGTTGCAGCCTATCAATAAGCACTTAAATAAGCTAGAAACTAGAAAGCAAGTAATGAGACCTCAACTAGACCTGGTCAAGAGTTTATGAGCCAAAGACCAGACTAGGGTGAGCTAGATTGAGCCCTGTGCAGGCCTAGCACAAAACTGAGAAAACTCAGTCTAAGCTGAGAGTTGTGAGCAGGGCAAAAAGGACCTAAAAGAGAAGCTGTTTGCAGCTTATAAAAAATTTATAAAATTCTATAAAAATGCTAATAAGAAAGGAGACCAGTTGAACTTTTTAAAGCAACAAGTTTCACTGAGATTGGCTTAGAAATGAGTCCATGAAAAATCTTTCCAGTTGAGCTCAAAACTGATTTTCCAAATTTTGACTTTTGAAGCAGTTGAGAAAAGGTTGACTAATGTGAACTTTGATTCCAATTTTAAGACTGATTATGTTATATAATGATGAAATGACACTAATGCAAGTTATCTCTATGAATTTCAAGCATAAAACAAGAATCTGATAATCCAAAATCACAACAGTGGAAACAGTGAGACAAATTAAGTGATGTTTGACTTTCAGAGCTTGCAGACACAAAGTTCTTGACTGATATGAGCTCAAATGAGCTTAACAAGCATGAACCAATAGACTTTAATCACTGAACAAGTCTGAACACAGTTTAAGCACCAAATCCAAACACTACTTTTGAAACTGTTTTGAACTAATTACTAAGCAAATCACTGAACTAGCACAAACCATTGATTAATATAACTTAAGTTAACCTAGTTACTACTATTTAAACAGGTTTAAACCATTTATGATCACAGATACAAGTACAAACATGAACTGCAAAATGAATGAAAATGAGGTTACACTCACAAATGTCCAGGCCTGTTTTGCAGCTTAATCAGAACCATTACCACTAGTCTAATCCAAAACCAGTCCAAACACTGCTCTGCAACAACCCCATTCCATTTCCAACCTGCTTGAACCTAAATTCCACTAAGTTTGACTTTTGTTGACCTTTTACCAAAGTTGCTTGAAAATGAATTCCAAGCTTATCAAAAAGCTATAGTAGCTTAAGTAAGCTTTTCTGAACTTAAAAATAAGATGTTGGAAGCTTGAATTCAAGACTTTGAATCTAGCATTTGAAACAGTAAAATGCAAACTTGAAATACAAATGAACCATTGAATTAAGCTTTGAAACTGAGTTACAATGATCAAATGTATTAGTATTAGTACAAATAAGCTTAAGATTACAGATTTTAAAAACTAATTAAGACATTTAAAGAAAATCGACATACAAGAATTTTAAAAAACTAAGTACTACTTTGCTTCTCTGTCTTCCTCCTCTTTTATACTTCAAATGGCTCTCCACGTGTCCTCTGAGCAGATCCCACCTTTCAATTTGACCAATGGTTGAGTTTTGAGTATTCTAGGCCATTTTATCAATTTGGCGGGAAACCTGAATTTGACTTATAGGGCTCTGAAACTAGCACTAGGGGGTGGCATTTATTGTGGGGGGGTTGATGATGATGAGGGTGGTGGAAAGGTGATGGGAGAGGTGACTGTGGGTTGCAGGCAACATGTGGGAGAACAGGTGGAAGGGATAAACAGTGGGGCAGGCAAGTTGGGTGTTTGACTTGGTTTGACTTGGGGGGTCCAAAACAGGTATTGGCTGGGGTCACAATTGGTATAAAGGCAGGGTTCAAAACAGTTTTGACAAGTCTTAGGTTTAGTTATGACAAGGACTTGTTTGTACTTTCTGAATTCTTGAAGGACCAATCTGCCAATACTCCAAAGTTCTCACAAGGGTCACATTTGACAAGATTTAATAGTGCAAGGACTATTTTTGACATTTTCAAATTTTCAAAGGACCAAACTTGACAATTTTGAAAGTTCAGGGACCTAAGTTGTAAATTTGTAATTTTAAATCTCAAGGACCAATTTTAACAACTTAAGAATCCCTAAGGACTTAAAATGATATTTTTCTTTATTTAGATTTACCAGGGACTGTTTTTGACAATTTTTGAAACTTGGGGGACTAAAACTGCCAATTATGCAAACTTGATACGTTTTTCACCAGATTTTGATATTTTTGCATTTAAAACACATAAAACACTTATTTGTGATATTTTTTTTATCATTTTGAAGCATTTCTGAGTGTTTTCAGATGTTTTTGCAGTTTAAACAGTACAAAAATGATGAGTATTTAGACACTCATCATGGAGGTCCTCACTTTAGCTCTGATTGTCAAACAAGGAATCCATTTCCTTGTAACAATTACGACTCTTCGTATCATGACCAACCTCTACAGTACCAAATGAATCAGGCACCACCTCAGCCTGATCCACTTCCTCAAAATCTTCTCCTTGATCTTTTGGATTTAGTGAAAGATTTGAAGGAATGTAAACATTCCCAAGATAATCCAAAATCCATGGAAGAATTGTTAGCTGAAAAGCAGGCTGCTAAATTAAATTCCCAAATTGCGTTTGAAAAATCTATTAGGGAATCAATTGCGAAAGAAAAAGCAGCCAGATCTAGCTCTCAATTTCGTTTCATTCCTGATGACAGTGATGATGAAGATACACTTGATATCCTTCAATTCTATAAAGATTCATCAAGTTCATCAGTTGATATCCCAGCAGTTGAGATTCCATCTCATACAACTGCTATCACACCCGAAGCTCCCACTCACTCTCTGAACATGGGGGACGAGCATCTTAACACTGTTCCTGAAAAGGAATCGGACGAATTCATAAAGTCTAGTGTTGAGAACCTTGTCCCAATCCCGAGAGAGTCACAGGGAACTTCTGATCATATGTGTGATTCTCTTTCCCCTCTTGAGTGTTCAAATGATCATTTGGAAACTTTCTCTGATGTTAGCGACGATTGTGCTTCCTATGGAAACATCGAGTATGTTGAGGCATCACTTCCACAATCTGATGCTGATCATCTTCTTGAGGAGTTCACCGATGAACTCACTCACATCAATCCACTCTTTGATTTCAAAGCCGATCTGGGAGAGACTGAAAGTCTCATTGATAATGATCGTTCACTCACTTCTTATCCCAACAGTCCAATAGAGAATGTTGATCACTTTGTTCCCGAAACATTCAAAGCTACTTTCACTAATCCTCTATTTGAATTCAACTCTGAATTCACTTTAATCTCTGAGAATCCACTCTTTGATACTCAGACCGAGGATGGTGATGAGCCCACAATGGAACAAGAGTTCACAATTTCACTTCATGTGAATGACTCTCTTCATGAAGAGTTCTCCGGTGAACTCTCTCATGACATATCTCCTCCGGAACATGATCATTTCTATTTTGATCTTGAGGATGATATTAGCTCGGAGGAAGGTGTACTCTATCATACGAGTTTGCCTATTAATGATACTACCCTCACCCTTCCTCCCGGTATGTCTACATTTGAGGATGAAGAATGGATCTTGATTGTTATCAAAATCTTTCTTCCTTTCCTTAAATATCTTGTGATTTCTCTTCATCTTCACTCCTTCGGGAATGAAGACACTATCTTTGACCCCGGCATTTTCATTTATCATTTTTGAGCTGGTTCTATGTATATCTCATCGGTGTGGATCTTTCACGTGCTTCAAATGTTTGTCCAAACATCTTGAATGAAAGTCCGATGGAGATTGTTTCTTCCACTTTTCTTCCCCATGAACCAATGAATTCGGGGTCGAGTCAAGCTAGCGACTCGGTAATCAAAAACAGTAGCATGCCATATGGGTTTTCACCCATATTTCTGACTTCTTTCTATCTTTCTACCACCCTAGTGTGGGGGGGGGGGGGTTGCCCCACATGTTGTATATAAGATTCAAAAAAAAAAAAAAAAAAAAAAAAAAAAAAAAAAATCTTTCAAAATAATGGCCGTAGTATTTCCCTTTTACGTTCTCAGTTTCGGCATAACCGCCGGTACTTTGAATATTGAGGGCAATATTCATTTCTAAGTGTGGGGGGGAATTCTCACGAATTTTATCATATAATTATACCAATTCCCCCGTTTTTGGCCAAAATTGTTTTTGGAGTAAGTGTTCTACACTTACTCAATTGGTTATCAGTCCGCCTTGTCTAATAAACTAAAGGATTGGCTAATCCAGGAGCAAACGGCTCTTGGTAAAGATATCTCAAATCCGTTGACGGCTTGCAATTTGCCCAAAATTGTATGGTATTCAGCTCACCATATCCTAAAAAGTGAAGAGTTGGCTAGCCCGCAAGTTTATGGCTTGTGGTAAAGGCAGTGGAAAAACCATAATTGGTAATCGACTCACCAAAGATAATATTGATAATTTATCTAAGAGTTGGCTAGTCCAGAAGCAAACGGCTTCTGGTAAAGACAAATCAAATCCGTTGGAAGCTGGTGGTTTGCTCAAAATCATATGGTTATCGGTGTACCATGGTTCTTACTTGAACTGAAACATTTGGCTACTCCAGAAGTAATGGCTTTTGGTAAAGAGATTCAAATCCATTAAGTTTTTCTCAAAAGATTGCTAGGGACTAGCAATAGTTTAGTGTGGGGGATTGATGAGTGTGTAAATACTCATCATTTTTTGTTAAATCTGAACTGCAAAACGTTTAAAAATGCTCAAAAATGCATCAAAATACTGAAAATATTCCAAAATTGCATTTTATATGTTTTAGATGCAAAATGTTCAAAATCAGATGAAAAATGAGCTAAGTTTGCATAATTGGCAGTTTCAGTCCCCCAAGTTTCAAAAATTGTCAGAAATAGTCCCTAAGCCATAATTTCAAAAGAAAAATCACCAAAGGTCCTTTTTAAATCATAACTTGTCAAAATTAGTCCTTTGGTGAAAAATATCAAAAGTTTGAGAAAATTACAAAATTAGTCCTTCAAGTTTGAAATTTGGCAAAAATGGTCCCTGGAATTTTGAAAATGTCAAGTTTAGTCCTTATATTATTAAAACTTGTCACTTTTAACCCTTGGAACAACTTTTCAAATTTGGCAGATCTGGTCCCTTAATTTTCAGAAATTGCAAAAAGGTCCTTGTGTTATTAATACCTTTTAAACCCATTTGGACCCTATCACAATGCATGTGACCCCTGCCATAACACCTTTTGGACCCCTGCTTTTGACCCCTTCATAATATACTCTGGTCAAACCTCCCAAGTCAAACAAACACCCTACGCGCCTTTTCCTCCTTTCTTCACCCACCATGTCTGCAACACTTTTTCTGCAAACCCAACATCACTCCACCCCTACTCCTTTCCATGTCCCCTCCAACCTCCACACCAATACAAATTGCATTTAATAACCCCTCAAACCTGTCCCAGCTGTTAAAAAACCATTTTCCCGCCAAAATGAAATGAAGGGCCAAGATGACTTCAAATGATCCAATGGTCTCAGAAGGATGTGGGAACTGCTCAGAGAAGAAAGAGAAACAATTTGGGTGTATAAAAGAGGAAGTTGAAGCTTGAAGAGGAGTTAGTTAGTTTTTTAGTTTTTCCTAATGTCGTTTTTTTTAAATTAATGTTTTAGTTTAAGTAAAAATGTTGTAATTTCACTTTCTTTGTATCACATTTAAGTCAAATTATCATTGTAAAGAGTTGTTGAAGTATCAATCCAAGTTCTTAGATAAATTCCAAGTTTCATGTTGACTGTTGAAATTTCAGTTTCTAAATTCTCTTGTCCAGGTTTCTAATGGTTTGTTTTTAAGTTCAAACAGGTTTAGGTAAGTTATTTACAGCTTTTTGTAAGCTTAAAAATCATTTTCAAACAAATTGGTGAATTGGTCAACAAAAGTCAACTGTTTAAGCTCATTTGGATTTGAGCATGAAATGGGGTTGATGCAGCTTGCTTTGGGGTTGGAATAGATTAGCTTAGATTAGTTTTGGGTTTGGTTTAGCCTGCATACCAGCTGGACAGTTGTGAGTAATTTTCTCACTTTTCATTTTTAGTCAATTTGCATATTTTGCTTGTATGTGTATCTGTGATCACAATTGGTTTTTATGTGTTTAATTAGTTGTAATTAGGTAATTTAAACTCATTTTAATCAGTTCTAGTAGCTAGTTAAGTATCCATCTCAGTTTTGAGTTCATAACAGTTATTAAAGGGTGTTTGGATTTATAGCTTAAAATGTGTTAGAGGTGTACTCAGTGCTAGACTTTTGTTGTTTGTGGTTTGTTTAGCTCATTTGAGCTCATATCTGTCTAGATCTTGTACCTGCTCAGGCTCAAAGTCAAATATCACTTCAATCTGTCTCATTGCTTAACTGTTGGAGTTTTGTAAGATCAAACTCTTGTTTTATGTTTAGATACCATTAGGATAGCTTGCTCTAGTCTTGGTTCATCATATAACATCATTATCAGTCCTTAAATTGGAATCAAAGTTCAAGTTAGTCAAACTTTCCATTTTTATGTCAAAAGTTAAAATGAAAAACCAGTTTTTAGCCCATCTAAGATGATTTTTCATGAACTCAGTTTTGGGCCAAATGATGTCAAATTGTAGGTGTATTAACTTCAGCTGGTCTCATTTCTTATTAGCATTTTTATATATTTTTA
The DNA here is from genome assembly GCA_019973895.1 of Chrysanthemum seticuspe. Lineage (NCBI taxonomy): Eukaryota > Viridiplantae > Streptophyta > Magnoliopsida > Asterales > Asteraceae > Chrysanthemum > Chrysanthemum seticuspe. Next base: position 77,799,492 of record BPTQ01000005.1, read on the forward strand.
GCATTTTTTTAGAAGCCCCAAATGAGCTTGTCAAAACAGGCTTATATGCCCTGTGCACACTGCACTGATCTGCACAAGTTTTGTGCAGATCTTGCAGCCCTTGCACAGAGCTCTCAAGAGCTTGTATAGGTCTGGTTTTTGGATTTTAAGGTCTCACCCAGGTCTGCTTTAGGTTCCAATTGTTGGTTTTCATTTTCAGCTTAATTTGTAGCTTGTGCTTAAGCATAAAGTAGGACCTTTAAAACTGTTTTTAGCTAATTAGCCAAATACACCAAATCTTAACAAAGCGCAATCCAGAGGTTAAAAGCAGTTGATACTTGTTGCATTTTAGTTCTTCTAGCTTATTTAAGCTTCTGTGATCAGTGGGTGGTGTTAGGTTTTCATTTGCTTATTTGAAGTGCTTATTTCATAAGCACTTGCAATAGCAGTTGCTATTACTTGTACACAACCATCTGTTTTTCTATTTTTCCTAGATTACTAATATTATTTTAGACTTAACTTGAATTTTTCAGATTTTTCCAGTACTGTTTAGTATTTTTCTTGATTTAATTCAGTTTTTAGCACTTTTTAATTAGCATTTAATACAAAAAATTAAGAAAAGTTTCAAAAAAATAATTTTTCATTTTTCTTAAGTTTAGATAAATATAAAAAGACAAAAAAAATATTTTTCTAGATTTTTCTTAGTTAAATTTGTATTTTTAAGCTAATTAATTAGTTTTTAATAGTTTTTAATTCATAAAAAATACAAAAATAATCAGAAAAATACAAAAATAGTTTTGAAAATTCTATTTTGTTATTTTAGATTTTTCTAAGTCATAATTTTATTTTTCTAGCTTTATTTCCTAATTTCTTGTATTTTAGGTAATTATTTAGTTAAATATAGTTTTTAATTAATAATAATTAGATAAATAGTTATAAAAATAATTTTCTTTTTCTAAATATTTTATTTTATCATTAGGTTTGTAAAAATATCATTTTCATATTTTTAGGACTTTTATTTCTTAGATCTCACTTTTTATTTTGTACGTTTACGTTATTTTATTTAAACGTAAGTTTTAAGTTTTAAACGTTCATCAATTTTAAAAATAGTGATAGCGTTTATTTATATTTTTTTTATCTTTTTAACTTTCTTTAATTTGCATTTAAGCCCTTGTAGTTTATGTCCTTTTTCTGTAATTATAATCATTCAAATCCTTTTTTCCGTTCAAATCTCTCGATCACTATACGTTTGGTGATCCATTGCATAGCTCGCTGGGACATAACGACCCGGGGAAACACTATACTCCCCAGATCTTCATTGAGTTTGTTCCTGAACCGTTTTAAGTTTCTTACGGTCGGCCATTCACAAGTGGCCGGTTTGAGTGAGAAAACTTGACCGCTTGGGAGCGAATCATGAGGAAAAGCAAATAATTCTATCATCAAAAGAGTACCTGAAGTACTAGCCACAGTGCTAGTATTTTTATACCTCTTAGTACGCAACTCGTCAAGGTAGAGCGGACAATTCCTCTTCCAGTGTCCTACCTCGGTGCAGTGATGACAAGCCTGATCCTTCTTAGGATTCTCACGCTTTTTGGGAGGGTACTTCTTGGGTTCTTGTTGATAAGTCATAACTTGTTTTCCCTTATCAACTTTACCCTTACCTTTCCCTTTCTTGTTCACTAGCGGCTTATTAGGCTTAGAAATCCTACCCTTTTGGATGGTTAGAACCGTAGGTGTAGGGGCCTTCTTGGGCAAACCTTTCTCGTAATCAATGAGCATCGCATGTACCTTGTAACACCCCAACCCGATAAGGGTAGAAGTGCCACATTCTGGTGTCATATCAGAACATACAAATAAAATTTTACAAGCGAAAGCATTATAAAATAAATTACCAAGTCATATAACAGATGACTTACAAAGAAAATACAAAATCCAATATGTCCAAAACGGAAATAAAATCTGAAAACAATAACTCTTCAAATTAAATCCAAAATGATAAAGTAGCTAAGGTCGGTCTACTCTACTAATCCAACTCTCAGCCCAACAAGCCCATCTTCAAACCTAAAAACCTGCCGCAGGAAAAGAAATGCGGCTGAGCTTAAAAAGCCCAGTGAACAGATATAACAAAACGAAAGCTACACAAAATCAGAAATACGAAACGAAACAAAGGAAAAATAACAAGGTCGCAACAGAAAGGAATCAATGAGTCAATGAGGATCCTGCAGAAGCACAATTATACGGACATCCAGAAAGAATAGATAACAGAGGAGGACAAGTACATAACATATTGATGACACAAACGCAAGCACATCAAAATAACCAGGCATATAATAAATCAGGAAGTTAGAGTACATATAAGCCAAACGTAAGTCCAAAGGCTAGCGGAAGCAACTAACTAGAAAGTAATCATGGCAATCACACAAGTCAAGTAACCCACAGTTAACAAGCATCATAACAGCAGGAATACGATCAGCAGTCAAAGCATGGTAACCACACGTATCAACTATGAATTCAGCATGAATACTATAATTGAATGACTTAAGGACATAGCAGAGCAAATTGACAAGTTAACAAGCCAGACCACATAAGTCGAACCATTTATCCAATCATACCGTAACATAAACAACAATGTACACATGGCAGATCAACAATAAGCGGGAAAAAAATACTAACAGATATTCACAGACCACGAGGTTAACAAAACAGAGTTTACATGATAAGCCTTCAAAACAATCATTTATACACTAACATGGACCAGACGAATCAAAGAGTCACATAACAGTATGGTAAACCGTTTGTCAGTTATTAGCATGTCAATAGACGAATCAGACAATCACATATTAATCATATAGTAGCAGGGCAAACGATTGTCACCTAAAGCATGTAAAAGCATAATCAAATTCAATAACCATAATAATAATAACCCGGTACGTGAATGGAATGGTAGAAGAATAAGTCACATAAGGGTACAGGGTAACGGGCAGTCAATACAGAATATGGTGCGTTAGGGTAAACAGATGGTACAATATAAGTATATCAACAGTGTAAGGGTTGTCAGAAATCTATCCCGAGCCAACAATACAATACAATACAATCAATAGTGGCATTAGCAACCCAATATCCAATAGTAGCAATTGTATTCGGAGGGGTGACCTCGGAATACCAAACCAATAGGAGGGGAGACCTCAGTAACCAATGGAGTAGCTAGCTCCCAATATGTGAGGGGGTGTATTGCACACACGCACCACATCACCAATACAATATATCAATATCAATCCAATACAATACAAATCTAGGATGCATCCATACGCCCCCTGCAATACAATAGTGGCCAATACAATATATCTTAAGCGTGCAATAATCAATACAATATAGGGACGGTGTGGAACATCACTCAACCACACTAGAGTCATGCCATTGGTGCATCAATGACACGGACATGGAACCCCCATGCCTAGTTAATGGCTCGGGTATCAAACTGACAGGTCAATACAAAAGGTCCAAAGTGTAGCAATATATAAGTCTTCATAAGCAAAGGTGTAATATCAATAGTTCACAATTCAGAGGTTCATAACAATAGTTCAATATCAAGGTCCAATATCAATATTTCAATATCAAAGGTTCAATAGCACAGATTCAATAGCACAGGTCAATAGCAACAGTTCAGTAGCAAAGGTTTAGTAGCAATGGGTTCAATAACGGAAGTTCAGTAACAGTGGTGCAATAACAGAGGGGTCAATAGCAAAGCAAAGATTCAATAGCAATGGTCATATAGCAAAGGGACCGATATCAAAGGTTCAATATCATAGGATCATTAGCAAAGAAATCATAGCAATGAAATATCATAAGCGGAACAAAGTCGAAGGGATCAGAAAGTCATGAGAAACCCCTACTGAAAAGGGATAGAATATCTGTACCTCAATCGAAGCAATCAAAATAGAAACGTAAGTCACACGATGAATCAATCCTGCCGTCCGGAACCTATGAATTAGATAACGCTTATTTAGATCAGATTACTCATTTAAGACGGCTTCCTATTTTTGCAGGTTTCCATATTTAGTAACTTTCCATTTTAAGTAACTTTCAATAATTAGAAGGTTTCCAAATATAGCAGGTTTCTATAATTAGCAGATTTAGTCATTTATGAAGTATTTATTGTCAAATGAGGTTAACATGATGAAAATGATGATTATTACCGTTTAAGGATCATTTGTGACAAGTTATCATAATTTAGGGTTTAAAGTGTCATTTATCAAAATTTAGGGTTTGAAATGTAAAATAATTCCATTTATGACCACTTAAGTTTTAGCATACTTTAGAAACCATTAAAACTCATTTCAGACTAAAACGTTTTCGGAGGTCAGACCAAATCCCAAACTCGACATAACAAACATACACACTCTCGACGTACATGCATGCACACTCGAATACACATATATGCGACTCATTTTTGATTACTAAAGACGGAACGAAATGACTATGACTTGAACCATGTCTTACATGCACACGAGACACAAAAGTTAGCTACCCATTTACTACTCCAAACCATGCAATTCAAGATACCTCAGTTCACATGTATTCACACCTACGAAACACCTCCATGCACATGCTTTATTTTTAAAATAGTTTATTGATGCATGATACCCAAACGTACCCACATGCGCATATAACTAGTACCACATATTTGACTCATATGATTTATTTGCATTTGATTCACTGAAAAGCCTCTAATTAGTCCATGATTTTTTTTGTCGACACTCATATGAGCCAAGGTATACACGCGTATTTTATTACCCTATTTTAACATGATACATTATAGATGAAACGATTAGGTCGAGTGAATGCATGCCGAACCAATTCTAAAACAGCAAGTATATAGTTGATTTTAAGCCTCCTTCATTTGATTATTTCATGTGCTCCAAGCCATGGTTTCAAGAGAGCATTTAACGTATCATTTTATGTAACCAGATTTACGTATCATTTATGTGAAAGTTTTACGTTTTCATGCATTCGATAGAGACTAAAACCACACGACTAACAAAATAAACGAGAAAGAATGAAAATGAAAACGAGGGTGGTACAAACCCTAGGAGCGTGTCGAAGCAAGGAGGACAAGAATCACAAGGAGAAACCCACGACCAAGCCAAACCCAACAATCACCTCCGTTTCGTCCCCGAAACCTACGACCAACAGCAACCTATTCGAATTTTATCAATCTCCTTTGTCTTCCTTGGATCGAATGCAATCAGGAACAAGAATGTTTTGCCAAATGGAAAGGAGCAAATAATTATGTGCCGTCACTTTTGATTAGGGTTTAGTAGGCGTTATTTTTAATGTGATAAAGTAAGTTACAAATGAGATTAAATGGGAGTGATGGCCGAATATATGGGAGTAAATGGAATTGAATGGTGTGTTTATTTTTTCCGTGTAAAGGGGAATTCACAATAGAAACAATACTTTCCAAATTTCAATTAGAATGGGCCTCCATTTAGGTGTAGTGTGATGTTAGTTTTAGCCCATGCAACACATAAAAACGTGAGGTGAAATTGACATAGTCGTAGGTCGATTTTCGTACACGTTATTTATTCGGTTATTATAGCTTTTAGTCTTGTTAAGCCTCGAATCATATGCTAAGTTTAATCTCAATACATTGAGGATAATGTGGATTAAAGTTTGATGGTTATACATAAGTTAGGTTAAACATTTAATGAGCTTGACATAGTTTACGTATTTTATAGATATTAAATTTGAGGGTATAATGGTCTTTTCACGCGTTTTAGATTTTTAGGGTTTTACAACTCTTTCCCTCTAAAAGAAAATTTTCGTCCTCGAAAATTGAAGTCGCAGAAGTACCTGGAGACGTACCTGCTTAAGGCAGACGTAGCAATCCATAGTTTCACACAGATCATAACGATTTTGGTTCCAAAGCGTAGCAAAACTTATACGTAACAGATGCTGGTGACAATCTCGCAAAGAGGTACAGAATTTCAAACGAACATGAGGAGTGACAAATAAAGGATACAAGTCATATTCTGTTAGTGCAAATATTACGATATTTAATCTATACAGTCTCGTTTGTTTTGATTGATGACAAACATGTAACTTGTAATACATAACGTAAAATGTACAAGTTACTTGTAATCACACGTTGTCTCAACATACATTCAACACCTCTCGATGTCTCAAGTCCTCATATGTTACAACATAGGTTCGTACATGTTTGTTATGTGGCATTATGATCAAACCCATTAACAAATCATTTAGAATGTTTAAAATACGTTTAGAGTCACTAAGTATTTTAATAGGTTAACCATTCTATTTCGAACCTCATTTTACATTTTGCATTCACAAGTATTTCATACAAATACTAAAGTTTACTTACACTTGACAAAATATATTTTATTTTGACAAGCACTCTTTTACAAAAGGTAACTAGACATTTTATTAACTAGTTACATAATACATTTTACAAGTTTACCTTGATAAACTTTTTAATCTAAAAATGGAAATACATGTTACATCATGTCATGCATCATCTTTGAAATCCTTGGAAGATCACTTGAATATTTTGGTTAGATTGACACACAATATATCAAATGTGATATTAGTAAGATTTGGTAATATCTTGGAAAGATTTGAAGAAATAATTTTTAGCTTTTCTGTCAGGCACCCACGGAACCCTTTTCTATAAAGGGCGGAACCCTTTAAAGGGCTCCTTGGTCCGTGGACGCTCCTGTCCACTTTTGGCTATAAATAGAAGCCCATTGTTTTCCCATTTCTTCACCACTTCAAAGCACATCTTCTCCACCTTCTTGCATACATTTAGATCAATCATTAACAATGTAGTAACACACATTAAACACCCTAATGATCATGATCATAATGCTTCTAACATTCATCTTTGTTGTAAGCATACTCTTTGATCAACCAAGGAAATCTTGGAGATCTAGCCATTCCCACTCACCACAAGTTGAAGATCTATCACAAGAAGTTTAGGGAACTTGTGATCTTCATCATGAAGGCTTTCTATCAATGGAAGTTCATTTAGAAGTAGTTATTCATATCCATTAGACATTTGTGTCATGGATCATTAGTGTAAACATCATTGCATCATAACAACACTTTCACCAAACTAGATTAGATGGTTTATGTGTTTGTGCCATAAAACACAAGGTTTATTATGTTGGGCCATAAAACATATTGGGAGTGGTTGTACCCTTGTAAAAGAACTCGACATCTAGCTTAGTGTCGGAAATATTGTATAGGCGACGTTAGGTTGGTTCTACCTCGAACTAGAACCCGGTATTTAGCTTTGTACCGGAAAAAGTGTAAGCGACGATTGTAAGGTTTTCTCCGCCGAGAAGGGAGCTTGTTGATTTAGTGAAGTAACTCTCGAGTTGGGTACTCGGGGAGTGGAGTAGGGCGGAAAGGAGATCCGTGACCGAACCACTATAAATCCTCGTGTTCGGTTTGCACTTTCCTTTCTTTATCTCTTTACTTTTATACTTGCACTATACTATTGTTTGTGATGTGGTTTGATGTTCATGATTGTGTGACAACTTGGTTTACCATGCTTTATATTAGTCACAAACAATAATTGGTACTTTTATATTATAACAAGCTTCATAAGCGATTTGATACTAAAGATCTAAAGTTTTTAAACGGTAACGTATTCACCCCCCCCCCCTCTACGTTTCCACAATTGGTACCAGAGCCACGTAGCTCGTATTTTCAAAACAAATTGTTTTTAAAATAGAGTACGATCCATGTATCAAATTACCATTGAAGCGAAAAATAATATGAAAAATGCTTTGCTTGTTATACTTAGAAATTTTGTTGTTAAATGTAACTTTGTATACAAGCTTGAAGGTTTTCTTGAAAAATAAAATAAAAGTTTGTTGAAAGAACTTGTAAGTATTATATTGTGTGCTCATAGAAAATTTACGAAGAACTATGATTTTAAAGGAGTGTTTGGGATAACCATAAATCTAGTTGAAAAATCACCTCCGTAAATGTTTAAGATAAGTTACATAAGTAGATATATTGTTAAATATGTGTATTATATGTTTACTATGAAATCTAGTAAGTCGCACATGTTTTCTCTATGTCAAATACTAGTTTTGGTGAATCTGTCTCAGAGGACCACGGCACCAAATCTTATAAAGGGCGGATCCCTTTATTTGGTTCCGTGGAATCCGTGTGTACAGTATGCAGTTTTTTGGGCAACTTCAAAAAATCATAACTAATTAACCGTAAGTCCGTACGAGTCGAGCCACCTATCATTTTAAAGGGAATTGAGTCTACTTTCACTTAAAAATACTTTCATGGCCTGAGTCTAATTTTAAATAAGTAAAATAGACCAAATACTACAGTATGTCTAAAATATTAAGTTTCGCTTTAAAAACTCAAATTTTTGAATCAAACAATTTAAGTTGGTATTATTAGAACTTTGATACAACTTCTTTTGAAACTAATTAATTTGGTAATATGTTTAAAGGAAACTAATCAAGCTTGGTATACATCGTCATATTTAAACGCAAAATGACGAAAAGTGTCTTTCTTGTTATGCTATGCTAAATGACCACTTGCTTATGTTGTTTGCATATATGTTGCTTGCTTATTTTTGAATTGTTGTTTACACTTATTTGTTTGCATAATATAAGTGTCAATCTTGCCATGTTATTTATTCGCTTGTTTGACGATTTCTTGTTTATGCACAATAGGATATTTGCTAGATTTTGTGCACTAAGTTGGAAAATTGTTTTACCATCGCTTGTAGAATTAGATCACTTCCTTTGCATAGGTTATACTAACATCTCGCATAACTTATGAAATGTAATAACTCGCTTAGCAATGAGTACTAAGTAAATTAGTCAAGTACTTTGAAAAATGAAGGTTTTAAGAGAGTGTTTGGTACAAGGACAAAAAAATGTTGTATGATGTAATTTGTTTGTTTTTACTTTGTAGGATGATAACATGACTTAAAACAATGTTGTATGCTAACCGGTTTATGCAGGTGGATAGCACAAGTGTGTTATCAAATTTTACCCATTTTCACTTTTATATGAAAATCGTTAGCCCTTGGTCAAAGTCTATGCTCCACTATGTTTGTATATGTGTTATCGACTTTTCCTAACTAGAAGTAATTAATGTCACATGTTTTAAGCAAAATTTTAGGTTTCGGAAAACTCCCCGACGCCTAAAAAAAATGGGTCTGTGAACTTTTCTGGTGTCCACGGATCATACGGCACCAAAATGTTGGTACCGTCTGTTATGCATTTTGGTACCGCCATACCTGTACAGGCGGACCAGGCTGCACCAATTTAAGGGTTCCGCCTGTGTAAAGAAATGGTGCCGTGAATCCTACAGGTAAGTTATTGAATTTTACTAAATCCCGCAATCTAATTTACCAAACTTCGTTTCTAGGATAATTGTTAATGCATATCTTTCATACCTCACTCAACACATCCTCAATGGATTAACTTAGGATGTTTGACATGATTTTAGACACTTCCATCTCATTAGAAACTACCATCTTTGTATGGATTAACATCAAATCCATGAATCCTTAGTTCCATAAATCGACACATTCAAGATGATCATTTTCACACCTTCACTGTTACTTTTCCTCAAGCTTAGCATTTCTTAAAGCAAAGTCAAAATGACTAAATCCTTAACCTCAAATAAGCCACTTAAGAAAACCACTAGGATTAGCATTCGATCTTGTTGCTTCATTAACTTGAGCTCTTCATCCTCAGACTCATTACCTCTCAACATCTCATCACCCATTCAAGATGTGAACTTTCTAAACTTGAGTACTCCAACTCCACCACAAAAATCACCCACCATCATCCAAAACAACTTCACTACCAAAGTCTCCAAAGCTTGAACCTATCAAACTTTGTGCAACACCACCAACATATCCTCACCCGTTTGCGGATGACTTAGATGACTTACCGATACTAATAAACCTGGACTCATTATTTGCAAAGATATCATACACAAGTCTAACATATGACTATAGATATTGTTTTGTATCTACATATATTGCCTCACCTGGTTAACATGAAAATAATGTGTCATCCTTCAAGACGATAAGTATTTACATCGAGTCATAACTCACACATATGTTAAATACATATTATCAAGTCTTGTTATCCTTGAGTTCAATCTAAGCTTTATAATCTCAACAAATTAGGATTGACAACTTAAGTATTTCATCCGAAATATTCAAGTATATGCGACTTACGATTGTAGTCATTAAAAGTCATATCTGAAAAATCAACACCCAAGTATTTTAACAACACATGTTGAAACACTTATCTAAAACAAACAACCCACGGTGCCACTTATACCTCTTTGACACCTACTATCCCTCTTCCATCTTTTGGCACCATTAACCGTATTGCTCATGAACTTCCAAGAGTATACTTTAAATCAAACGTGCCCTTTCAAGGTGATCCTATACCTCAGCCCCTAAGCTTCATAGACATAACCAAAACTTCAAGCACTTCACCCGCTAGTTGTAGTAACCAATGAACCATAAGAATTAGTATCCGTACTTTTTGTGTTCAACATCTGTGGACAAATAATCAACCTAAGTACTCCCATAGCACAACAAACCCCTACATCACCACATCCTTATTTAGACACACTAGAAGACGTACCACCTAGATCAACCAATCCACCATCCTTACCATCATTTGAATTCGTTGAGTGTAATGCTCAAAAAGCCCTTGTGTCCAACACTTGTATTGAATTAAATGCACGTTTGAACAAACTCAACCATCCTTTCCCACATATAAGGACTTAGATAATTCATTACGGCTAGAACCTCAACTATCAAATAAGCATGGTGCTCTTGGTAACTTTTGTCAATTTCCACTAGGTATAAGTAGTACTACCTTCACAAATTATCAAAGTATTAGTAATACTTCGTCGTTAAACTTCTGCATAAATTTCGTTAAACCTCAAATCAACATTTTAACAACATATGTTAAAATGCAATCTCAAAGCCAACATCATACACCCCAAGCAACAATGACTTCTGAGGAGTATACATAAGAAACTCGAGTGAATTCCTCTTGTCATCATCTAGTGAATATAATCTTGAGACCAAGTTTATTTAGATGGGACTATCCGATTCAAACACTTTGGCTTCATATCTTCATTTAGGAAAACATGATGTTTTGAAGAACATTATGACTAAGATTCATGCGTTAAGATTTCATCTTGTTAAAAGGATATTGTATATCCTATGCATAATTCTTGCGACATAAATAGTTGTGTTACAAGAGATTTCATTACACCTCATTGGCTAAATGATCTTGAAACAAACATCTACAAGTTCTATGAACTAGCATATCCAATTCATCTTGTCATACTTGTTTTCATAAGCATGATAACTTTATCCTTTGGGATAATCTCATTTGTTGAAAGATACTATTTGTATCTATTTCCTTTCAAAGTACATCATAACCTAACCTTGCTCAAACCGAGTGCACATCCAAGGTTAAATCTACACATCTTTAGAGCATACACAAGATCTATTGAATTTGGTAACCTCACTTAGATTATTGTTAAATAAAATACCAAAGAGCTTTCTTGAGAACGTTCTTAGTTTAACATATTCTCTAGTCTTAGATAATCAAATCACTTTTAAAGTATACACTCCAACGTAAAAGATGTCATACATTAGATCATACAATTAGCTATGTAATTTGAGCAACCTTAGATTCTAAACACAAGATTAAAACATATTGTTTATCAATACACCATTGTTAAAATTCATGTGTATAACATGACATCTTCATCACCTTAGTTATATTGCATATTAGTTAAGTCACATTAAGCCAAGTATTGGTAAACTATCATCTTTTATGCACTTTAATATGCAAAAGTAGGAGTTCCCATCTTTCTAACATGAGAATGACTACTGGAGAACCTATTGCACTAGAAACTCAATTTGACCTAACGGTTGAATTGCTTCCTGGAGAGAATTTGGGTATGTGGAATCACCCGTAAAAATGGTCGTGTTTAGCCTTAATTGAGCACCGCTAGTAATAGTCTCATATTCATTCTCCAACTTGAAAAATATGTATTCCTATACTTGCCTAAAGTAAGTGTTAAAACATTGATAGTTTGCCTCGCTTTAGGAATACTAATCAAACAAGTAGTATATATGACTTTTCTTTTAAAACAACTTGCATTACACTTACATGTGTTGATTACATGTTCTTGTTTGATACGATAAGTTTATTTGACATTATCCTAGTGTTTGATAGCTATTCAAATGTGTAAACCTTAGTACGGTTTTATTTTTATAATGCTTGTATCCTTGTTTCATGCTACTAAACGTTTAAAACCTAAACTTTATTTGCATGATACTTACTTTTGAATTATCCTTAGCATGATTAACATGTTGCTTATGAACTCATAATATGTCATTTTGATACGTGATAATTTTGATATAATATATTTGTGTTTGAAAGCTATTAGTTGGCATTCATTATATCTATGTGTAGTACGATCTAAATGATACATGCTCCAAATTGTTATGTCTTAAACATGGCTTGCATGACTCTTTCATCTTGTTTCTTTTGCTTCTTGTCACACTATTGGTTTGCTACGTGTGCACATATAATATGTCAAAGTGCTTTTGGTATGACTAACTTTTAGAAGCCTTTTTATCTTACAAATTAATCACATAGATTATTGTATATCCAAGTATGCTTAAATGTCTAAGTCTAACAACAAAACAATCTCATAATGAAATGTCTTGAATAAAGTCGTATTCTTGCATATTATGATTGTTTTGATGCTATCTTGCGTGGTGATTTCTTGTCTACTAAGTGCAATGTGCTGTTTTTGCTTATATAATATGTTATCATTTGATTTCTATCATGTTAACATCTTTTGTCACTAACAAATTTGTTTTGTAGGTTGATAACAAATTATTTGTTATCTCACTTGGTTCTAACTTTTATATGCTCATTTTGCATAATCCCTTTTATTGCTACGTAGATTAGTACTATGCTTTATGAGACCCCTACACTTGCATATAGTTTAAAAACATATAGAATTAAGTTCTAGAGGGTTGGCTGTGCATTTTTGTCTTTCAACCGACCTCTTTCCAAATCTCATTTTTGCTTCTGCTTTCCAAAAATAACCTCCATCATTATTTAGTTATAACAATACTCTAATCCTCTTCACTTCCTATTAGGAAACCACATGCCTAATCATACGATCATCTCGTATTAATCAAGAAGAGGTACGTGACTTTAAGGATGAAGTTCACTAAGCTCATCTCTTTCGTTAACCCGAATAACCTCCTAAACACTTTGTTGTCATTCCTTATTTGATACATTACACATTATGTTGGATGTCCACCAATTAAGGGGTAGAGAAATCCATTCACATAATTGTCTTTTGTCAAATTTTATGTCTCTTAGACTCTACAATACCAACACATAGGTAAACACCACTTAGCTAAAGCCGGTTCATGAAACCACAACTAGTTCAACCTTTTTCGCACCAATACCTCATCAAGTGAAAAACGCATCATGTGTTTTTACAAAACGTCTTCATCTCCACATATAGGATTTTCCTTAGACTAGCACCTTACAACTTCACTATCTAGAACACCATCATAGGATCTTATCCTTTTCTCGCTTATCATGCATGTCCTTGTCAGTGCAAACGATATATTAATCAAAACAGCCATCTCCAACACGTTGGTCCATCCAACTCTCACTCATATGATGTCATTCTCATCCTCATATAGGTACTCATTATTAGTATTTTCCATATTGTCTTCACTTCTTTTCAAAGTGATAATCATCCATGTCGGTCAAAACCATGCTAATACTACCTTTCCCATTGTCACCTAGAATAGGTCATTTTTATAATTCGTGTCAATCAATGAACGAATTTATCTTCATGTCATCACTTTTATACTTTTTGGTATATTCATTATAATATTCTTAGATAGAACGCATTATTGATTACTCTTGGGTTGAAGCATATGAGAACTTGCTCAAAACAATAGATTGTTAGCATCAATAAATCATTCAAATCATAACCCTTATGCATCATTGAAATGCAATGTCCATTCATTTTTTTTTTCTTCTTAGCTTTGGTCACTTGACATGACGAAAGGATTACATGAATCCATATTTTTATATTTGCTATCATACGAGTTTCTAACTCCTTAATAGCTTCCTACCTAATCACCACCACCTTCCATCACCACTTTCACTAATCATCACCACCATAGATTAGCGAAACCTTACTTTTGTTAATCTCAAGTCATCTACCATCACCACATGATTCCTACAAGTAAACCGACACCAACACTAGCACCACTAGTGTCACACCCAGTGGGAGACTTCCTATCTTCTTTCTAGGAACTATTATGTAGGTTTTTATCATATTATATTCTCACTTTTCTTATGATTGTAATTAGGAGACTACACTTCATGAGATCTTTGATTATATCATTTATCACATATATACATCTTTTTTTTCTTTGTGAAAAAGATGAAATATATTGCACTAATGTTTTTCATTGTAGGTTCATCATCATATACACTCGATTGTATATAATTTACTCATCTAAGGATGAAGTCTGCATCAATTATTTTTCTTATTTTAGGTGCTTCTTGACACCTTAGAACAAGGAGGAATGTCCTTTAAGCACTCATATTGCATCGTCTATACACTTGGTTGTATATGACATATTTGTCTAAATACAAAGCTTCTATTATACTAATATTTATTTTGAAGGTTCATCTTGACGCCCTAGAGCAAGGGGAGCTTCCGTCAAGAATTTACTGAATGCATCTTATATACACTTTGTTGTATATCACTTACTCTTCTAATGACGAATATAGTTTTGCACTAATATTTGTTTTGTAGGTTTTTAATTATACCCTGACGCCTCAAACAAGGGGAGCAACCGTCAAGGGGGAGCATGCACACATTTAGCATCATTCTCACTTTTCAACACGCATTTGTGCTTCGATAAAAAGTGGAGAAAATAGGCTAACATTGCTATGCATTTTCTTTTTCATATATTTCTCATAATTTTTGTTGCATAAAACTAACCTTGATGTAGGTTAAGCCTCTTTATTTGATCCATGGATCCGCTACCAAACAAGGGACGGATTGTAGTGGACGATTTAACTTCACTAGGGATGATGCAAGCTCGCCTTTTTGGGGAGAAATTAAGTTAAACTCCAAGGACACACCCTTTTTGTTTCGACAAAAGGGGGAGAAGAGTGTAAACGGAGAAGGTAATGTAAAGGTAGTAAGGATACAAGTAACTTTTTACATTTTACTTTCTATTACGTTTACATATATTTGTCATCATGAAAAAGGGGGAGATTGTTAGTGCAAATATTACGATATTTAATCTATACAGTCTCGTTTGTTTTGATTGATGACAAACATGTAACTTGTAATACATAACGTAAAATGTACAAGTTACTTGTAATCACACGTTGTCTCAACATACATTCAACACCTCTCGATGTCTCAAGTCCTCATATGTTACAACACAGGTTCGTACATGTTTATTATGTGGCATTATGATCAAACCCATTAACAAATCATTTAGAATGTTTAAAATACGTTTAGAGTCACTAAGTATTTTAATAGGTTAACCATTCTATTTCGAACCTCATTTTACATTTTGCATTTACAAGTATTTCATACAAATACTAAAGTTTACTTACACTTTACAAAATATATTTTATTTTGACAAGCACTCTTTTACAAAAGGTAACTAGACATTTTATTAACTAGTTACATAATACATTTTACAAGTTTACCTTGATAAACTTTTTAATCTAAAAATGGAAATACATGTTACATCATGTCATGCATCATCTTTGAAATCCTTGGAAGATCACTTGAATATTTTGGTTAAATTGACACACAATATATCAAATGTGATCTTAGTAAGATTTGGTAATATCTTGGAAAGATTTGAAGAAAGATTTTTTAGCTTTTCTGTCAGGCACCCACGGAACCCTTTTCTATAAAGGGCGGAACCCTTTAAAGGGCTCCTTGGTCCGTGGACGCTCCTGTCCACTTTTGGCTATACATAGAAGCCCATTGTTTTCCCATTTCTTCACCACTTCAAAGCACATATTCTCCACCTTCTTGCATACATTTAGATCAATCATTAACAATGTAGTAACACACATTAAACACCCTAATGATCATGATCATAATGCTTCTAACATTCATCTTTGTTGTAAGCATACTCTTTGATCAACCAAGGAAATCTTGGAGATCTAGCCATTCCCACTCACCACAAGTTGAAGATCTATCACAAGAAGTTTAGGGAACTTGTGATCTTCATCATGAAGGCTTTCTATCAATGGAAGTTCATTTAGAAGTAGTTATTCATATCCATTAGACATTTGTGTCATGGATCATTAGTGTAAACATCATTGCATCATAACAACACTTTCACCAAACTAGATTAGATGGTTTATGTGTTTGTGCCATAAAACACAAGGTTTATTATGTTGGGCCATAAAACATATTGGGAGTGGTTGTACCCTTGTAAAAGAACTCGACATCTAGCTTAGTGTCGGAAATATTTTATAGGCGACGTTAGGTTGGTTCTACCTCGAACTAGAACCCGGTATTTAGCTTTGTACCGGAAAAAGTGTAAGCGACGATTGTAAGGTTTTCTCCGCCGAGAAGGGAGCTTGTTGATTTAGTGAAGTAACTCTCGAGTTGGGTACTCGGGGAGTGGAGTAGGGCGGAAAGGAGATCCGTGACCGAACCACTATAAATCCTCGTGTTCGGTTTGCACTTTCCTTTCTTTATCTCTTTACTTTTATACTTGCACTATACTATTGTTTGTGATGTGGTTTGATGTTCATGATTGTGTGACAACTTGGTTTACCATGCTTTATATTAGTCACAAACAATAATTGGTACTTTCATATTATAACAAGCTTCATAAGCGATTTGATACTAAAGATCTAAAGTTTTTAAACGGTAACGTATTCACCCCCCCTCTACGTTTCCACATATTCCATTCACGTACCAACCCCAGACATTTCCCAAGATGTCGTATGATTTCAATAAGTTCAAATCATATGATCTCGGTATTATCACGTTGATCAGGCGTCATAATACTTTCATCACATGACAAGTACTTATTGTCATCATATTCAACCTCGGGGCATGACAAACCACATAATCAAAATCACATCTAACAGATAATATACAGATAGCAAGTATCAAACCAAAGCATACCAGATCCACATACATACAACACATAATACATCAAAACAGCTTACCATACCACAAAAGAGAAAAGGTCACCAACCTGCTCGAAACGGTTCCCCATGACTCGTTACTGACGATCCAAAAGAAAAACTGAGATATTACCAAAATGCTAAACGATAAAACTTCACGATTCAAACCGAGTTCTAAACAGATCAAAGAAATGCAATACCGATCAAAATCACTTAGCAAAATATCAAACCGCCTCAAAACGTGTGACATACAAATCGAAGTAACACAAGTTGCGCCCAATCATATGAAATAGATGAACCTTCTCAGCCACCAGTTGAATCTTGTGTCTGTCTTTGCGCCTTTGGTTGATCCGCCCAGCTCCCTCCAACAGCATCCTGATGTCTCCAGCAGCCGGCAGTTGGGTGCGGCTTTTGCTTCACGAACCTCTCCAGCTCAGGAACTGCTGCAGCAACGCAGGGTCGGCACCATCATCTTCGATTCCACGAGTAGTCTCCATCTAACGATCGAAAAACAGATGCGCGAAGAAAAATCAAACAAAATCAAACGCGAAAGGAAGAAGGTCAATCCAGCGAAGACAGAGAATATCGAAGTCAAATCTGAATGACAATCAAAAGGAATCGAAAGAGATCAGAACAGACGGAAGCCTAATGTCTACCCAGTCCTCACAGGTCAATCCTAAGGTCAACAAGACGAAACCTTTGCTCTGATACCATAATTGTAACACCCCAACCCGATAAGGGTAGAAGTGCCACATTCTGGTGTCATATCAGAACATACAAATAAATTTTTACAAGCGAAAGCATTATAAAATAAATTACCAAGTCATATAACAGATGACTTACAAAGAAAATACAAAATCCAATATGTCCAAAACGAAAATAAAATCTGAAAACAATAACTCTTCAAATTAAATCCAAAATGATAAAGTAGCTAAGGTCGGTCTACTCGACTAATCCAACTCTCAGCCCAACAAGCCCATCTTCAAACCTAAAAACCTGCCGCAGGAAAAGAAATGCGGCTGAGCTTAAAAAGCCCAGTGAACAGATATAACAAAACGAAAGCTACACAAAATCAGAAATACGAAACGAAACAAAGGAAAAATAACAAGGTCGCAACAGAAAGGAATCAATGAGTCAATGAGGATCCTGCAGAAGCACAATTATACGGACATCCAGAAAGAATAGATAACAGAGGAGGACAAGTACATAACATATTGATGACACAAACGCAAGCACATCAAAATAACTAGGCATATAATAAATCAGGAAGTTAGAGTACATATAAGCCAAACGGAAGTCCAAAGGCTAGCGGAAGCAACTATCTAGAAAGTAATCATGGCAATCACACAAGTCAAGTAACCCACCGTTAACAAGCATCATAACAGCAGGAATACGATCAGCAGTCAAAGCATGGTAACCACACGTATCAAGTATGAATTCAGCATGAATACTATAATTGAATGACTTAAGGACATAGCAGAGCAAATTGACAAGTTAACAAGCCAGACCACATAAGTCGAACCATTTATCCAATCATACCGTAACATAAACAACAATGTACACATGGCAGATCAACAATAAGCGGGAAAAAAATACTAACAGATATTCACAGACCACGAGGTTAACAAAACAGAGTTTACATGATAAGCCGTCAAAACAATCATTTATACACTAACATGGACCAGACGAATCAAAGAGTCACATAACAGTATGGTAAACCGTTTTTCAGTTATTAGCATGTCAATAGACGAATCAGACAATCACATATTAATCATATAGTAGCAGGGCAAACGATTGTCACCTAAAACATGTAAAAGCATAATCAAATTCAATAACCATAATAATAATAACCCGGTACGTGAATGGAATGGTAGAAGAATAAGTCACATAAGGGTACAGGGTAACGGGCAGTCAATACAGAATATGGTGCGTTGGGGTAAACAGATGGTACAATATAAGTATATCAACAGTGTAAGGGTTGTCAGAAATCTATCCCGAGCCAACAATACAATACAATACAATCAATAGTGGCATTAGCAGCCCAATATCCAATAGTAGCAATTGTATTCGGAGGGGTGACCTCGGAATACCAAACCAATAGGAGGGGAGACCTCAGTAACCAATGGAGTAGCTAGCTCCCAATATGTGAGGGGGTGTATTGCACACACGCACCACATCACCAATACAATATATCAATATCAATCCAATACAATACAAATCTAGGATGCATCCATACGCCCCCTGCAATACAATAGTGGCCAATACAATATATCTGAAGCGCGCAATAATCAATACAATATAGGGACGGTGTGGAACATCACTCAACCACACTAGAGTCATGCCATTGGTGCATCAATGACACGGACATGGAACCCCCATGCCTAGTTAATGGCTCGGGTATCAAACTGACAGGTCAATACAAAAGGTCCAAAGTGTAGCAATATATAAGTCTTCATAAGCAAAGGTGTAATATCAATAGTTCACAATTCAGAGGTTCATAACAATAGTTCAATATCAAGGTCCAATATCAATATTTCAATATCAAAGGTTCAATAGCACAGATTCAATAGCACAGGTCAATAGCAACAGTTCAGTAGCAAAGGTTTAGTAGCAATGGGTTCAATAACGGAAGTTCAGTAACAGTGGTGCAATAACAGAGGGGTCAATAGCAAAGCAAAGATTCAATAGCAATGGTCATATAGCAAAGGGACCGATATCAAAGGTTCAATATCATAGGATCATTAGCAAAGAAATCATAACAATGAAATATCATAAGCGGAACAAAGTCGAAGGGATCAGAAAGTCATGAGAAACCCCTACTGAAAAGGGATAGAATATTTGTACCTCAATCGAAGCAATCAAAATAGAAACGTAAGTCACACGATGAATCAATCCTGCCGTCCAGAACCTATGAATTAGATAACGCTTATTTAGATCAGATTACTCGTTTAAGACGGCTTCTTATTTTTGCAGGTTTCCGTATTTAGTAACTTTCCATTTTAAGTAACTTTCAATAATTAGAAGGTTTCCAAATATAGCAGGTTTCTATAATTAGCAGATTTAGTCATTTATGAAGTATTTATTGTCAAATGAGGTTAACATGATGAAAATGATGATTATTACCGTTTAAAGATCATTTGTGACAAGTTATCATAATTTAGGGTTTAAAGTGTCATTTATCAAAATTTAGGGCTTGAAATGTAAAATAATTCCATTTATGACCACTTAAGTTTTAGCATACTTTAGAAACCATTAAAACTCATTTCAGACTAAAACGTTTTCGGAGGTCAGACCAAATCCCAAACTCGACATAACAAACATACACACTCTCGACGTACATGGATGCACACTCGAATACACATATATGCGACTCATTTTTGATTACTAAAGACGGAACGAAATGACTATGACTTGAACCATGTCTCACATGCACACGAGACACAAAAGTTAGCTACCCATTTACTACTCCAAACCATGCAATTCAAGATACCTCAGTTCACATGTATTCACACCTACGAAACACCTCCATGCACATGCTTTATTTTTAAAATAGTTTATTGATGCATGATACCCAAACGTACCCACATGCGCATATAACTAGTACCACATATTTGACTCATATGATTTATTTGCATTTGATTCACTCGAAAGCCTCTAATTAGTCCATGATTTTTTTTGTCGACACTCATATGAGCCAAGGTATACACGCGTATTTTATTACCCTATTTTAACATGATACATTATAGATGAAACGATTAGGTCGAGTGAATGCATGCCGAACCAATTCCAAAACAACAAGTATATAGTTGATTTTAAGCCTCCTTCATTTGATTATTTCATGTGCTCCAAGCCATGGTTTCAAGAGAGCATTTAACGTATCATTTTATGTAACCAGATTTACGTATCATTTATGTGAAAGTTTTACGTTTTCATGCATTCGATAGAGACTAAAACCACACGACTAACAAAATAAACGAGAAAGAATGAAAATGAAAACGAGGGTGGTACAAACCCTAGGAGCGTGTCGAAGCAAGGAGTACAAGAATCACAAGGAGAAACCCACGACCAAGCCAAACCCAACAATCACCTCCGTTTCGTCCCCGAAACCTACAACCAACAGCAGCCTATTCGAATTTTATCAATCTCCTTTGTCTTCCTTGGATCGAATGCAATCAGGAACAAGAATGTTTTGCCAAATGGAAAGGAGCAAATAATTATGTGCCGTCACTTTTGATTAGGGTTTAGTAGGCGTTATTTTTAATGTGATAAAGTAAGTTACAAATGAGATTAAATGGGAGTGATGGCCGAATATATGGGAGTAAATGGAATTGAATGGTGTGTTTATTTTTGCCGTGTAAAGGGGAATTCACAATAGAAACAATACTTTCCAAATTTCAATTAGAATGGGCCTCCATTTAGGTGTAGTGTGATGTTAGTTTTAGCCCATGCAACACATAAAAACGTGAGGTGAAATTGACATAGTCGTAGGTCGATTTTCGTACACGTTATTTATTCGGTTATTATAGCTTTTAGTCTTGTTAAGCCTCGAATCATATGCTAAGTTTAATCTCAATACATTGAGGATAATGTGGATTAAATTTTGATGGTTATACATAAGTTAGGTTAAACATTTAATGAGCTTGACATAGTTTACGTATTTTATAGATATTAAATTTGAGGGTATAATGGTCTTTTCACGCGTTTTAGATTTTTAGGGTTTTACATACCTCACTGACTGTCTTCCCCGTGCAATGCATATTGTAATTGCGCACGAAACCATCAAACTCCTTGTTAAGGGATCTTTTGATAAGGCCAATTTGTATGTCACTGGGATAGACATAATTGAGTCTCCCGAGCTGGTCCATGTAACTCATCATTTCCAGGCAGTGGGCGCTCACATGTTTCCCTTCTCCTTGCTTGCAACTATGTAGAGCATCTATCAGATCATACAGCTCTACAGTCACAGGCTTTTCAAACAACCTTTGCAATTCTTCGAGCATGAGGTGAGGGAAGTAATTCTCAAACTGTTTTTGCAAGTTTGAATTCATACTCCCAAGCATAATGCAGGAGACCTCATTATACTTGTCGTACTCAGATTGCCATGCAGCTCGTGCTTCAGTAGTAGCACCAGTTGCAGGTTCAGGAGGACAAGGCGTAGTCAAATAATCTAGTCTTTTGGCAACCCTCAAGACAATTCTGAGTTGCCGATACAAATCATTGAAATTCGCGCTACCAGTCAATTTCTCTCGATCAAACATAGATTTGAACGACGAGGCTAGTGCAGTAGATTCAGCTTGAGCCATTTCTACAGAAAATAAAAGCTCAAAAGTTAGTAGTTTCGATAAATAAACATTCAAGAAAATAAAATACCCTTTGGTCAATATTCATATTAACCATAGAATTTTTCTTGAATTTTAGATCCTCATTATCATAGTTTCACCACATCAGTTGATCTGCTAGTGGTGAAAGTATAAAATAGGTAATTGTTGAAAAACAATAATTGACAAACAAGTTTTCAATTCCAAAAAATTATGGGATTTACAATTTTGCCAAAACAATTAATGCAAAACGTAAGCATGTTTTATCCCATCTTATGCCTTAAGTTATAGGTCTCACTAACTAACTTAATTAAGTTGTCTAATTTTGAAACTGCAAATTATTAAGCTGAGGTCTTACACAACATAAATATTCACCTTGTTATCGTAATCTAGCTCAAGGTCTCACATAACTAAATTACAACTTCAAGTGTTTCATATCATTAGATGACATAAACTTAAATTTTAAAGGGTACAATTTTTGACGTGTAATCAAAACTTATGTATAAAGAAGCATGCATACAACTTTATAGCATAAAATTTTCGAAAAAACTTACATAATATTTTAATTGCTAAGATTAAATTCTACAAAGTTTTAATCGATGCGTTGAGAAACTTACAACTTTGCACTAAGATGCTTCGTACATAGAATGGTTATACTAGGTAGCTCCAATCGAACTCACAGAGGGCAGAGGACCAGGTAAGCGCAAAAGCATAACCTTAGACATCCTTTCAGTGTGACTGTGCGCACTTCTTTATTAACCCCTTTATAGTTTGTTCTAGTGGGTGAGCCGTTCTAACCATTTAGTACAGTCGCATCAATCGATTAAAAGTTCAAGATTTAATACTTAGAAAAAGAAATCAATTTTGCCATTATTTAGTCCATTTAATTTTCTATTCATAAAAACCCTTTTTGCTTACTAACATGTCATACAATATATAAACAAAAAAGCACTTTAATAAAAATTAAACAAACTCAAATAATATAAACATATAACTAAACAATTTAACATATGTAAAACAATTAGCCACATGCATAATTATTACGATAAACGCTAATAAACAATTCTAGGCGTAAATAATGCATACATCAACTAGGGCTTTCAACTACAAGGTAGAAGAGCCACATACATCGACAAGTCGATTGCGTAAGCCAAAGTCAATAATATACCAATTAGCATATAACGAATTTTTATTAGTATAATTGAGGTCTTCCCCAATTCAATAATTATCAAATAAAAAACATGTGTATATCACTTAACAATTAATAAACAATAATCCATAGAAAAACATGCATGTTCCGCTATGGATTCATCATAACAATTATATCCCAAGATACGCATAAAACATGGCACATAACAATTATTCATAATAACCACATAAAATATGCATGCAATCCTAGGGTTTCTACAAGTTTTACAAAATAAAAACCTAATAAAATAATTAAAGGGTAATCGACCCTATAAAAAAAATTAGGGTTTCCAATTTCAAAACCCTAGAAACCAATAAAAGCATGCAATAATCATAAAGATTCAATTTTTATGTGTTTCGGTAACTAATTACATCATATTAACGGCTCTGATACCACTGTTGGGTTTTAATAATCATAACAATTATAAAATCAAGTAAACATCATCAAAGCATGCAGCGAAAGTATAAGGAATAATATACGTAAATAATTAACCGAATAAGAATGTGCGTACCTTTTAGCAAATCAAGAACCAAACGATAATGGAACAAGGAACAAAAACCCAAAACCCTAACTTAGGGTTTATATAATTCGACCCACCAAAATTCGACCACCAAGAAATCCACAATTACAAGTGCGTTTGTCCTTCGTTCTTGTACACATGTACTAATAGCGATTTGATGTGAAAGGCTAGGTTCTTGAATCACAATAAAAACCAAACACTTGTTTCTTGAGATTGGAAAATCGAAACCATAGGGGAGGGCTTGGAACCGATCGGCCAAACGCAAGAGGGAGGAGAGGAGAAAGAAATTAGGTTATCAAAGTGATCCAAGGTTTTTTTTAAGAGAATTATGAATACAAGAGAATGTATATATAGTTTCTCAAAACTTGGTGACCAAGAAAACTCTCATCCTTGGGTTGGGAAGCCCACGACCGGCCATGCACACCCAAGAGGGGTTCTAGAACTTTCTTGTCCACTAATTTCATCTCTAGTCCTCGTAGTTTACATTTAACGACCGTTAGTCAAACCTCGTTAAATATTAACTATCGTTAAGTTTTATTTCGCGATAAATAATTAATAATAATAACGTTTATATATATTAATTATTTAAACATGAACTCTCACACGTAATGTGTGCAATCTCGAAGTCTCGAGTTCGAATCCGGTCATAGGTATATTAAATATATCCATAAAACCTTTCAAAAACAAGTCATTACTTTTATTCACGGTGATCACATAGATCTTGGGGTAGAAATTTACACAAATAATATTCCAACTAGTCCTTAGAAAACTATTTTAGACTTGGGAAAACATCTTTCACATGTAAATGTCAATCTTCATTCGTTTTTCTTTAGAAAAGTTGGCAATGGTTGCACTTTTAAATTTTGGGATGATGCTTGGTTTGGTAATTTGACCCTTAAATCCATTTTTCCATGCCCGTACCAATTGGACAAATATAAAGATTGTTGTATTGCTGACAGATGTAATATATCTTATGGGACACACTTTAGAACCTGGGCTTGGAGATGAATAATTATAGATGGGCTGGAAAATAGCAATTAAATGAGTTGTTATCACTACTTGCTTCATTCGACCCAACAAATGCAATGGATTGTTGGGAATTCACTGTAAGCAATACCAAATTGTTCTCTGCTTCAGCCATGCAAAAGCATATTGAGTGCAAAATCCTTGTTACAACAGAAGAAGAGATATGATGAGTGTCTAAATACTCATCATTTTTGTACTGTTTTGAATGCCAAAAACATCTGAAAACACTCATAAATGCATTAAAATGATAAAAATATCACAAACAAGAGTTTTATGTGTTTTAAATGCAAAAACATCAAAATCAGATGAAAACGTATCGAGTTTGCATAATTGGCAATTTTAGTCCCTCAAGTTTCAAAAATTGTCAAAACTAGTCCCTGGTAATTCAAAAACTTGTAAAATGTCATTTAAGGTCCATGAGATTCAAAAATTGTTAAATAAACCCTTTAAAGTTTAAAATTTACAAAATGACAACTTTAGTCCTTAAAGTTTGAAAATTGTCAAATATAGTCCTTGGTTAATTTAAAAAGTGAAAATTATCAAATATTAACCTTGTACTATTCATAAATGAAAAAATTGGTCCTTATGGTAAACTTTGGAAAAATTACAAGTTTGGTCCCTAGAATATCAAACTTGACAGTTTTGATCCTTGGAAGTTTAAAATGGAAAATAATTACATGTATGGTCCTTGGATTATCATATATTGCAAGTTTAGCCCTTGTGTAAACCTTGGAAACTTGTCAATTTCAGTCCCTCACTTTTCACCAAATTACAATATTGGTCCTTGTGCTTAAATCCAAACCAACCGGACCCTTATTTATCTTAAACCCAAATACAATCCAGGCCCAAAACACAACCCGGCCCACTTTTTAAATGAAATAAAAACCGCGTCCACTGTTCCTCTACCTCTCCCACCACTGCATACCTGAAACCAGGTGGTTTCACCACCTCACTTCCACTTTCCACCTTTCAATCTTATCTCCACCACCTGTCTAACCACTCTTAACACCTCCACATCCCACCAAAATGCATTAATTGATAAAACCTGTCAAATGACTTTTTGGCGCCAATTTGCAAATCAATGGCTGAGATATGTTACAGAGATCCAATGGTGGTAGGATAAACTCAGAAGCATGTGGGGAGTCTAAAAAGGCTATAAAGAAAGAAAAAGAAGCAGATGAGAAGACCAAGTAGTGTAATTTTAATTTTGTCATGTCGTTTTAAATAATTTAAATTTTTCAGTCTTTGTTTAAGCTTTCAAGCTTTGAAATAAGTCATCTCAGTGTAATATACATCTTTTTAAATAATCAATTTCAAATTCCAAGTACGAATTTATATTTTGCAATTTTTCAAGTTCATGTATATGTATGAATGTTATTTGTAGTTGATGTTATGAACTTCTAAGCCCATATAAGCTCTTATATACACTTTAATAAGCTCATCTTAGCTTATTGTTTACTCAGAAAGTTGCTACTCAGTTTTTACTTTTAAAACTCTCTTAGTCAACAAAAGTCAACTGGCAAGCTTCATTGAGACTTGGTCATGGAAATGGGTTGAAGCTGAGCTGGTTTTGGGTTGAATTTGGTTGGAAATAGTGGTAGAATGGGTTATGTGATAAGCTGCACATGAGCTTGATCATTTGTAAGTTAAAATTTTCTTTCTAATGTACTGTTTGGATCTACTTGTTAAGCTGTGTTAGAAGTCAGTTAACTAGTTGAAAATAGTTGGTCTAAGTTTGTTTAGCTATTATTGACTTATATCAATCATTTGTTTGCATCTATATACTATAAAAGTCAAATTTAGCTTTAACATCTCTTAAACTCATAACTGTTGGGGTTTTAGATTGCATAATCATGCATATTGGTTTAAAATTTGTTTATTTAGCTTAAATTAGTCTCAAATTAGCTTAATACATCATAATAGATCATCTAGGATCATTAGAATTTCATAAAAGTCAAACTTGTTTACAATTAAAAAAGTCAAAATTTCAGAATAAGTGGTTTTTGAATAAAATGAATAATTTTATATAGGATTCATTACTAAGTTTTAGCTCAAATCCTTTTGGGATAGTAATATTTAGCTGCTTAACTAAATTAGAAAAATAAAATTTGACTTATAATTAGCTTATTAATAGCTTATTCTCTAGCTTCTTTTAGACACTATTTCAAAACCATGCTCTGTGCACAGATGAGCAATCTAGTTTCATAAGCTCATCAAGAGCTTATTAGTGACACCAAGCTTGTGCACTTTAGTTTTTTAAGAAGCTCACCTAGCTGTCTCTCTAGTCTAAAGCTTATTTTCACCTTATTAGCTTATTTAATAGAACTGCTCATTACTTTTTATTTGTCCCATTTTATATAATTTACTAAGAAACCAGTGTTTACTAGCTTTTCCAAAAGCTTGTCACAAGCTTGCCAGTGGACACCATAGTTAGAATTTTAGCCTTTTGGATAGCTCAACTGGTTAACTAGTTAGTGCCAGTCTTTATTTTCATTTCCTAATTTATATAAGTGCTTAAAATAGGCTAGTAAGTACCTAGAAAATCTAAGTAGTACACTGTAAAACAGATAAGCTAGTGCTTATTTATAGCTTATTCAGTGCTTATTTGTTAATTAAATTGCTTTTTTAGTTTTCATTTTAGCTTATGAACAGTTATTAAGCTTATTTTCATTCACCATTTACTTAATTACTAGCTTATTAACCATTTTTGCTTAATCATGTGCTTAATCTAGTTCTAGTTTAACTGTTAAGAAAAATAAGCTTATTCTTAGCTTATTAGTGATTTTCATAAAAAGTACCAGTTATAAAATGTGCTTATTTTATTGTGCTTATTTAGTTTGTAAAAAGAAAAATTGAAAAAAAAATATATTTTGCAAAAAGGGAGAGGCAGGGGTCGAACCTGAGACCTCCCCCTTATAAGAGTGATAGTCTGTACCTGCATAGCCAGTCGCCCTTGGGTCTTTTTCTGGTTTATTAATGCAGAATTAAATACTTAACCATAGTTTGTCATTTTAGCTTATTTGTCTTCCTAGCTTATTAACAGCTTATCTGTATAAGCTATTACACCCATTCTATTTTTCTTAGGTCCACCTTATCATAAAGAAGTTTTTGTAAATTTTTCAGATTTTTCCAAATTAGTTTAGTATTTTTAATTAATTAATTAGATTAATATAGTATTTAATTCATAATAAAAAATATAAAAGTCTAAAGAATATAAATCTTTTTTCTAAAATTTTCTTTTATCATATATTACGTAAGAAAATTGTTTTTACACTCATAGGACTTTTATTTCATAAATTTTACGTTTTTGCTTGCGCACTCGCGTAATTTTTATAAATAACTTACGTTTTCATTTTAAATCACGTTTTTAGATAATTTAAGTTTACGTTTTAGTTAAAATAGTTTATTTAAGATATTTTGTTTTATAAAATCACAAAAACATCATTGTAAAAATAGTGATAGCGTTTATTTAATATATTTTAACTTTTTAATTTCCTTTAATTTGCATTTAAGTCGCTGTAATTTATTAATCTTTTCTTTAGGTATAATTTTCCATCAAAATCCTTACTGATCACTATCCTTAGTGATTATTCGACATCTGAAGTTGTTTAACACCAATTCATCCTCCGTGGGACTTAACGACCCAGGAATCCACTATATTCCTCTGATCTTCATTGTATTGGTTTCTGAGCAGTTTTAAGTTTATTACGGTTGGCCATTCACAAGTGGCTAGCTTGAGTGATTAAAATTGACCATTTGGAGCCAATCAAATTTTGGCGCCGCTGCCGGGGAGGCTGTAAGCGTGTTTTAAGCAGTTTTCAGACCCGTACTTGCACATATACCATCGTTTGTAAACAGTTTTTTGTAAAGTTAAATATAAATCAAAAAGTTCATTAACACTTTTCCTAAAGTGTTAATAACACCAAAAATATTTTCATTCTTTGTTTTTACAAAATGTTTATCCAAAAATCCAAAAATATCCATCTTTACCCTCTTACCCTTTTTGATTCTTTATTCCTTTACCCTCTATCCATTTGATTCTAACTTCTTCTATTCTCATGGAATCTCTCGACTACGACGAATTCTGGAACGAAGTTGAAAAACTTCCTACTTTATCACAAATGTCAAGAATTCGTGTTGTTCGTAATGATCCATTAATTCTGCGTAGGGAAATGGAACGAGAAACCAAGGTGACAAAGGACCAGGTACTTTCCTCTGATAATGGAGGTGCTAAATACGTCCAACCTACGGTTATCCAAAGATCTAACCCCTCGATTGCCCCTAAGCCGTCTAAAATTGATCCTACACTTTCACGATTTATGGTTAAAAGCAAACATGCAGAATTTAGACCGGTGACTAGCAAGAATGACTTGCCTAATCTTCACGTTTCTCAAGAACCAGAACCAGAGACCATAACGGAAGTGATGGAAATTGCTAGCTCTCAGAGCACACCACTTGTCCCACCTCCGGATTTTTCAAAATGTTCATCGAGTCTTAATAGTCATTCAGATTACCATGTTGGTTTTGCTGATTCTTTGAATGAACCGATTCCTTCTCATAACTCTCAAATAGAATCGTTTATTCCTTGTGTCGGTTGTGGTGAGCCTCTTTTTGGTTCACCATGTCACTGGTGTACGTGTGTACAGTGTGGTAATGATATTCGGAACGGGAGTTGTTTGTTTTGTGGTTCGAGGAATTCGTTTGATTATGATCCTAATCCGAACTCATTTAACGACCCCTCAAATTTTTCCAATTACCCACCACAGCCAGACTTATCTTCATATAATCAACATAACTGCTGTGAATTGTGTGGAGGTCCTCACCAAGGATTTGAGTGTCAATCCGGAAACACGATTGTCTATGAACAGTTTTCCGGTGATGCTCAGAACTTTGGTTATGACCAATATCCATATGATTCACCAATCCAGGCTCAACAGTTTTACTGTTGTGAATATTGTGGAGGTCCCCATTTCAGCTCTGATTGTCAAACAGGGAATCCATTTCCTTGTAACAATTATGACTATCCATATCACGACCAACCTCCACAGTGCCAAATAACTCAAACTCCTCAGCAAACCAAACAAGACACTTATCTAGAGCTTCTGGAGTCAGTGAAAAGAACTGAGGAGTTGAGTAAAACAGCATTTCATATTGTTCCCAGTTTTTCTTGTGTATATTGTGGGGTTCCTCATGATGATTATCAATGTCAACCTTCCGGTTTTGACAAATCTCCACTCCCACAATGTCCCGTCATTCAAAATTCACATGAGAAATCCATGGAAGAATTGCTAGCTGAAGAGCAGGCTGCTAAAATAAATTCCCAAATTGCGTTTGAAAAATCTATTAGGGAATCAATTGCAAAAGAAAAAGCAGCCAGATCTAGCTCTCAATTTCGTTTTATTCCTGATGAAAGTGATGATGAGGATGCACTTGGTATCCTACAATTTTATAAAGATTCATCAAGTTCATCAGTGGATATCCCAGCAGTTGAGATTCATTCTCAAACAACTGCTATCACACCCGAACCTCCCACTCACTCTCTGAACATGGGAGACAAGCATCTTGACACTGTTCCTGAAAAGGAATCGGACGAATTCATAAAGTCTAGTGTTAAGAACCTTGTCCCAATTCCAAGAGAATCACAGGGAATTCTTGATCATATGTGTGATATTCCTCCTCCTCTTGTCTTCCAAAATGATCATATTGAGATGTTCTCTGATTCTGATGAGGACTATTCTTTATCTTGTGGAGACATAAGTTATGTGGGGGAATTACCTTCTGAGCTTGTCAGCTTAGGAGAAGAGAATGATGAAGAAATAATCCAAGACGAAGCTCTTCGTCTTACATTATTGAATGTTAATCTTCTCATTTCTAGAATCGAGGCTTTTAATGAAAAGCCTACTTCATATCCTATCCCCTTTGAGGATAGTGAACTTTTGTTCAATGATTCTATTTCCGAATTGCAAACGTTCCATTTTGATCATATGGGAGAGAAGATTAGTGGTATTACCACTTCTCATTCTCATAATTCTCTTCCCAATTATGAATCATTCACTTTTGAGGAGTTCCCTAGTGAACTCACTCAAATCAATCCCGAATATGAATCATTCTCCTTTGAGGAGTTCTCCTTTGAACTCACTCATATCATATCTCTACCAGAGTATGATAACTTCTACTTTGATCTAGACACACCCGGGATATGTCTAGACCAATTGAGCTTAAAAGATGAAATTCATGCTATCATGAATTCCCCTTCTGATGATGATGAGTTAGTCAAGATTATTATCATGACTTTCTTTCTCTTCTTCACCTATCCCGTGGCTTCTCCTGTTCTTCACTCCTTCGGGAATGAAAACACTATTTTTGATCCCGGCCTTTTCATTTATCATTTTTGAGCCGGTTCTATGTATATCTCATCGGTGTTGAACTTTCACGTACTTCAATGTTTATACAAACATCTTGAATGATAGTCCGATGGAGATTGTCTCTTCCACTTACTTCCCCTTAAACAAATTAATTCGGGGTCGAGTCAAGCTAGCGACTCGGTAATCAAAAACAGTAGTTAAACATGGGTTTTCACCCGTGTGTACCACCCTAGTGTGGGGGAGATGTCCCACATGTTGTATATAGATCTAAAAAATGAATGAAAATTGTAAATATTAAAAAAAATATATATAATAATTGTTGTGTTTCTACACTTAGCTAATAATGTTATCTTTTTACGTTCTAAGTTTCGGCATAACAGCCGGTACTTTGAATATTGAGGACAATATTCATTTCTAAGTGTGGGGGGGAAATTCTGGCGAATTTGATCATAAATGTACCCTTTTAGTCCCTTTTTCCCCAAAAATGGCCAAATTTTAAATTTTTTTTAGTGGAAGTACTATGTACTAAACACAACAAATGGTAATCAGTCCACCATGTCTAACCCACATAAGGATTGGCTAATCCAGGAGCAAACGGCTCTTGGTAAAGATATCTCAAATCCGTTTATGGCTTGCAATTTGCCCAAAATTGTATGGTGTTCAGCTCACCATATCTTTAATTAGTGAAAAGTTGGCTAGCCTGCAAGTTTATGGCTTGTGGTAAAGGCAGTGGAAAAACCATAATTGGTAATCGACTCACCAAAGATAATATTGATAATTTATCTAAGAGTTGGCTAGTCCAGAAGCAAACGGCTTTTGGTAAAGACAAATCAAATCCGTTTACAGCTTATGATTTGCTCAAAATCATTTGGTTATCATTGTACCAAGGTTCTTACTTGAACTGAAATAATTGGCTACTCCAGAAGTAATGGCTTTTGGTAAAGAGATGAAATCCATTAATTTTTCTCAAATCATTGCTAGGGACTAGCAATATCTTAGTGTGGGGGATTGATGAGTGTCTAAATACTCATCATTTTTGTACTGTTTTGAATGCCAAAAACATCTGAAAACACTCATAAATGCATCAAAATGATAAAAATATCACAAACAAGAGTTTTATGTGTTTTAAATGCAAAAACATCAAAATCAGATGAAAAACGTATCAAGTTTGCATAATTGGCAGTTTTAGTCCCTCAAGTTTCAAAAATTGTCAAAACTAGTCCCTGGTAATTCAAAAACTTGTAAAATGTCATTTAAGGTCCATGAGATTCAAAAGTTGTTAAATAAACCCTTTAAAGTTTAAAATTTACAAAATGACAACTTTAGTCCTTAAAGTTTGAAAATTGTCAAATATAGTCCTTGGTTAATTTAAAAAGTGAAAATTATCAAATATTAACCTTGTACTATTCATAAATGAAAAAATTGGTCCTTATGGTAAACTTTGGAAAAATTACAAGTTTGGTCCCTAGAATATCAAACTTGACAGTTTTGATCCTTGGAAGTTTAAAATGGAAAATAATTACATGTATGGTCCTTGGATTATCATATATTGCAAGTTTAGCCCTTGTGTAAACCTTGGAAACTTGTCAATTTCAGTCCCTCACTTTTCACCAAATTACAATATTGGTCCTTGTGCTTAAATCCAAACCAACCGGACCCTTATTTATCTTAAACCCAAATACAATCCAGGCCCAAAACACAACCCGGCCCACTTTTTAAATGAAATAAAAACCGCGTCCACTGTTCCTCTACCTCTCCCACCACTGCATACCTGAAACCAGGTGGTTTCACCACCTCACTTCCACTTTCCACCTTTCAATCTTATCTCCACCACCTGTCTAACCACTCTTAACACCTCCACATCCCACCAAAATGCATTAATTGATAAAACCTGTCAAATGACTTTTTGGCGCCAATTTGCAAATCAATGGCTGAGATATGTTACAGAGATCCAATGGTGGTGGGATAAACTCAGAAGCATGTGGGGAGTCTAAAAAGGCTATAAAGAAAGAAAAAGAAGCAGATGAGAAGACCAAGTAGTGTAATTTTAATTTTGTCATGTCGTTTTAAATAATTTAAATTTTCCAATCTTTGTTTAAGCTTTCAAGCTTTGAAATAAGTCATCTCAGTGTAATATACAGCTTTTTAAATAATCAATTTCAAATTCCAAGTACGAATTTATATTTTGCAATTTTTCAAGTTCATGTATATGTATGAATGTTATTTGTAGTTGATGTTATGAACTTCTAAACCCATATAAGCTCTTATATACACTTTAATAAGCTCATCTTAGCTTATTGTTTACTCAGAAAGTTGCTACTCAGTTTTTACTTTTAAAACTCTCTTAGTCAACAAAAGTCAACTGGCAAGCTTCATTGAGACTTGGTCATAGAAATGGGTTGAAGCTGAGCTGGTTTTGGGTTGAATTTGGTTGGAAATAGTGGTAGAATGGGTTCTGTGATAAGCTGCACATGAGCTTGATCATTTGTAAGTTAAAATTTTCTTTCTAATGTACTGTTTGGATCTACTTGTTAAGCTGTGTTAGAAGTCAGTTAACTAGTTGAAAATAGTTGGTCTAAGTTTGTTTAGCTATTATTGACTTATATCAATCATTTGTTTGCATCTATATACTATAAAAGTCAAATTTAGCTTTAACATCTCTTAAACTCATAACTGTTGGGGTTTTAGATTGCATAATCATGCATATTGGTTTAAAATTTGTTTATTTAGCTTAAATTAGTCTCAAATTAGCTTAATACATCATAATAGATCATCTAGGATCATTAGAATTTCATAAAAGTCAAACTTGTTTACAATTAAAAAAGTCAAAATTTCAGAATAAGTGGTTTTTGAATAAAATGAATAATTTTATATAGGATTCATTACTAAGTTTTAGCTCAAATCCTTTTGGGATAGTAATATTTAGCTGCTTAACTAAATTAGAAAAATAAAATTTGACTTATAATTAGCTTATTAATAGCTTATTCTCTAGCTTCTTTTAGACACTATTTCAAAACCATGCTCTGTGCACAGATGAGCAATCTAGTTTCATAAGCTCATCAAG
This sequence comes from Chrysanthemum seticuspe, assembly GCA_019973895.1. Taxonomy (NCBI): domain Eukaryota; kingdom Viridiplantae; phylum Streptophyta; class Magnoliopsida; order Asterales; family Asteraceae; genus Chrysanthemum; species Chrysanthemum seticuspe. Next base: position 77,834,232 of record BPTQ01000005.1, read on the forward strand.
AGCTTATTAGTGACACCAAGCTTGTGCACTTTAGTTTTTTAAGAAGCTCACCTAGCTGTCTCTCTAGTCTAAAGCTTATTTTCACCTTATTAGCTTATTTAATAGAACTGCTCATTACTTTTTATTTGTCCCATTTTATATAATTTACTAAGAAACCAGTGTTTACTAGCTTTTCCAAAAGCTTGTCACAAGCTTACCAGTGGACACCATAGTTAGAATTTTAGCCTTTTGGATAGCTCAACTGGTTAACTAGTTAGTGCCAGTCTTTATTTTCATTTCCTAATTTATATAAGTGCTTAAAATAGGCTAGTAAGTACCTAGAAAATCTAAGTAGTACACTGTAAAACAGATAAGCTAGTTCTTATTTATAGCTTATTCAGTGCTTATTTGTTAATTAAATTGTTTTTTCAGTTTTCATTTTAGCTTATGAACAGTTATTAAGCTTATTTTCATTCACCATTTACTTAATTACTAGCTTATTAACCATTTTTGCTTAATCATGTGCTTAATCTAGTTCTAGTTTAACTGTTAAGAAAAATAAGCTTATTCTTAGCTTATTAGTGATTTTCATAAAAAGTACCAGTTATAAAATGTGCTTATTTTATTGTGCTTATTTAGTTTGTAAAAAGAAAAATTGAAAAAAAAAATATTTTGCAAAAAGGGAGAGGCAGGGGTCGAACCTGAGACCTCCCCCTTATAAGAGTGATAGTGTGTACCTGCATAGCCAGTCGCCCTTGGGTCTTTTTCTGGTTTATTAATGCAGAATTAAATACTTAACCATAGTTTGTCATTTTAGCTTATTTGTCTTCCTAGCTTATTAACAGCTTATCTGTATAAGCTATTACACCCATTCTATTTTTCTTAGGTCCACCTTATCATAAAGAAGTTTTTGTAAATTTTTCAGATTTTTCCAAATTAGTTTAGTATTTTTAATTAATTAATTAGATTAATATAGTATTTAATTCATAATAAAAAATATAAAAGTCTAAAAAATATAAATCTTTTTTCTAAAATTTTCTTTTATCATATATTACGTAAGAAAATTGTTTTTACACTCATAGGACTTTTATTTCATAAATTTTACGTTTTTGCTTGCGCACTCGCGTAATTTTTATAAATAACTTACGTTTTCATTTTAAATCACGTTTTTAGATAATTTAAGTTTACGTTTTAGTTAAAATAGTTTATTTAAGATATTTTGTTTTATAAAATCACAAAAACATCATTGTAAAAATAGTGATAGCGTTTATTTAATATATTTTAACTTTTTAATTTCCTTTAATTTGCATTTAAGTCGCTGTAATTTATTAATCTTTTCTTTAGGTATAATTTTCCATCAAAATCCTTACTGATCACTATCCTTAGTGATTGTTCGACATCTGAAGTTGTTTAACACCAATTCATCCTCCGTGGGACTTAACGACCCAGGAATCCACTATATTCCTCTGATCTTCATTGTATTGGTTTCTGAGCAGTTTTAAGTTTATTACGGTTGGCCATTCACAAGTGGCTAGCTTGAGTGATTAAACTTGACCGTTTGGAGCCAATCAAGATACGTTGGAATATAATGCTTCCGATTAAAGTCAACATAAACACATGACCACTTTGTCTTGACAGACTATGGGAGTTGATATTGACTCAACACGATGTCCAATTTGTGAGAAATATCTTGAATCATCTCAACACTTATTTGTTGAATGCTTGGTTGTTTATTCTTTATGGAAAATGGTTACCACTTGGTGGGGTATGAATGACTACCCAAAGTTGCTTCCGAATCTGCTCTCATGGGCCGAAACTATTAACATGCCCACCCATTCCAAGGCCTCTTTCGGCGTGGTTATTCAAACAACTATTTGGGTTTTACGGAGACATCGCAATGGAGTTTGTTTTGATTCTAAATCTTTAAGGAAAGATACTCTAGCCGAGTAGGTCAAAATCCATTCGAATTTATGGATCCACCATAAAACTACGAATATAAACCAATGTGGTTAGAATGGATTAATGATCCTATTTTAACTTGTCCAAATCTTTGTAACTTTTTTCTAACTTCTTGCTAGCCTTTAATACAAACCGCATATTATATATCTATATTAAACCGCTACGTTGGTGGTAATATTTTAAAAATTTTTATTCTTTTTTTAATGTTTGGCATGCTATTTTATTTGTTGGGCTGCTGAGGTATATGTTGGGTTGGTCCAGTATGCAGGCATCACTTTGTTTATAGATAAACTTCACCGACTCCTTTCTTCTACACTTTTCTACACATCGGTTTCTTCCCAACATTGGTATTATCAGATCTTGAGCTATTAATTGTTTAGCTTATTGATTTGTTGGTTGTGATGAGCTTGAATTTGTAAATTTTTGTTCATCTGCGAGTTAGGGTTTCTATTTAATTTTGGGATTTTTGTGAAATTAGTTGTTGTTTCATCGATCGGATTGGGTATGTGATTCTTTTGTTATTGTGGTTGTTACCATCAGGTTATTTATCACGGTTTCAAGATTAAAAAATCTCAATCTTATTTTCATACGTCGCAAACGTCTTCATCAACCTCGCACCGTCACTATCTTCGCTACTCGAAGTGATTTATCAGGTGGTCGTGATTGTTCCAGTTTATGTATAGCAACATGTGGGTATAATTTAATTTTGTTTAATTGTTACTTTTTATTTTTTCAACCAGGGTACCAGCGACAAGCCGACGGTGTTGCACACATCGCTGCTGATGGTAATTCAAACTTTTTTTTATACTTTCAATAAGTTTTGAAATTGGTCTTAGAAAAAAGTTAAATTTTTATCATGTTTAAGTTGTGAAAGTGTCGTGCTTTTGTCATATGAGTTTGCTTTGGAATATGCGCGTGTATGTTTGATGGTATTGCTTAACTGTGTATGTTTGATAGTTTGGCTTAACTGGATTTTGTTTTTGACGTAGGCATATGTTCAGCAATTGGAAAGTGTTAGCATTAAGTACGACTAGTAGCTTAAAGCAGCACACCAGCAGGTATACCAACTATTAGCAAGTGGAATTTTTCCATTGTGTTTTAATAGGCTTTTCCTGATTATTGTATATGATTATTGTCTTTTAGGTCGTAAGTAATCAGCGTATTGCTCATCGTGGAGGAATGTTGGAGGTGCTTGGATTCTTTGTTGTTGTTGGTCTTCTAACTGTTGTACGTTTTTGCTTTCCTTCTTTTTATGACTACATAATTTAATAGATGTATGTGATACTTAAGTAAGGGCTGTATGGATTGTATATGGATTGTCGGTGCTTATTTAAGCATTTTTTTTGCTGCTTGTGTGGAAACACGGCGGCGTTAAGACTACAAATTTAGTGTTAATTGTTGCACTTATGGAGTTTCTCTTTGAATTCCTGTCATAACAGGGTTTTATCTTCGATGTTTTACGTTGTGAAGTTGTCTAGACTGGGCAAGCCGCCCGCTTGGTTGAAAGATCTTTTGGGATGAATGATGGTCGGACAAAGAATTGGTCAATTTCAGCTACTCCTGATTAGGGGTGAGCGCGGTTCCGGAACCGCAAGAACCGAGAACCGAAATACTCATAATTTAGGAACCGAGAATCGGACCGCATAACATGTTCCGGTTCCGGTTCGGTTCTCGGGTCCGGTTCGGGTATTTCGGTTCTACCCGTTTGGAACCGCAAATTTCTAAAAACCCGTGTTGTAAAGGAACCGTGTATTTATATATTTGTTGTCATGGTTTCTAACTATTTATATTATGTTGTATGTATATTCGTTTGTGCAAATCTTCATAAAGAAAACTACATAAATATGGATGAAGTTGACAAATGTTGATATAAATGACTTCCAAACATCCCTTTTTTAAAGGTGGTATTTTGAAAGACCAAGAGTGTGAATATATAAACGTACATCATTAACAAAACTTATGTCATTAACATTTAAAATTGACACAAGAGAAGCATTGGATATATAATTTACGCATGCTTATAAGACCAAGAGAAGCATTGATTTAGGCATGTTTGTAAAAACAAAACTTGTGTCATTAACATTGAAAATTGAAAAATACATGTACAAGCAGTTTTTTTCCTTTGGAACAAAGAATATATATATAAGAAAAAAGGTTACCTATGACACCAACAACATTCAAGCTAAATCAGCAATGAAACATGTTAATTTGTATGTTTGAGAAACGAAGAGATGGATAGTTGAATTAGCAAGAGCAAGCTTGGATTTATATTAAATGTTATTTTTTGTCATGTTGAAATCGGGCGGTTCTTCGGTTCTGGAACCGATACTCGCGGTTTCGGACCGAACCGAACCGAGAACCAAAAATTGCAATATCTAGAACCGGACCGCGGTTCTAAAATGCGGTTCGGGTTGGGTCGGTTCCGGTTCAGTTCTCGGTTTCGATTCGGTTCTCGGTCCATTTGCTCACCCATACTCCTGATATTATGAGGTAACTATTAGAACATTGGCTTAGAATGACCTGCAAGAAAATTCGAAAGAACTTTTTTGGACATAGAATGACCTGCGACAAAAGCGAAATGAACCTTTTTGAGCTTTGGAAGTTGACAAAAATTCCATCATTGCGCTATGATTAAGTTGTGCGGTTTTGGTTGTTCATTGTGAATTGCTACTCCAAACGTGATCTGTCTAAAATTGCATTGCCAAACACCAGTTTGTGCTTTTGTATGTGTAGTCATTACCTTGATATTCAGATTCTAACTTCAAACATTATTTTCTTAGATTTTCGAAGAAGCCAAAAAGTTCTGTCATCAATCTAATGTGAAAGTTGTTGTTGTGTACATAGTCGTACCAGTGTATAACCAGGTTAGTGTCATGTCACAGTTTTGTTTTATGCCGAGCTAAATTATTTCTTAGATACGCTAATCCTAATTGACTGCATTTTTTTAATTGGATTTTATGTAGTAGAGAAACTGTGAAAGAGGTGTGCACATGTTAGTTGCTACTCCATGAAGACTAATAGACGTGATTGAAAGATAAAGAATATCACTTAAGAAGATCAAATACTTGGCTCTAGATGAGGTTGATCGAATGCTGGATATGGGGTTTCAACCACAGATTCGAAAGATTGTGGAGCGTATGGACATGCCTCCCGTTGGTCGCAGGCAAACGGTGCTGTTCAGTCCCACATTGTGGAGCGTGAGTGTTCTTCTTCTATTTTTTTTCTTTTTTGTTTCTTTTTTTCTTTTTTTTTTGAGTAATTTTATAGCATTAGCCGTTTGTCATGCCACTCATGCTATCTTTATACATTAGCGTAACCATAGGCTGTTTGCCTACCAACTCATGCTAATTTCTGCTGTATTAACTAGGTACATCGATTATCTCTTCTAAGGAGATTATGTTGATCGGGGGCAACACAGTTTGGAAACTATCTGCCTTCTGCTAGCGTTAAAGGAATTATCCATGTCTTTTGTTGTTGTGTAGACTGTGGAAGGGTTACTGTACTATGACTGTTAGTCTTATTAACAAACGAAACTTGTTAATACAAATAAATCGTAAAAACGTTTATTAATATTTAGCGATCTCTTTGTATTTTTTTTATAACAAATATAATGTTATCATAAGTAAAATTATAAGGATACATGTTATTTTTGTAAAACATCTACATATATAGAACTGATGTAATGATTCATTTACTCTAATAGTTTATTAGGATGGGTAAAAACCGTAACCCATGACCCATACCCATGGAGCATATCCATAACCCATTGACTAGATGCATTGCATCTTCTAGATACATTGTATCTACTTGGATACCCATTGTCCAAAGTCTAGGACCTATGACCCATAACCCATGACCCATGACCCATTACCCATGACCCATGACCCATAACCCATGGATTCATAGGAGCGTCTCACGGATCTCTCAGTTTACACTGGACATATCCTTCATGTAAGGGATCCGTGGGATCCGTGCAACAGTAGTAAGAATTTTCCTATAAATAGAGAGCCATTTCTTCATTGTAACTTACCCCTCTTCTTATAAACTCTCTCATATATTCTTACATTCTTCTAATCTCAGATCTCTTGATCTAGATAGTAGTCCTTCTTTCTTTTGTTGTGATTCTCATATAGGTCATTCTCTAAGGCGAGATCACGAGCTTCTACAAGTCATCCAAGCAAGGGGTCCTTGATTGATTTGTTCCTCCACAAGATTTCTGTAGCAAAGATCTTGTATTTCATATTTCACATATTTGTTGTGTTATAGTAGTGTTGGTTTGGTCCTCCGTGTTAAGGACTCGGTATTTAGCTTTGTACCGGAAAAAATGTAAGCGACGTTATGAAGGCTTCTCCGCCGAGTTGAAGGAGTTTGTTGACATAGTTCTTAAACTCTCGTGTAGGTGACTCGGGGAGTGGAGTAGGGCAAGGAAGGTGTCCTTGTAGCCGACCCACTATAAATCGGTTGTGTCATTTCTATCCTTTACTTTACTTGTTTTCATTAGTTGCATTACTTATAGATCTATACTTTCTCTCCATCCACACGATTTCACATAAAATCGAATCTAAAGTTTTTGAAACTAAGTTAAAATCGGAAAAACTATTCAAACCCCCCCCCCCCTTCTAGTTTTCCACAATTGGCATCAAGAGCTAAGTTTACAAAATTTTTTAAAATAAATAGTATTTTAAAAACTTTTCGATCACTATGGGTTTTGAAAATTATAAAGAAGGGCAATCTATGCAACGACCTCCACTACTTGAAACTAATGGTTTTATTTATTGGAAAAATATATTCGAAACGTATGTGAAGTCAAAAGATATTGATCTTTGGTACATCATTGTTGAAGGCGATTTTGAAGCCACTACAAAAGATGAAACCGGAAATTTAGTAAACACACCTCATGATCAACTCACCGATGACCATAAGAAAAAGCTTTCCAAAAATAGTAAAGCTAAATGGTTTTATACAATGCTATACCTAAAAAGGAATTCGAAAGAATTTCTATGCTTAAAACCTCTAAAGAAATTTAAAATTCTTTAGTTGTGACTTATCAAGGAAATCAACAAGTTAAAAACAATAAAATAGATTTATTTGTTCAACAATATGAACAATTATTAATATCGGATGAGGATACTATAGATCATTCTTTTGCTAACTTTAATACTATAATTACATCATTACAAGAACTAGATGAGTCTTTCTCTAGTCGTAATCATGTTAGGAGATATCTAAGGGCACTTCCATCCAAGTGGAGATCTAAGGTGACGACCATTAAAGAATCAAAAGACTTATCAATCTTCACCCTCGATGAACTCATAGGCAATCTAAAGGTCTATGAGCTTGTCCTCGCTAAAGATTCCGAAGCCTCAAAAGAGAAGAAGGAGAAGCACAAATCTCTTGCCTTAAAAGCCAAGAAGGTCTCAAGCGATGAAGAAAAATCTTCTTCGGATAGTGATGACGAAGAGTATGCCATGGCAGTATGGGATTTCAAAAAGTTCTTTAGAAGAAAAGGAAGATATGTCAAGCAACCATATGACGACAAGAAGGGGTTCCGGAAAGGAAAAGAAGACAAGAAAACAAGGGACGAACGCGCATGTTTCAAATGTGGGGACCCTAACCACTTCATTAGTGAGTGTCCCAAACGTGACGAACAAAAAGCGTTCGTGAGTGGTTCATGCGGAATGAGCGAGGAGGAGGATGAAGAAATTTGTCTCATGGCAAATGACTCAAACGAGGTATGTCCCGAATCTCTCTATTATAGTAGCTCATCATTAGATGATGATTCATTGCATCGTGAATATGATAAACTTTATAAAATTAGTTTAAAAGTAATTAACAAAAACAAGATTTTGAAAATCCAAAATGAATATTTAGAAAAGAAAGTCTTTGAGTTAAAAGCTAAATTAAAACGTTTGGAAAAGGTGAAGATAGCAAGTGGGGAATGTGAGCTTTGTGTTCAACTTCAAACACTAGTTGATAATCTAGATTTCAAGATTGCTAGAATGAGTACTAATACTCTTGATATGATATTAGATAGTGTTAAAACAGGAAACAACCAAAAAGGTCTAGGTATTCAGCAACTTGATGCTTCAACTAGCGAAAACAAAGAAACATAATTCGTCAAAGCAATATAAAAACAAGTCATTGTAGTCACGGATCCCACAGATCCCATAAAAAGGGAACCGGCTAGTGTAAAACCAGGGATCCGTGGGTCTGCTGATGCAAACAGTAGTAATAATATAGCCACTTCATCTAGAACCGATTTTGTTATTGTTAATAAGAAGAAACCAACCCATGTTACTGTTAGACAACCACCTCCAAGACAAAATCAAAGTTTTATAAGAAACAAAGGTCCATCGTTTTCAAAACCAAACACATTTATAAGGAGACCTAATAATGTTTATCCGAGAAGTAACCATCAAATGTGATGGAATCCTAACGTACAAAACGGTTTTCCATTTCAAAACTTTGCACCATGGAATGCATACTCACCTTTTCCATATATGCCTAACATGAATGAAATGTACAACACTAATGGACCCATAAACAATTGGGGACCAAACTTTTGAGTTAATTGTTTTCTTAGGTGTGCTTAAAGGTCGACCTAGATCCGAATGAATGGATCAAGGATAGTGGGTGCCCGAGGCACATGACCGGTAATAAATACTTATTTTCCACGTATGAATCCTTCAATGGAGGAAATGTGGTATTTGGAAATAGCAAAATCAAAATCATCGGTAAAGGTACAATTTGTAACAAATCTCTAACCATGAATAATGTGTGTCACGTAGAAAACCTAAATTTTATCCTTCTAAGTATAGTACAAATATGTGATAAGAAGTGTAACGTACTTTTTAATGAAACCATTAGTAAGATATTGAAAAACGGTATCACTATAGGAAGAGGAATTAGAAAACATAGAGTCTATGTCATTAAAATCGGTAATAAACCTAAAGACAAACTTTTTCTTACCTCTATAGATGATACTTCGACCTTATGGCATCGAAGATTGGGTCATGCCAATATGCGACTTCTTCAATCGCTATCATCCAAATATCTAGTAAGAGATCTACCAATTAAAATATGAACATCACTTTTGTGATGCTTGTAACGTAAGAAAACAAGCCCATGCTAGTCACAAAGCTAAAAATATGGTCTCTACTACAAAGTGTCTAGAATTACTTCACATGGATTTATTTGGTCCATCCGCTATCCAAAGTTATGGAGGCAACCACTACACTTTGGTTATAGTGGATGATTACTCTAGGTACACATGGACTAAATTCTTAAAGAATAAAACTGAAATGTTCGATTACTTTGAAATATTAAGTAAGAAAATCCAAAGACAATTAGGAAGTCCTATAGTGTCTATTAGATTGGATCATGGTAGGGAATTTGATAATGAAGTGCAATTTGGAGCCTTTTGTGACGCTAATGGTATTACTCACAACTTCTCGGCTCCTCGCACTCCACAATCGAATGGGGTAGTTAAAAGGAAGAATAGAACCCTACAAGAAATGAGTCGCACCATCTTAAATGAGCAATCTATACCTCAAAAGTTTTGGTGCAATGTCATTGATACATCAACGTACATAGTTAACCGAGTCTTAATTAGACCATTTTCGGGTAAAACTCCATACGAGTTACTTCGAGGCAAAAAGCCTACGTTAGAACATTTTAGAGTCTTTGGTAGCAAATGTTTTCTACTTAACACTAAAGATTACCTAACTAAATTTGATCCTAAATCAACCGAAGGTATCTTTTTAGGTTACTCTCCTAACAGCAAAGCTTATGTTATATTAAATAAAGAAACAATGAAGGTTGAAGAGTCATTAAACGTAAAATTTGATGAGAGTCTACCTAAACCTACCCTACCTCTTGTCGATGAAGAGATAGTCGAAAGTGAAGCCATATAAATAAAGAAAATACAAACAAAGAAGATGAACCATTAAACAATGAAATCATCAATATTATAGAGTCTAAAGATCATCCCGTAGATAAGGTCATAGGAAAGTTAAATGAAAGAACTTTAAGGTCTCAATTCCAAAACCAAAGTAGTTTATTTTTTTTTTGTCTCAACCATAGAACCTAAGAATACACAAGAAGCCATAAAAGATGAAAGTTGGGTAATGGCTATGCAAGAAGAGTTAAATCAATTTGTTTCTAACGATGTTTGGACACTTGCCCTTCCACCTAGTAATCAAACCATAATAGGAACCAAATGGGTATATAAAAACAAGTTAGATGCAAATGGTGTAGTGTCTAGAAACAAAGCTAGACTCGTTGCCCAAGGGTATAATCAACAAGAAGGAATAGACTTTGATGAGACCTATGCCCTCGTGGCTAGATTAAAGTCTATAAGAATACTTCTTGCTTATCCTTGTGCTAATGATCTTAAGCTTTTTCAAATGGATGTTAAAAGTGCTTTTCTAAATGGTTTTATTAATGAAGAAGTTTATGTAGCTCAACCTCTGGGCTTTATCGATTTCGAAAAACCTAAACATGTGTATAAATTAAAGAAAGCTCTTTACGTTCTTAAACAAGCCCCAAAGATTGGTATAATAGACTCAAGTCATTTTTAATCAAAAACAACTACACCATGGGGTTAGTTGATAATACACGTTTCACTAAGAAAAAGGAATCACATATAATTATTGTTCAAATATACGTGGATGATATTATATTCGGATCTACTTGTCAAGACATGTGTGATGATTTCTCTAAAATCATGCATGGCGAATTTGAAATGGGTATGATGGGAGAACTAAGTTTCTTTCTTGGTCTACAAATCAAACAAGTAGAAGATGGTATCTGTTAGGTCACCATAAGTTAACACAAGAATTAATATGTAAGAAATAAGATGAAGGTGAGATTGGTTAAACACACACACACAATATACACGTATGAATGATGAAAGTTATGCGTAGGATTATGAGTGAAATGAACAACCAACCTTCAAAGGAAGGTTTACATGTCTTTATATAGGGAAGAGAGCTAGGGCAACATGTCTAGTCCCTTCCTTCCTTATTGGGCTTGGGCCAAGGCCTATGGGCTTTCTACATAAGCCTTGCCATTAATAACTAACTTAAAAGCCTAGTTTAAGCAATCTATTAAATATTAAATACTAACACTTGAAATATAAGTTAGGAGTGATTCCAACAATCTCCCCCTAAGTGTTGGTAATTAATAAATGATGACTCCAGCAATCTTGAAAAGTTGTTGGTGTTGATGTAATAGTTGCCTTGACGTCTTCTGACATTCCTCTTTCTTGTGAGAAGTAATGTCTTGATTTCAACAATCTCCCCAGTGTGAGGATCTTGTTTCTTTTAAAGTTTCAGCTTTAACGTATTTGTAATCTTTGTTCTTTGTTCTTTGTTCAGGTGTGGATATGGTGATGTTATGTTGTTTGTTGTATGCATCAGGTCTGCTTCATTGCTCAGGTGTCTCCACTTCTTTCTCCAACATGCTCACACACTCTTTTACGTTGGATTTCAGTATTGACGTAGTTCTCTTAGTCTTTAAACTTTGCAGATTCTTTGGCTTTAGTAGAAGAATCATTCTGACTTTTGTGTTGCCTTTTGAGAGAACTTCAAATTGTGTTGTTGTTGGTATGAGCATGTAGAGAATCAGCACGGTCATCTCCTAGGAGCATCCATAAGAAGAAAACATAAGAATGGGTTAGTGATAAACACCAATCAATAACTGTGGTTGTTTCTTAGAGAATTGACCACTACGATTGTTCTTCTGATGAATGTCATGATTCCATTCACCTTGGTCGGGCGAATCAGCCGTCCGAATCCCATAAAGATCAGTTGCCATTACATTGAACAAGTTCAAGTAATGACCCACATATTCAGGACTCGATTCTTGAAAGGAATCTCTTTAGCGGGATTTCCAGCACTTACAAGTTTGAACTTCGAGCGTGTTAACAACATAGTGTGAAAACACATCTCTAACTCTAGCAAAGGCTGTTCCTGAACTGGAGTCCCTCAAGTAGGATAACACAATGTACCGAAGTACACCTACAATTCAGGTGAGTCGCTGAGGTACACCGAAGCGTCACCTCACGACTGTATACCGTTTGAGACAACACTAAGCGTAACCCACGAGGGGCTACCGAAGCGACCTGCTGTCAGGGCTGTTTGATGTTGACCCTGGCAGGAGTTTCCATTCAATCACTGAGGATCACAATTGTGAACCCCTCATAAATGTTCTCGACAGATTGCTAAGATCTGTGTAGGACTCTAGAATTATATCATATGCATCCTTAATGTTGAACGACAAGTGATGAAATGTCAAGTGTTCCTAAGAGATCTTTTGATGAATCTCGTGGCTCTAGACTCAATAGTGCGCTTTGGTTTTCCTGAGTGGAGACTAGGGAGAGGGTCTCCTTCTTCAATACCATCAATCTCTAAGAGAATGCCGATAGTTTACGTAAGGTTCCCTGTGAGAATGAAACAAGCTTCTGTTGAGAGAAACTTGAGTGGTTAAGAAGGTTTAGTGCATGCGTCACTGGGTCCATGACGACTTTAATCTTCAATACCGGTGTCATCTAGTGACAACCAGTAGCATATGTATTGAACCCGGTGTCTGCCCTAAGTTGAATAATTTGGAGGGCTATTTCTTTTCACCCTTTTCTTTACTTTTCTTTTTAATTCTTCAACTCCTTCTTTCTCCGATTCTCATTTTCTCCTTTTTATAATCATACCTAAGGACTTCTAAATTCTAACTATTGGTGGTGTCCTTGGGTAGATCCCTCCGGCTCTGGCGGATCATAGGACGTTTATTCCTAAACTTAGTCACCTTATAACTCCATGACTATCCTATGTTGCCATAAAACTATTTTCTCAAAAATCTCTCAAAGTGTTTGTGAATTAAAAACATGTTTGTAACACTTTGAGAGTTTTGTATTTTCAGAAATACTCCCCCTCCACATGTGCTCAAGTGTTTTGACAGAAATCTGCACAGTGAGGGTAGAGCTCGCACTTTTGAATTGATCGACTCAAGATAGACAATTCCCCGCGAGACACGATTACGTTGCATAGTTAAAGAGTTGCATTGTCAGCTTTTAGGTGACAACTAGCTCTAATAACTACCTTGAAGGTGTGGACAAACCTCGAAAGGTTGTCAAACCCGTCAAGGTTCATGTCTATCAAGAGTTTCTCGAAAAGGTACGATCTACTTGGATAAGTCTTGATAGACAAATCTTTTCGATGTATGACAGTTCAGATCTCTTCAATTCATGGGTTAAGTCTTAGCACACGAAGATTCAATCACAATTTCAACATATTTGTATCACACAATTTTTTTTTCTCCCCCTCAAAAATGGCATATAAATGTTATTTTTGATAAAATTTTGATATCGAATATGTCCATTTCGAGTTTTGTGGGAAAATTTCCACGACGAATGTTTTGTGAACAAAGATTTGTTAGCAAATACTCCCCCTCAACAAGTAATATTAACTTTTGAGGTTTTGAAAACATAAGGGGAAGTACTTGTTCTTTTGAGCAAAACTTTGAAAAATGAAAGTTTTGATAAGTTTTACTCAAAAGTAAGAAGCTTTTGCTCCTTTTAAAGGATTGTGGCACTGAAGCGTACCACAAGGTCCTTTCATTACAAGTACGGGTTATACACTGTTATATGTGCACAAGCCATAGTCAATTTACAGATCAAATAATCCAAATGTTCAATCAATGAAATAGTTTAAGGAGTACCAGGCAATTCGTCAATAAGACCGAGAGTTCTCTCTTGATGTTGATAACCCGTAAGAGGGAAACTCTCTCTTCCACCCACGAAGCTCTCTAGCCTCCGCATCTGATCCCGATGAAATAGCCTCTCATCTATCCTTGTGATTATCATCCTAGCATCCCTCCTTTCCTTAGAATTCCAATGCTTCTTTGACCCAATTCCTTGCTGTATATCCTTCAACCGATATGCTAGCCCATCATGAACCAACTTCAACGTGTGATCGCAGAACTTGTGAAGCTCATTGCACGTCATGAAACAATTGTGGTGAAGTTCACTGCGGTAAACAACTCCAAACTCCGGTTTCTTCAGAATGGTGTATTGAGATAGTTAGTTGATGTTGGGAAAATGGAGTAAAGGTTTCGTGAGATTGACTTGTTTCTGGTATGATTCCACAGCAAGTTGAAGATCTTCAACACGTTCTTGGATCACTCTGCTTCGAATGAATATCAACAAGGCTGTGATGAACTGAAGCTGGATGTTGGTGGAGAATTGTCTCATCCGACGTTGTACCTTAGCAGGATACATGTCTTCGATGTCGTTGAGCGACAATCTTGGAAAATCAGCCTCAGTGAAATCATATTCCTGTTCGTCTTGGCGTTTGACTGTGATTTTTTTTCAGGAATGAGTAATCCCATTTAGTAGCCAGAGTGACATTCATTATAGCAACGATCCGTTTAGCACTAAACACTTCCTTGTTTGACTTTAGAACTTGGCAGTTTCTGTAGTACAGACTTCTTCTTGGCGGCCAATGGTGAATACCATATTGAGCATCGATGTCATAATCCACCACTTTGTCAACGAACATCCTGGTGGCTTCTTTTTTGATGGCTGCGTTGTTGGAGAAGACTGCAGCTGATATGTTGAATGTGAGTGACGTAGCATATTTCTTGCTGACTTTGCTACCGTGTTGAAGAAATTCTAGGTCGTTGTTGAAGAAGTATTGGTAGGGAATCATGGGTTGATCTGGTCGACCAATGGTTGGTAGTGGCTTGGTCCAGTCTGTGTAGTATGGAGTCTTATCATGTCTTATGAAGTCGATGTTCGATTCAGGGTTGAGCTAATCAATGTTGTTGGACATAGCACGTGCAATATTGTCGAGATGATATTCGACTTCAATGGCACTGCCGGATCTGTCCTTTAGCAATTGGAAAGCATCGTTCTTGATTCAGCATAACTCCCTCTTCGTCATCTTTTTGACCTTGAATTCATCCTGGATAAGCTTAACCTTCTCCATAGTACGACCATCTACCGGTTCTTGGCTTTCCGGTAATCGAGGAGTGGCATCAACAAGCTACTTAAACCATTCGTATTCTTCATTATCATCTTCATCCAACCATGATACAACTGAGGTTGATCTTTTCTGCGTTGGCTTGGAGGATGATTCTTTTTGTTGCTTGGTTGATGGTGGGGATGAGGGCTGTTTCTGGGGCTCAAGATTCTCTTCGTCGTTACCACCGGTGTATTGGAAGTGATCACCAGTTTTCTCCGATGGTGGTGGAGACTCAGAGTCCTGAGGTTTAGATGTAGAAGTCTTATGTGATGCTTATGTAGTGGAGGTGGTCTTTGGTGGTGGTGGAGACTTAGATGAGGACTCACCTGTTTTCTTCTGACGTTTAGGCTCGGAATCCTTGTCCGCATCATCATCGTCTCTTGGTCGCTTTTCTTGACCAGCTCCTTCCTTGCAAGTTGTTTATAGTTGATATGCAAGTAATGCCTCAAAAAGTTTTGATTCATCAGAAGTGACAGTTGGAGATCGGGGAGACATCTGCATAATCAGCTTTGAAATCAAATCAGCTTTAGTGACAAGAGGAGGCGGAACTGGTCGGATTTGCATAACCGCTGGTGTAGTTGAAAGTGTTTGCTTGACCAATGACATCAGATCTGGATAGAGTTGTCTTGTGAACATTTCTTTTGTGACTCCAGGGACAGTGTCGAGAAAGAACTTATGAGTGTAATCCCTAATCGTCTTGTCCATTTCACCTTGAATATCTCTGTTGAGGAATTGTTTGATCTGGTCTCTTTCCTCCAAGAACTCGTTCATCAAATCACCGAGTAAGTTAACCCTGTCAGCCAGCTGATTCAACTTTTTGTTAACGACATTTCGTTTTCTTACTTGCTTGACAGCCTTAACGATCTTGGTTTTGGCATGAGATGCCCAAGTGTCACAGGGTTTCTTGATTGATTTGGAGGACGATCTGGTGGTTGTTTTGTTAGATGGTGGTGGTGATGAATGAGATGATGACTCAGTTGAAGATGGGTCTTGAGGTTGCTCTGAAGATTGTTCCGGGTTGTGCTCAGGATTATCTTGAAGATAATTATCAGCTTCCTCTCGAGCTCTTGCCTCTTCCTCGGCCTTTTCCTTAGCCGCTTGCTCTACATATTCATCTGTTAGCTTCTCATTCTTTTCTTGTTCTTCTTCTTCAAAATCGAAAGGAACTTCATAATTTTGTTGTTGTTGCTTTGTTGATTCCTTAGTGGTGGTACCAGTTCCCTTATCGGGTTGATTAACCGCATCAAGAACTGGTGTGGTTAGTGCTCCACCACTGGAAACTCCAGGGCCTCTGGTTTGTTGGAGATTGAATTCTGTAGCAGCATTTTGAATCCTCAGATGCTTAAGGGTTTTGTGGTAAGCTCTCTCTTCATCCTTTGGATCAATTTCTTCATCAGAACTATCTTTTTCTTCTTCAGCAACGGGTATCTTCCCTTTGTCTAATTTGGGACTGAGTGGTTTGTCATCTGAACTCATTGAGGTCGTTTCATCTGTAGCAGTTTCAGAATGGTAAACCACTTCTTCAGACTCAGTTGCATCAGAGTCGTCATCCTTTGGAGTCGGTTCTGGTTTAGGATTAGGATGAGCGATCTGAGAAGGGACTTTTCTTTTTAAGCTTAGAGCCTCTTTAGGTACTTAAGAGCGCTCCCAGTGCTTTCGACACTACCGGTGCTTCCTGCTCTTCTGGTATTCTTGACAGGAACAACTGAAGTCTTTTCATCCATGAACCCGACTTTGCCTTTACTCACTGCTTCTTGGTATCTGAGATACGATGGAAGACTTTTGATTGCGTCAGTGAGAAGGCAATCAAGTAGTACTGCACCTTGTTTCTTTGTTGATGAGTCTTTAAATCTGACAATGTTCAATGTAGGCTCATACAACGCAGAGTGATTCTTGGGTTCATTGATTCTTAAGGGGATGTCCCAATTTTCCCGAGAATATTCTGAATCAACAGCTTCGTGTATCTGATAAAGGGAACCTTTGTCCCAGGCCTCTTGAGATGGGACATCATGTCTTCTCATATCAGACTAGCAAAGTCTATATGTTGTTTGTTGACAATCCCCCAAAAGGTTTGTAGGTGCATGAGTTTAGGATGCTCATGACCGTTGTCTCTTCCAGACACCGACTTGGCGATCATGATGTACAAAGTCCTCCACGGTTGAGGAATGTTCTTTAGATCGACCGTGGAGTGCTTGGTTATAACTCCAGCAGCTTCATCATAGCCAATGATGACCATGAATTGCATTGTAGCCTCTTCATTAGGAATTGCTACATAGTCGGCAGGTTGGATAGCAGGCAGAAGAAGAATTGTTCGAAGATCTGCTACCGTGACGGTGACTTCCTTATCATTGAGAGTCACTGTGACAGCGTCTTGACCATCAACCTTTTTCATCGTGTGCCAGAATTGATGAATGTAGATTTCCGGTACAGTTGCTGAGTTGGTTAGCATGTTGTTATAAGGATGAGTCTTGAGGATATCCACAGCAATCCTGCATGATGACTCTGAGCATGTGAAGTTCTCAAAATAGACCTTGAGATTGTTCTTTCCATTTGTCTTGCTGTAATCAGTTGGGAAGATATCATTCATTATGAGTTCGTTTGGTGCGTTGACATTTTCCATGATGAAGTCCATTTCGTGATCTGAAAGATATTGAGACAAAAGAACCAATATATCGAAAGACATTATGTTAGTCAATAGTTGATTTTATTGTCCAATTATTGAAGTTGTTATGTATATGAATGTTACGAGTCCAAAGTCACATATTGTCCAATAGGCCATAGTTGACGTGATAAGTTACGTGAGTATGTTAATTTTGAATGTTTAAAGTCCAAAGTTTACTTAATCACACAATGTTTTAACTTTTGTAGCTTATTGGTTTTGTGACATTATGAGTAACTTGTTACAAGTTTGTACGCGTAACTTTTCAAAAGATTTAGTTACAATTTGGCTTAAGCGTAGGTTTGTAAGCTTATGCGTAAACAGTGTAACCATAAGCGTAGGAATAAGCTTATGCGTAGGAATCACCCTTAAGCGTAAGAAGGTCTTAAGCGTAGGATTGGATTCTTAGCATAAGGCTTACGCGTAAGCTTATGTTAAGGACTTACGCGTAAGTTTTACTCGTAAGAGTAAACCTTAGGCGTAGAATTCCAGATTTACGCATATCCTTCACAGGATACGCGTAGTCCATTGTAGAACCTTATGTGTATGCTTTACGCGTAAGATTGCTCTTATGCGTAACATCTACGCATAAGGTGATCCTTAAGCGTAAGTTCCATGTAACCTTGATTCTGATTCTGGCACGCGTAGAAGCCTGTAATAGATTAACCATAACTCTTTTATTAACACTTTATTCAATCTCGTTCAACATCATATGGAATCAACAGTTAGAACAGTTAGGACTTATGCGTAGAAAAGATTTTAGGCGTAGACTAAAACCCTAACATTCAAATTCTACGAGTAAGCAATTTAACCATGGGAATTCAACCAAAATTTTTCTGGGATATCTTAGATGCTAAGTGAGAGATTTCCAACAGGTTTTAACATCAAAAGTACCATGAATCAAGAATACCCAATTCTACGCGTGCATAAACCCTAAAGCTTAATTCTTAAGATTTGATGTTTCTGGGTATGATTCAAAGGTGTTAAAGGTTAATTAAACATGTATCAACCATTTCTCAAGCATCTAATTATCCTCAAACACTCACAATAGAAAGTACCCAAATTCACGCATAAACCCTAACATTCGAATGTGATTAAAAACGTTTTCTGGGTTAAAATTTATGATGAAAATGTTTAAAGGACTTGATTTTGACCATTATAACACAAACCATTTCATCACAAACATCCCATAGTGATTTCTAGTTCATACGCGTATGCGTAGAATCTTAAATCACTCCTAGTTTAAAATCAAACCGTTGGTTTTGAATAAGATTTAAAACCTATGTTTGTAATCATACAAGGAAATGTTTTACACTTACAAATTTCAAGATTGATGCACGGATTTTACTTTGAATGTTATGCGTGGATTATGGTGGTTGAAATATTAATGAGGGTAGTAAATGTGTAAGGAAAGTTAGGTGGGGAGTTTTGTAAAAAATTAGTTTTCACTTTTGGCAAAAATAGCCCCTCCACCTCAACCATTTTCAACCACGACCCATAACTTTCATCTTGGTTAAGCAAAACGTGATAATTTGGAAAGAAACTTGACAACACTCCCCTTTGATTTTAAAAATGATAAAATTTTACAAATTTGAGTCTGAGGGGTATGTAAAACAAGATACGTATCCACCATTATCAAAGAAACAACCAATTTTAAGGTAACATGCAAGTACAAAGTTTTATGAGACTTAAAAATATTTACATTCTCCCCCTCAACACTTGTTCAGGAAAATAATGAAAGTTTTGATAGAACAAAGTGTTGACGGAAGTTTTGTACTTGCAATGTTTGAAAGAATTTAGATAGAAGAATATTTTTGTATTTTATCAGATTTTATATTTTTCTATTTTGTTTTTGAAAAATTTATTTACAAAAGAGGTTTTGGTGTTTGACTTGTTTTAAGATTATGTTAAAAGTTCGTCCAGTTCCTCTGGAGTCAAACACCTCATGCCAATCCGGTGGATCAATTCAGTAAACCTAGCAGGAGCTAAGGCTTTGATGAGAAGATCCACCAGTTGGTGTTCAGTACCCTCAAAATATAATTCAACGGTACCCTTTTCCACATGCTCTTTGATGAAATGATATCGAAGATCGATGTGCTTGGACTTTGAATGTTGAACGGTGTTGCACAAGATCGCAATAGCACTTCGATTGTCACAGTACACCGGGATTCGTTCAAATATGTAACCATAATCTTTGAGTTGTGTTCTCATCCAAATGACTTGAGCACAACACGCAGACATGGCTACATATTCTGCTTCAGTTGAGGACAGTGATGAGTCTCTAAATACTCATCATTTTTGTACTATCTAGACTGCAAAATCATCTGAAAACACTCAGAAACACATCAAAATGATCAAAATATCACAAATCAGTGTTTTATGTGTTTTAAATACAAAAATGTTCAAAATCAGATGAAAAACGTATCAAATTTGCAAAAATTGCAGTTTTAGTCCCCCAAGTTTCTAAAATTGTCAAAAATAGTCCCTGAGTCAAAATTTCAAAAGAAAAGTCATCAAAGGTCCTTTTAAAATCATAACTTGTCAAATTTAGTCCTTTGATGAAAAATATCAAAAGTTTGAGAAAATTACAAAAATGGTCCTTCAAGTTTCAAAATTGGCAGAAATGGCCCTTGGAAAATTGCAAAGTGGCAATTTTGGTCCTTATACTTTTTGAGAATGTCACTTTTGGTCCTTGGAATAACTTTTCTGAATTGGCAGCCTAAACCCCTCAAGTTTCAGAATTTACACCTAGGTCCCTATAGTTTAGAACCCTTTCACTCATTTTTGGACCCTTGCTCACCTTTGGCCCCCTGTCATTTGGCCTTTTGAACCCCCCTATTATTAATACTTCCCTGGTCAAAGCCTTGGTCAAACAAACCAACCCCCTTTGGCGCGTTTTTCTCATCCCCCTCCCAACTGCTCTGCAACAATCACTCAATCCCTCACCTCCACCTCAAACCCCCTCATCTCCTTGTCCCCCCACCTCAACAACAATACAAGAATCATTTAATGTATCATTTACCCAATCACTCAACCTCCACTGCCAAAAAACTCATTTCCCGCCAAATTTGACAATTTGGCCAAAACTCAACAAAGTCAACCATTTGCTCTAAAATCTAGTGGGATCCATTCAGACATGTGGGAGAAAGAGAATGGATATAAAAGAAAGGGGAAAGAAGCATGAAGGGAGAGTAGCTAGTTTTTAATTTTTCTTCAATGTCGTTTTTATTATAACTATCTTAGTTTAATCCAAATGTTGTAATAATTTGTTTCTAAGTGTTTAACTCAAGTAATTTTATCTGTGTAATCTATCTTGAACTTCAATTTAAAAGTTTGCTTAAATTCCAAATTTTCAAGCTTCTGTTGAAATTCTCAATTTCTAGTTTCTATACACAAGCTTCAAATAATCTCTTTCATGTTCAAATAAGCTTGTTTGAGCTTGTTATAGCTTTTCACAAAGTCACATTTATGTTTCTATCACTTTTGAATGTTGGTCAACTAAAGTCAACAAGTGCTCATGATTGGGTCAGAAATGGATATGGGTTGATATTGATGATGGTTTTGGTTATCAGTTGGTAGTTTGATACTGTTACTATTCTCAGATTTCATTGGACTCTTGTAAGTTTGAGCTTAATCTCAATAACTAGCTTAGTATAAAGTAGTAGTTTGCATTTGCCTTGAATCTGTTATAAAGTGATATAATTTGCTGTCTTTAGTCTTAATTTAGTATGATAGATCTGTTTTGATGGGTGAGTAGGTTTAAGTTGTTGTTTTAGCTTATATTGATTGCAATATGTCACTTAAAGGGGTGTTTGGTTTGTCCAATAAATCTGAGTTTAAGACTGTCTTGGTAAAAGATTTTTGTTGCATTTATCTCTAATATCACTAGTAACATTGTTTCAACAAGAGTTTGCACAAGTTTTTCTCTAAAAGTCAATTTTTCATTTCAACTGCTCTTGTGTTCTCTACTGTGGAAATCAGTGGTTAGGAAGTTCCATATAGGTTTAGAATCTGTTTAACCAGCTTGTTAAAGTTGTAGTTCATCTGTTTTCATGTTTATCAGTCCTTCATTTGATTTCAAATCTCAGATTAGTCAAACTTTGTATCTGTTTTTAAAAGTCAAAAAGACCAGGTTTGATCTAGTTTTGCAGAACTTGCAGATGATGCATAATGATCATTTCAAGTAATTAGGGTTTGATTTTTGGTTTAGATATAGTCTGCTAGGTGTTCTTTAATTCCACATTTTTAGTTTTAGTTTTAGCTTATCTGATAAGCTTATAAATAAGCTCAAAGTAGGGTGCCTGTTATCTGTTTCTGTATATGCAGCCACTGTCCTCTTTTGGCCAGATTTTATTTTGATCTCTGCTTCTTCAATACTAGCTCTCATTAGCTGCAACTTTGGAATTGTAAGCTCTACTAGGTTGTCTTTAGAACCATGTTTTTAGATTTCCCTTAAGCTTATTAGATAAGCAGTTACTACTGCTTATACAGTAGGGTCAGGCCACTGTTGAGCTTAATTATCAGTTTAGCTTAATCATTGGTTAGATGCTCATTAGGTGTTAGAACTAGATTGCATTAGTTGCCTTAGAGTAGTTTTACCTTAATCTAGCTTCTGTATCAGTTTGGTTCACTGTAGTGCTTTATAGCTTATTTATAAGTGCTTATTTTAGTTCAGTTTACATAGCAGCTTCAGATTCTCCCACATAAGCCCTAGTTTTCTCATTTTTCTCAGCTTTAGAATAATATTTTAAGATTTCCCTGCAATTTTCATATTTTTCTAAGCTTATTTGCTATTTTTCTTAATTTAAATTAGTTTTTAAGTATTTTTAATTAGCTTTTAATACAAATAATTAAGAAAAGTCTCAAAAAAATAATTTTTCATTTTTCTTAAGTTTAGATAAATGTAAAAAGCTTAAAAAGTATTTTTCCCTATTTTTCTCCTTTTATTTGGTATTTTTAATAATTTTAATTAGTTTTAAATAGTTTTTAATTAGTAATAAATATTTAAAAAGTCTAAAAAATATATTTTCAGTTTTAAAATTAGTTTTATCATATTTTAGATTTTTCCAAGTTTTAATTTCATTTTTCTAGGTTAATTTTGTATTTTCTTGTATTTTGGTACATTTTAAATACTTAATAAATAGTTTTTAATTAATAATAAATAAATAAATAGTGTTAAAAATAATTTTCTTTTTCTAATAATTTTCTTATATCATTAGGGTTGTAAAAATGTATTTTTCATATTTTTAGGATTTATATTGTATAATTTTCACGTTTTATTTTGTACGTTAACGTAGTTTTTATTTTAAACGTACGTTTTTAATTTTAAACGTTCATCACTTTAAATATAGTGATAGCGTTTATTTAATATCTTTTATCTTTTTAATTTTCTTAATTTGCATTTAAGTCGCTTTTATTTATAACTTTTCCAGTAGTGTAATTATCCTATTCAAATCCTTTCTGATCGCTATCATTAGTGATCATTCTATCGTCTGATCAAGTGTTTAACACACCATTGAGTCTCCTTGGGACATAACGACCCGGGAATTCACTGTATTCTCTGATCTTCATTGTATTTGTGTCTGAGCTGTTTTAAGTCTGTTAGACTTGACGGTTTTGCGCAGATCAGACAGCGATGTACAATCTTGCTTCTTCGATTGCCATGACACCAATTTATCACCAAGGAATTGCAAACCACCTGAAGTACTTTTTCGAGAATCTAAGCAACCTGCGTAATCAGCGTCTGAAAAAGCTATTAGTTTAAAACCAGAATCCTTCGGATACCAGATCCCCAAATTAATGGTTCCCTTGATGTATCGGAGGATTCTTTTAGCCTCAGAGAGGTGTGTCTCAGTTGGTCGTGACTGATATTGGGAGCAAAGATATACAGAAAAGACAATGTCAGGTCTACTGGCTGTTAGATACATGAGAGACCCAATAATACTTCGGTATTTGGTAGGGTCAACCAATTTCCCATGTAAATCAGCATCCAGTTTTTTGGTATGTGCCATTGGTGTGGCATAGGTATCACAGCTTTGCATTCCATGTTTGTTTAAGATTTTAAGAGCATATTTGGACTGACTTAGGAAAATACCACGGGATGATTGATGAACTTGTAGTCCTAAGAAGAACGTAAGTTCACCCATCATTGACATTTCAAAATGTGTTTTCATAAGTTTTGAAAAAGCGTTGGAGTACTTTTTATGGGTTGACCCAAAAATGATGTCATCCACATAAATTTGAACAATTAAAATGTGTGCCCCCGTGATATTGTATAAATAGTGTTGGGTCAACCGATCCTTTGACAAAGTTATGGGATAGAAGAAAGGATGATAAATCATCATACCACGCCCGAGGGGCTTGTTTGAGACCGTAAAGATCCTTGTTTAGTTTGTAGACGTGATTAGGGAACTTTGGATCAACAAATCCTTCTGGTTGACTGACATATACCGTTTCCTTCAGTTTACCATTCAGAAAAGCGGTTTTGACATCCATTTGATAGACCGTGATGTTCATGTGAGCCGCGAATGCCAGAAAAATCCGTACAGCCTCAAGTCTAGCAACCGGTGCGAATGATTCCTCGAAGTCAATCCCTTCTTCTTGTCTATAACCCTTAGCCACCAGACGTGACTTATTTCTAATAACCGTACGCTCAGCATCTAACATGTTTTTCCAAATCCATTTAAGACCAATAACATAGACCCCTGTTGGTTTTGTAACCAATTCCCATACTTCAAGAAGTTTAAACTGATTTAGTTCTTCTTGCATGGATTCAATCCAGTTGTCATAAGTCATTGCTTCTTTAATGTTCTTTGGTTTAGATTGACAAACGGTAAGTGCATAAATGCAATGTTCACCGTCAGTCTAAAGGCGTTGTCTAGTTACGACTGGTTGATTCGGGTTTCCAATAATGTTCACAAGAGGATGGTCTTTAGTCCAACGATGTGTGGAGGATTGATGTTGATATACATTATGCAAATTTGGTGGATTCAAATGGCTTGTCGATGATTCTGCAACATCAGAAGTTGCACTTTCATTAGCGAAAGGGTTAAAGAACGCATTTGGATCATAATCTGCAGGTGTAGGTATATCATGATTCAGAAGATCATCAACTGGTTCAGCGTCATTGGATGCAGTTTGTTCGGCTATTGTTGTAGAATCAATTGGAGGTGCTTCTTCAACAGTTGTTGTTGTTGCAGGTGTATCAAGGAGTGGATTTGTATCAGGTTGAGCAACGGAAACAGTTGATACATCTGGAGCACGTTGATCAATATCATCACTAAACAGAGGAGCAAATAGCTGTTCCATTTGACGACGAGTAAGCTGTAAGCTTGGTTCAGCTGATGATGAGGTTTGGGGGAAGTTTAGATGGTTATGTCCGGGTTCCAAGCTATTTTGTTCATAAGCCATATCTGTAAGCTCATCAAAATTAGCGTGAATCGTTTCCATAATCTCCCTTGTACGACGATTCCAGATTCGGTATCCTTTAGAGTTTTCACAGTATCCAACGAAGACTCTGATGTCAGCTTTAGCCTTGAGCTTTCCAAAATCATCACGATCATTATTCGGGTAACAAAAGGAGCCAAATACATGAAAGTGTTTGAGATTCGGTTTGCGGTTATGGATAAGCTCATAAGGTGTTTTGTTGTGGCGTTTGGTTATCATAGAACGGTTCTGAGTGTAGCATGCAGTTGAAACGGCTTCAGCCCACAAGTAATCTGGAAGTTTTGCATTTATCAACATTGTTCTTGCAGATTCCACTAACATGCGGTTTCGTCTTTCAACAACTCCGTTTTGTTCTGGTGTCCATGCAATTGATGTTTGATGCTCAATTCCTACTTTCTCATAATATTCACGAAGAGTTTGATTCACAAATTTAGTTCCTCTGTCTGACTGTGTTCCGGAGCTGAACTTGAATTTTCATGAGAAAGGCGATGATCATTTAAGGAGCTTGATCTTTACTTCGAAGAAAATAAACGCAAGTCTATCTTGAGTAGTCATCGACAATTACAAGAATGTAGCGTTTTCCATTGATCGTCTGCACACGCATCGGGCCACACAAATCCATGTGAAGAAGATGAAGCACATGCTGAGAGCTGTGTTCCACCTTTGAAGGAAAGTGAGCACGAGTGCTTTTCCCTTGTTCACAAGCTGAGCATAGATGATCTTTAGAATACCGAAATCTTGGAAGTCCTTCAACAAGTTTGTATCATGCAAGATTGGTTATGGTTTGAAAGTTCAAGTGTGAAAGTCGACGGTGCCACAACCAAGATTTTGTTGATGTTGCTTTAGAAAGTAGACAAATGGGAGAGGAAGCAATCATGTCTTGCATAGATATTGTGTAAAGACTTGATGTGCGGTTTCCAGACATAAGATCGTTTCCTTGTAGATCACGAATGAAACAAGTTTTCTCCCTAAACGCAACTTCCAAATCTCCATCACAAAATTGACCGACAGAAAAGAGATTGTGACCGAGACCTTCCACATAATAAACTCTGCTAATTTCGATGTTCCCATTGATGTAATCTCCGTAGCCCATGATAGCTGCAAAGTGATCATTCCCGAACCTGACAGTGCCGATGAACTTTGAGACAAAGTTTGATAACAGTTTGAGATTGCCTGTCATGTGTCGGGAACATCCGCTATCAACAATCCAGAGGATGATCTGTATCACCTGCATTACATACAGACGATACAAGTGGAATAGAAGTAGAGGTGGAACCCGAAGAGTTAGAGGTTTCCGTTATAGTTATAGTTGAAACACACATGTTAATGATTTTAGGAATCCATTTAAATCCTGGTATGTTTTGTAACCATCTCTGCCAAGTCCAACTAGTCTTTGCTTTTGTCTTAGTGAATGCACTAGGTGATAATTTCTTGCTAGGAGTTGAAGTGAGTGCTATGGGTACATCAATGATAGTTGCAGAAACACTAGAAGGCGGTTTACCTAGCACAATATTAGAAGCATTAGTGGGCCTAGAGGTATTCCGTTTTCTACTATTCCGCTTGCGAGATAAGATAGACTTAGCAACACATTTATCATGACAACCAGAAAACATGCTTTTACGACAATCAACACAAGATGCTTCAAACAAAACATTCAAAGTACTTAAAGGTTCAGCATTCGTTACATCACTTTTGCTATTACATTTGTCTAACGCAATGTCTAAAGTGAGTGCAACTTGAGTTTTATTCAAAGTCCTAAGGTGGTCTTCTACTTCAGAGGTCTTTATTGTTCTTCTCTTACGTTGAAACTTCCTATTTTTCCTGGTTTTGCTCTTAAGCTGTGAAGTGCTAACGTTGGGAAAAGAGGCAACTATCCTATTTCAGTGGAAGGAAGCACATTAGTATCTTGCGGTTTGTCATTAGGCGTTCTGGTGTCAATTTTAAATATTCCTGGGGCAAGTACATTTGTGTTACTAATCTTATATTGCTTAAGTTTTACCAACTCCGCTTTCAAGTCATGGATAGTGTGTAACAAATTTTGATTTTCAGAGCGAGTGTTTCCATTGTTTCGTAAGACTTCTTTGGTATATGCAAAATGATCATCAGCATCATTTGACGCTTTAGCACGAGTCTTTTTGAGCAAATCAAATATGACACCATATTCTGTTTTGACTTTGGCAAGTTCTTGTTCATATTTTGAAATTTGACATTTTAAAGACACGTGTTCATCATCCAGTTGTTCTATTTTTGGATCAAAAGATTTTGAGCGCAACTGGTTGATTTTGTTTTGAAAAGCAAGTTCTCGATTTTGACAATATTTTTGACACCATTGAAGACAACGTTTTGCATTCGAAAGCTCATTTAACAACCGCTCATTTTCAATTTTTAAAGGCTCGATTTGTGACACATTATCGGTATTCGCAACATTATCAATAGAATCAACAGCGATATAATCAAATGCATATGCAACAATATGTAATAACACAACATTTATGGTATCAGCACATATAACATCTTCCAAGAGTCGGTCAACATGATTTCTTAACATTTTCTTTTTACGTTTAGTATTTGAAATCGATGTTTCTGTTTGCTCGAAAACTATTTTCATAAGACCAATCTACTTCTGAAGATCCCGTTCCCAATATATTGCACACATTTTCAAATTTCGGACATGTGGTAAAAGTCTTTTCTGAAAAATATCTCGTTGATTTCGCGCATGTGGCGATTGAAAATGTTCAACTTTTATTTCAGAATGAACTTCAATTTCACGTTCTAAAAGTTTGATGTCAGACATGAATGTATCAAAATATTTAAGAATTTGACATCTGTCGGGTAATGATTTTACTTCACTGAAGGAAGGTAAATGACCATTAATTTGTGCAACATTTTGTCGGGGACCATCATTGGAAGAGGACTCAGGAGTTGGTGTGATAACCAAAGGTGTGTTAGAATTATCTTGTTGTGTGACGAAATTTATGGCTTTTGAATAGTTAAATGGTTTGTTATAAACAACATTTTCCAATTTTAATCGACTCTCGTCTTCTGCATCTAATTGCTCAACATGATTATATTCAACAACACTCATAATGGAATCATCAATTCTATGTTCTGCACTGTAAACTTGAGGATTTGGTTTGAATGCTCTATGTGAAAAACTTGGTTGGTAATCAGCAAGTATTGGTCCATATCCATCTGGATTTGGTTTAAAAGAAAACTTTTGAATTGTTGTGATTGACTCACCATGTTTGTAAACAACATTTCGAAACTCTTTGATTTTGTGTTGTAAGTCGACAATTTCCTCAAGATAGTCATCTATTTGTCTCCTTGAATGCTTTTTGTACGCACAAAACTGTTTTTGACAAGTTAACAACTGAGAGTTGGCTTGAGTTTCCGAAGTGAGAGCGTTAAGTTGTTGTTTATGATCAAATTTTAATTGTTCTATTTGAGAAAGCAAAGCATTCTTGGATGCAACTAGATCACGAATCTGTTTTTCCAAAGATTTTTCATTTTGGTATGATTTTGCAAAAGCGACTTCAAAACCTTTTTCACGTTTCTCTTTGGTTTCAAAAATGTTGAGTTGGAACTTATAGCATTCATTATCCTTAGTAAACAGTGCAATTTTGTCTTGCAGTTTCTTATTGATGTCATTGAACTTTTCCAGTTGATATTGGGTGGTCTGAATTAAGTTGGTCATGAGCTCAAGATCTGGATTAGACAAAGGTTCATCTTGTTCAGCTTGAATCTCAACATGATCATTATTTAGATCCTCAAATATGACCATGGAGTCAACTTGATTATCAATATTAACCATGAGGTCATCTTGATAGTCAAATATAACTACGGGATCCATTTGATTATCGTCGGAATGAGATGTAGAAGATTCATGTTGAACACTCTGAGCCTCGTCGGATGCAGATGTTGGCGGAGTTATCAGATCAGTAATGAGTATATTTTGATCCGGTACCTGAGACAAGCCATCAGTGTCATACACTGGGCCTGTGTCACTCATGTGGAGCTCTTGCATGTTTGCCATTAACATCACAGCTGCATTAGCTTGCAAGTCCTCCATGTCATCATCAAAATCAGCATCAGCCATGAAGCTCTGTTCCTTGTTGGTAAGTGTTCCACCAGCTTCATCCTTGAGAGCCAAGAGTAGAGCTTCTTTATGATAAGCGCTGCCTCTTGTTCTCGGCTTTGGGCATGCATTAGCCAGATGACCCTTCTCATTGTAGTTGTAGCATCAGAGACCATTAACCCCAGTCTGAGCATTTCTCTGATCAACCACTTGTGCCCGTTGTTTTGTAGCACCCATGTTATTCCTACCATTAACATTAAACCCTTGACCACTACTCATCTGACGACCATTTCCACGATTCTGGATCTCAACCCTTCCATTGTTAACAATAGCTTGATTTCTTGTATTTGATGAGGTGCGAATGCGGTTGTTGGATTTGTTAGCAAATCATCTGAAGGCTCTTGCAATCATTACAAATCCTTGATTCAATGCATCGAAGGCTTCAGCATCCTCATTTGATTCACTGTAGAGTGCTTTATCATTGTTGTTGTTGTATGGAACCAATTGAGTTTCTTGTGATTGTTGTTGTAATGGATAATATGGTGTAATCTGAGCAGTTGGTTGTGGAGGGTTTGTGAAGACAAGTGGAAAGGTCGGAAATTGAGGATAACATGCTTGAGTGTACAAAGCAAGAGTTTGATTATCCGAGAGTTAAGGCGAAGCAGGGACTCCACGGATGATTCTTTCTTTGTCTACTTCCTTTTGATGGTGATTCAAATAGTCATACAACAATCCGTAAGTCGCTTGATGAAGATTCTTCGCTTGACGGATGAATGTAACATACTTCTCCCAATCAGGACCAAGACAACTCAGGAACTTTGTGTTGATTGCAATCCCTTGCATAATGATATTATGTTTATCCAAGTCATTAATGATGTCTGAAAACCGATGATGGTATGACTCTAATGTCTCCCCTGGTTCAATCATGAAGTGTTCATATGCTAAGTAGATTTTGGATTCCATGTCCTCTTGATTGAGTTTAGTGTCGTCCATTAGAAGATGAATGTGCTCCCACATTGCTTTAGCAGTCTTCTAAGCATCAACACTACGAAGTATCGGATTGGGTAATCCTAAAAGGATATATTGCATTGCAATTTCATCAGCTTCTAAGTGAAGAAGTTGTTCAGTAGTAAGTTGATCAAGATCGACAACATTGGTAACATCATCTCTTGGTGGATTAGCATTCGGATCTCCGAGTATAGTGATAGTAGGCATCTGAAAAGGACCTTCAAGGATGACCTTCTCCAAAAACTTACCATGTGGCTTCTTGAGATCACAAAACCTAAAGAACCTTATCACCCATTGATCGTAGTTACCGGGAGTGAGCATTGGAGGTCTATCAAGGGATCCAGCTTCATGAATGGATTGTTGGCTACTTAAAGCTTCACACATCTTTGCAAACCAAGAGGGTTTCTTTGGTGTTGTAACATTCATAGCATACTTGGCGGGATATTGATATTGAAAGTAGTTACAATGTTGAACTTGTTGACGAGGGTTTAGTTGAACCATCTGTGGTGGAAGAGGGTTTGCTCATTGAGGAAAGTACATTTGAGACGGCGGTTGAATTGTTGTTGAAACTGTTGCAATTGTTGTTGAGATGGTGGAGGATATTGTTGATATTGTTGTTGTTGTTGTTGTTGTTGAAGATACTCATGAGGAAAGTAGTGAGAGTATGGTGGTTGAGACATCTTGAAACTTATGTTGATGATGGATCTTTGTAGTCGAATGAAACTTTGAGTTTGTTGATGAAGTAACCTTAAGCGTAGAAACAAGCTTAGGCGTAGAAGGAACCTTACGCGTAATACCCAACTTACACGTAGACAGAAGCTTACGAGTAGTGTTAACTTACGCGTAGACTTGAGATAAAAGCTTAGCTTAGGCGTAAACCAAAGGCTTAATAGTAGAAAACCTTATTCGTAATATTTCCTTAGGCGTAAGACAAGCTTAAGCGTACGAAATGCTTAGGCAAAGAATTTTTTGCTCGTAAGCTTTAAGCTTAGGCGTAAAACTAGGGTTTTACCCAAAAATCCTTTACACTTATCCAAGTGTAAAAGATATCCAAAGTCGAAGTATTTTCAGGCTTATCCAAGCAAGAAAACACTGAGTTAACCAACAGCTTCGAAGATCAAATGACGAAATCCTTAGGCGTAGAATCTGAGGCTTAGGCGTAGACTTTAGAGTATACGAGTAGAACTAGGGTTTTACTACGAGTAGAAAGTACCAACTTTTACCAAAACTGATTTTTATGCTCAAAAGTGTTTTGTAGCCTGATTTTAATGATGAAATAGCTTCAAAATCACCAAAATAACAAGAAAGTTTTAAACTTGATGATTCAAAAAAAATTTCACCCTTAGGCGTAGAAAGTACCACACGAATCAAAAACCAAGCTAAAATTAATCTACACACGTAAATTTTAAAACTTGATGTAAAAAACTTGAACTTTAACTCTAAATAAACCTTAAACCACAAGAATCTTGAGTTTACAAGTGTAAAAACCAAAGCTTTAAGCTTATGAAAGTTAAGCTCGCTATAAACCCATGCGTATGATATTTAACTTCAAAAACAAAAGTGTTTCACCCAACTAGATGGCGATTGATACCACTGTTTGGTCACCATAAGTTAACACAAGAATCAATATGTAAGAAATAAGATGAAGGTGAGATTGGTTGAACACACACACACAATATACACGTATGAATGATGAAAGTTATGCGTAGGATTATGAGTGAAATGAACAACCAACCTTCAAAGGAAGGTTTACATGTCTTTATATAGGGAAGGGAGCTAGGGCAACATGTCTAGTCCCTTCCTTCCTTATTGGGCTTGGGCCAAGGCCTATGAGCTTTCTACATAAGCCTTGCCATTAATAACTAACTTAAAAGCCTAGTTTAAGCAACCTATTACATATTAAATACTATCACTTGAAATATAAGTTAGGAGTGATTCCAACAGTATCTTCTTTAATCAATCTAAATACATAAAAGAAATGTTAAAGAAATTTGGCTTAGAAGAGTCAAAACCCATAAGAACACCAATGTCATCCGACACTAAACTTACAAAATATGAAGACGGTGAATTCGTTGATAACACAAAATACTGTGGCATGATTGGTAGTCTTCTATATCTTATGGCTAGTCGGCCGGATATCATGTTTAGCGTTTGTCTATGTGCTAGGTTTCAAGAAGACCCTAAAACATCATATCTAGAAGCGGTCAAAAGAATATTTAGATACATTAAGGGTACGACTCAATTAGGATTATGGTATCCTAAGGGTACGGGGGTAGAAACTATTGTATATACAGATTCTGACCATGCAGGTGATTATGTTGACCGAAAGAGTACAAGTGGTGTATGTACTTTTATGGGATGTTGTTTAACATCTTGGTTCTCGAAGAAGCAAATGGCATTGGCCATATCAACAACCGAAGCCGAATATGTCTCCGCCGGCAAAGCATGCCAACAAGCACTATGGATGAAACAAGCGTTAGTTGACTACGACATTCATCTAAGTGACATAGACATTCTATGCGACAACAAAGGTGCCATCGACTTAAGCAAGAATCCGGTATTGCACTCTCGCACCAAGCATATAGAGATCCATCATCACTTTTTAAGAGACAATGTTCAAAAGGGGAACATCTCTATTGAGAAGGTAGCATCCGAAGACGACATAGCCGATGTCCTCACCAAACCGTTGAAGCAGGAATAATTCAACTTACTTCGTCTTGATCTTGGTCTCATGGAACAATCGTCGTAATTAGTTTCTAAACTCTACAAGGTATGTAAACACTAGCCTTCTCCTTTTCTGAGTCTAGGATCTCTATTTCACACACAACTCACAAACAATACGGGAATTTTCAAAACACAAGGTAAATTTTATTTACAACATGTAATTTCATATCTATTTTTCTTAACCAAAAGGTAAACTTTTCTTTAAACAAAAGAAACTTTTTCGAAATACTTTTCTAAAAGAAACTTCTTCCCGTATCATTTTCCTAAAAGCTATTTCTCACGTCTAGGACAAACCTCTTTTCATTATTAATACAAAGTAAAAACACGTTTTCATTGCATCTCATGACTTTTGAATGCTAAAGGGAGCACAAAACTAATATTTGTTTTCGGGTACATTCATTTACGCAACAATGAATTTAGGAGCACTCGGGTTATCTCACATAATAGTATGCTTTTTCACTTCTAGTCTATTTTTCGTTTTCTTTTTAGGAGTCGAGATAACCGCAACTCCAAATGGTTTGCATATAGGCACACACTAGGAACAAATGTATCCAAAAGGAAATTTTTGAGTTGCCTGAGTCACCAGTACCACGGATCCCAGCATTAAAGCTGGACGGTTCCCTCAAGGGAGGGATCCGTGGGAACCATGAGACAGAAGCTGAAAATTCTCTTCTATTTTTCTCACTTTGGCTAAAAACCTTTATATCTTCATCATTTTGTCCTTTTTACTAATAAGTATGTTGGTTAATGCTTGTGTTCTCATGATCACATGCCTTAAATTCATATCTTATCATTAGATTTTATTCCATATTTTGGGTCAGCATTCATTACAATGCAGTACTTTCTCTATAAATAAGGTTCCCAAAATGTTTGCATCTTCATCACTCTCAACCTCACAAACAACCATCATCATATCATCTAAAAAATCTTCCAACATTGATGAATCACCTAGTGCAAACAATCCTCTTCAAGAAATCCAAAACTTTATCATACCACCTTCCGTAGTGCCACCACCCAAATCTAGAAAAACCGCACGGATTAGCATCCGGCCTTGTTGTTTAGCCAAAACATTGTCAAATACTTCATAACCAACTACTCATTCACCACCAAATGGTTCCATAGTAGCACCTCCATCATCTCCAACAAGCACACCACCATCATCACCTATCAAGTCTCCACCTAAGATCACTCTATTGGAACTCCTTAATACTCCAAAAACACTCCAACAAATAAACCCAAAAGAACTATTATTTTTAACACCTCCCACATCTCCAAATATAATTTACAAAGACCTTGTAACTTCACCATCTTTAGCTCCCATTGTCTTACAAGAACATCTAGGTTCTTTTCCACCACCACTTCCAAACATTTCGGACTTTGATCCATATTTTCCAACTTTTCCACCACATCTTCCGCATCCCACAAATCAAACTAACCCGGAAACCTTCCACACACATTACCTACATCATTTACATTGTGAACATTGCCAATCCACTAGGGAACTTGCAATGGAAATTAAGGAAGAAATGCGATTCATACTTAACCACATCCTTGATCGCATCAACATCATCACTCACCAAAACCTCCATCAATAACCTTATGAAAGCATTGAAGGAATGATATTACTATTTTTTCTAGTTTTTCTTTTAAGTCATTTTAAAGAACAAACCTTATTCTTAGTTTTACATGTTTTTATGTGGCATATATACCACTACACTTTGTTATTTTATTACAAGGCCTTGTTTACATACCTTGGCTCTCCATCTTGTTTCTCGTTAATCACAAGATTATATTACATGTTACTACTAACCTTTTCTTTGTAGGTTTTATATTTTCTCACTTGATGCCCTTTTTCAGGGGGAGCTACCGTCAAGGGGTAGGGAGTTAGTGATTCGTGGATTCTATTATTTTTCCACACTTTATTTCTTCGTTCGGGTCACTTTTTGTTTCGACAAAAAGAGGGAGAAGAAATAAAACTTATGCTTTCAAAACATACATCTAATCTTAAGTTTTACTCATCATAACATTATGTTTTGTCATCAACAAAAAGGGGGAGATTGTTAATACAAATAAACCGTAAAAACGTTTATTAATATTTAGCGATCTCTTTGTGTTTTTGTTGATAACAAATATAATGTTATCATAAGTAAAATTATAAAGATACATGTTATTTTTGTAAAGCATCTACATATATAGTCATTTAATATAAATTGATGTAATGATTCATTTATTGTCATAGTTTATTAGGATGAGTAAAAACCATAACCCATGACTCATACCCATGGAGCATATCCATAACCCATGGAGCTAACCCATAACCCATTGACTAGATGTATTGCATATTCTAGATACATTGTATATACTTGGATACCCATGGTCCAAAGTCTAGGACCCATAACCCATGGATAAAGAGGAGCGTCTCACGGATCCCTCAGTTTACACTGGACGGATACTTCATGTAAGGGGTCCGTGGGATCCGTGCAACAGTAGCAAGAATTTGCCTTCAAATAGAGAGCCATTTCTTCATTGTACTAACTCCTCTTCTTACAAACTCTCTCATATATTCTTACATTCTTCTAATCTCAGATATCTTGATCTAGGTAGTAGTCCTTCTTTCTTTTGTTGTGATTCTCATATAGGTCCTTCTCTAAGGCGAGATCACGAGCTTCTACAAGTCATCCAAGCAAGGGGTCCTTGATTGATTTGTTCCTCCACAAGATTTCTGTAGCAAAGATCTTGTATTTCATATTTCACATATTTGTTGTGTTGGTTTGGTCCTCCGTGTTAAGGACTCGGTATTTAGCTTTGTACCGAAAAAATTGTAAGCGACGTTGTGAAGGCTTCTCCGCCGAGTTGAAGGAGTTTGTTGACATAGTGCTTGAACTCTCGAGTAGGTGACTCGGGGAGTGGAGTAGGGCAAGGAAGGTGTCCTTGTAGCCGAACCACTATAAATCGGTTGTGTCATTTCTATCCTTTACTTTACTTGTTTTCATTACTTGCATTACTTATAGATCTATACTTTCTCTCCGTCCACACGATTTCACATAACATCGAATCTAAAGTTTTTGAAACTAAGTTAAAATCGGCAAAACTATTCAACCCCCACTTCTAGTTTTCCATAAAACTTGCTATGACTTCGAATTGGTCAATTACTGTAGGTTGAATATCCATAGTTTAGTACACTTAATGTTAACAAAAAAAAATGCCAGAAATACTGCCACATACCCGTATTAACTTACAATTTTCTTATACCTATAGATACGAGTTAACCAATAAAAAAAATAACATAACATGTATTAATAACACCTGATGCCATGAGATAATGCCATTTTCTGATGTGGCATTACCTAAGAAAATGAAAACTTTTACAAAATCTCATATTTCACATGTCAACTAATCAATTCTTCAGATGTACTAATGTTCATTCTTTGACCTTTCTTGACAAATGACCTTAGTCATAAATTATTTTTTCATACATGTCGCTAATTCAGAGAGAGAGTCACCATTTCCCCTTGGAAGGGTTTTGTTTTATTGGATCTTACAACCTCTCTTGTTAAGTGTACATATTTTCTAATACACCTACAGTGGGTTGTTAACGATGTGAATGATAGATTGGCATATCCTAATTTCATATTTGTTCTTATTTTAGGTACGTATATGCAACTACATCTTTACATGAAAATAACATGGTCACGGTTTCAGCGAAACAAGGTGATTTCCTTATTTATTCTGTCCTTCTGTCGATTCAGATAATCACATTAAACAATTATCAAAATATATATTGTAACGGTATTACAACTAATGTCCCTTTATGTTCAGCTTCCCACACTGGCAGAAGGCATAACAGGAATGTTCACTCATTCGGTAAAAAAAGTAGCGCTCTTCCTGAGCTGTTAGATGCTACTTTGTGAGACATAAATCTAATAAACCAAGCGATCTATGTGTCACAAAATAGCATTTAATAGCTCAGGAATATCGTGTTTTTTTGCTGTTTTATAAAGCAACCACTTCTGCTTTCTACTGGTGCGTCTAACTCGCCAGCTAATTTGTACCACATTATACAAAAAAATCTGCTTTAGAACCATCGATCGCACGATTCTTTGGATGTTTAGTGTATGATTACACTTACCACAGATAACGTATCTTTCCAACAATACTGTCTTATGTCAATTTATTTGGCAAAAATATCTTTGATACCAAGAGACTTGGCCCATTAAAAAAAAATAAAAAGACACGATCTTCTTGAGTTGTTAAATGCTATTTTATGAGACATAAATCTCATGTAGCATGCAGATCTATGTGTCATAAAATTGCATTTAATAGGCCAAGAAGATCGTGATCTTTTATTTTATAACACAATCGGTTATGTTGCGGATATACTTCTGTCAACGGTGATAATAAGGTATATTTACTTTTTGCAGATACAACTGTCCTTGATAGCCTATTGTACCATCTGATTAAATTATTTTTTTAATTTAAAAATTACATTCATATATGCAAATTTTAATCATCTTCTTTACGCGCAGTGACAAGCAAAGAAAATGCAGAAAGAAAGGCATTTCAACAGAGTAACCCTGAAGCAGTAAAGGGGATGTTGTTTCACAATGAATCATCAAATGCAAAGACAATAAAAGGTAAACAATGTAAACTTACTTAACACAAACACTGGCTTTTATTTGATAAAATATTTTACAGTCACCTACGAAAGGCTGGAGCCAAATATTACAACATTCATAATAAAATTCAGTAGAAATACACAACTACAAATGCAAACACCAACATAAACAACACATCATGACCAACATCAGCTTCCTCTGGTTGCATATACACATTTACCAATCCATTAGGCCCTTAAGTTTCTGGATAAACACATCATGATTACGAGCATTTAACTCCAATTCAGCTGCCAAAGGTTGCATATACACTTTTGCTTATCTTTTGCCTGGACTTCTCTTAGATATTTTGCAGTTTTCTTGGCATAGGTATTCCCAACCGTTTCTAACTCTTGAATAAAAGCAAGCCTTTCACGAGTAACGCTGACCCATCTACTAGAGAGCACATTCATTTGCTGTGACATTTGAATATCCTGACCTGTAGCTTCACGACAATACAACACTAGCATCTCAGACCAGTTATTCGAATTAGCTTATGCTCTAAGCTGGTCACACTTAGGACGCCTAGACATTGTGTTTCCTTCCTTCTTTATTACAAGTTATTAGATGAGTTATGAAAAAAAAGTCCACTTAGGATCTCTTTAATTGCAAAACTTAGTCTAGAAAGAATTTCACACAGTATCCATTGCATACTAAAAAACGCAGTGGCCACATGTATAACACATAAGTAGAGATTGAATACAATTTGCATGAAAACAAAACGCACAGATTCACTACTTTTTCTGCAGGTTTTGTCTGGATTCACTTTGAAAGTATCTAAGACAAATAATTCATGCACGTCTTTTATTATATGTTTTGTTCAATACATTCCCATTCATTACAGATACATAGTTCTCTTAAACTTTAAACGAAACACATCCTTGCCGCAACCATGCAGACTTGCTTATCATTGTAGTGTTCCCAAATAAATATAGGCACTTTTATAGCATGTGTGTGCACCTATGCTTTACCAAGGTCATATAGACAATATCAACAACAACATCTGATAATATGATTAACAAAGGTGATAAATTTACTTTCGAGATTTAAAATGGCTTTATTCGCTTATAAAAATAACGTAGGAAGTCTTTGGGAAAATAAAGTAACTATCTATAATACTCTCTTTTTGCCCGTCATCAGTTACTAACACAATAATTTCTTTTTTTGCCGTGTATACCCGATCGTGAATCACAAACGGCGAGCACTTACATTTACCATACTTAACCAGCTGACTCTCTCAAACTGATTATCTGCATGCTAATACATTACCTTTTACAAGACAATTGTGTTCTGTTTTATGCTTTTCCCATTCTTTATTGTCACATTAAAATTGGTATTTTAAATTTGAATCGGCCTTTACATTAAAACTTATATTTGAGTGATCAAATTGATAAAAGTTTTAAAATTTAATTTTGGTACTTATACAGTAACAGTTACTTTACTGTAACAGGTTCGACATTGATCTGGAAGTAGAGTCAAACACTTACGGAACAAACCAGCGGCTAGCGAGAGCAATATAGCAAACCAGCATGCCATGAGATATATCAAAAGACATGTAAGTTTCAGCAAAAATACTTTAGCACCATAAATCTTAAATTAATTAGATACTAACACATAAATTAAAAGATCATATATTAAAACATCCATAAACATAAACCCTACTAACTTCTATTCAAAATATCCCCACAACCCTACACATTTACTCCAGACCTAAAACCCAAAATACATCTCATAAACACCAAAACAAACCAGATCAGTATACCATGGTCTTCAGCTTCTCAATGAACGACATAAGCTCTGCCGCTCGTTTTTGTTTCTTCATCACATTCACCAATATCATTGACACTTCTGTCAAATCTTTGGTTTGCAAGTTGGTGAGCTGTGAAATCCCTCTCAGCCACATGAGACCTTATGTCTTGAGCTTTTTTCCTTAGTTCTGCTTCATCTGCCAAAGTAACAGTAACCTCCCTCTGAAATCGTACAACTATTATGTCTCTGACTAAGCTTGACCAAATAGCAGCAGCCAACTACTTGCAAAAAGGCATTGGTGTAGTCATTTTTTTTGGGTAAAAAATGCTCTTTTTTTCTCTATGCGTGTGTGTGTTTAAAGTGAAATTTTTCTTTGGTTATGATTGTTAATTTGTGCTTGCATCTGACTTATAAGACCATTTGATTTGATTGTCACCCTTGAGCCACCCACAAAAATAGTAACTCATTATTACTTTGTCTTCCCCATGCATGAACACGCATTTACTATCCACCCTTTCACATACCATGCCATTTTTCACAAATGTACAAAAAAAATAAAAAATAAAAAAAATACAAAGGTTTTATTATCATTACCAGTTTGACCAAAAATGATCTAACAAAAACTGATATGCAAAAAAAACTATACTTTGTTTGGGTTAACTATTGATTGTACAATTGCAACAAGAGAATGGTAAATGTTATTGGTATAATTGTATATTTGGTTGCAAGTTTTAACTTTTTTTCTTAATTTTCACAGGTTCTCTGACATTTAAAGAGATGAGTCATGGGATAAACAGATATGGACTAACAATAGTTTAATAGCTGAATTGTATATTATATTTCCCGATATTATATTCGACATATGTATTTAAGTGCCTAAAATTCCTCTTTCAAACAATTAATATCAAATGTATTCCTTTTGCTGACACACTTCTATAAAAACGAGGATGCAAACCATAACAAAAATGAAAACAATTTATTTTAGACACATACATTATACAATGAATCATGACAAATAAAAATAACAAAAAATGAAATATATTCGATATTTTTACATAAAAAAACATAAAACAACAAACCTACACAAACAACGTTTACAGAATTATCTCCGACAAAAACATTCCCGCGAGAACGCGCGGGCTACCCAATATCTTTTTAAAAAGGTATTCCTTTTTAACAAACATAAAATAAATGTTTAACATCATATTTTATGCAAAATTCTTAAAAGCAATCGGCTATGGCAAGTTTGTTCATATTTTTTGAATTAATTTCAATGGTATTTTTTTTCTTCTCTTACAAACCCTTTTGTTTCTAGGTGATACTATACACTTATAAACTCTCGACATATGTTATGAGGCCATCAACTAGACAAACATCTTATCATCTATATTTAAATAGTTTCGTACAATTTTTTTTTACATTCTTATACATGACCGAGATATATATATTTTCATTTTTTACACACACAACTTCTTATCACAGATTCTCAGCAATGTTTCATCCGAAAGTGCTTAACCCATTCACGCAAACAAAATTAAAAAACAGCCATAACATCGGAACTTAATATGTCACGTTTAAAAAAATTACAAAAAGCCCAGCCACAACACATCGTTTAAAAAAAAAAAAAAAAAAAAAAAAAAAGTATTACAGTAACATTATCTTAAAACTCCACTAGTTCAAATGCATTACCGACAGGCAATAATAGATGCTTATCCAATTCCCTTTACACGTTTGTACGATCGCCCATAGTTTGAAAATGAAAGATCTTAAATTATGTTATCATGGGCTAACATGAAAAAACTAGAATACAGGAGTTGGTTGAAATTTATTAACTTTAGGCTTAAAATCGACGGGCCGTGTACTACATATCATTACTTTTTGGACCGATTGCATGCACTAAAACTAACACGATCAACATCAAGACACATGTCACGAACACGAGAAGACACTGATCAATGGTTGACGGTTTTATTATTCACTCAAGTTCCAATGGAGATTCACATATATGTATGTTCTTCTTATCTTCATATGCAATAGAAACACACTATAAAACTACTATAAATTCTTGATCGAAGCACAAGTATAGGTATAGTATATATAAGTTCTTGAGTTGGATCGATATATAATTAAGCAAAATGGTGACGCCTAAAGTACTTACGAGAATACCAAGTATGCGAGAGCGTGTTGAAGAAACGCTCGCTGCTCATCGTAATGATATTGTATCTCTCCTTTCCAGGTAATTAAAAGTCATCTATAATGATTATAAAGTATAAGGACTAACTGAATTCTCACAAAATTAAATTTTAAGTTTTTTTGTATAATTTTTCTGTGATCAAATTAATGACAAATATACTATAGGGAGCCGAGGGTTAGGTGTATTTATGGTGTACATATGTAGGGCCTTTTGGAAATAAACTTTATTTTAGGTTGTTGATGATCAAATGGTCACTTTGTAGTTTGTACCCGCTACAAATGAAAGGATTGTTGGTATATGATGCATAGTTTTTGCGAAACG
This sequence comes from Chrysanthemum seticuspe, assembly GCA_019973895.1. Classification (NCBI taxonomy): domain Eukaryota; kingdom Viridiplantae; phylum Streptophyta; class Magnoliopsida; order Asterales; family Asteraceae; genus Chrysanthemum; species Chrysanthemum seticuspe. Next base: position 77,876,014 of record BPTQ01000005.1, read on the forward strand.
TTACTAGGCAACGCTAAAAGGGATTTACTTATTTAAAACTGGTAAACATATGAGGTTTTTCCATCGTTAGGAACCCCTTCTCTAGCCACCCTAAATGTATACACCTAGCGAACACCTAGCAAGTTTTGAACCGATTGACCTCTTGTGAGGAAACCAATGAACTTATCACAAGGCGAACTTATCACTAGGCCATCTGGTTATGTGATTTACGTATTTGATAATTGATATAATAGTTTAAAGTAAGTTGAGCTTTGTGTTTGTGTTTGTGATGTGATGTGCGTTGTGTTTGTAGGTATGTGGATCAGGGGAAGGGAATCTTGCAGCCGCATCACCTTGTTGACGAGCTTGAGAAAATGATTTGTGACGATGATACGTGCCGCCAAAAACTAGCTGATGGTCCTTTTGGCCAAATCCTCAACTCGGCACAGGTCATTTGTTTATCGGATAATTAAAAAAATGTATCGAACTTGCCCATTTTTGTTGTTTTGTTTAGTCTTCTTCTTTTTGCTATTAAAACACAAACCTTTCAAATTTCAACTTTTGTGCGTATATTGTGACCATTCTGCACTTACATTTTTAACCACCCTTAAGATCAAAGGGTAAAATGGTCATTGTACATGAACAAAATATATACAAATGTCGAAATTTGAAAGGATTGTGTGTGTATTAATAGAAAAAAAGAATGCTACATAACAATAAAAATGGACCACTTAGATATATTTTTTAGGGTTAATTCCATATATACCCAATATAAGTCTATAAATGACATATTTACCCAACTAAAAACAATTATGTCATATATACCCATCATTAGATACATTAAAAGTAAATAAACATCATTAGATTCCTATAATACCCTTGAAGAACCAATTGAAGACAAAGTCCATCCAACATGAAGAACCAAAACCCAGGTGGAACACTCGTATACAACTATACATATATACACATTTATGTTTGTGGTCAACGAATCAAAAAACCACTAGACCATAAAGGAAAACAAGACCTACGACAAATTTAGTTAAAATATTTGACAGTACCAGATTTGAGAAAAAAACAGTTTTCAAATTTTGGAAACTAAACCTTGGATAACAAATCACATGAACAATTGAAAAGCCAATAGGATTTAATGAAATTGTTATCATGCAAATGACAGTTCGGATTTGATTGTGATCATGCACTCTTATATTCAAGCACCACATTTTTCGGTAAATCTGAATTAGGGTGAAAAAGTTGTGGTAGTTTTACCCCTTAATCATAAGGATATAATAGTCAACAATTTTATAATTGATCATTATTAATGGTTTTAAACTTTTTTTAATGTGAAAACTAATGAAATGGGTAAATATGGTAGATATTGAGTTTAATATGGGTGTATATGACATTATGACTTTTAGTTGGGTAAATGTGTCATTTAGAGGTTTATATTGGGTATATATGGAATTAACCCTATTTTTTAATATAACCGCGTCAATTTGTTGTTTTTAGTTTGTACGGGTTTGACTATATACATGATAGCAACGTACTTTCCTTCATGTTTCGTGATCATATATGTATTCTTTTCTCTCCACTATATGCTAAAAACTTTCAAATTATGTTCTGAGATCATACTTCCCCCTACATGTCAGGGGTATCTTGGTAATTTTAAAGATGTTGACACGTTATCAATAAGTATGATATACCGAGACAAAATCTGAAAGTTTTTATAATATATACTAGGGGAAAAATGGCACGTGCATAGTAATGCAACATAAAAAAAAATTACGTTGCTATTAACCCCGTCCCAAAATTATTGTGGCACACATAAACGCACATAATTTTAAAAAATTGCAATCGTTATAGTGTGGCCAAAAAAGATCCATTTAGCTTTCAAAAGCTTTTTGGTTTGTTGAAAAATTAGAAGAAAGATCATCACAAAAACTATCTACAATGGGACACTGTCAATACTTGTATTTGTTCTAAATATTTGTTAAGCTGGTTTTGTTTGTCACTGGTTACGACCAGTCAGCTAGTAGGAAAATGTGTTTTTTCACATGTAATATTCCCTTTGTATATTCACTTCAATTAGTTATTTTTTGGTTTAAATATAGGAAGGCATAATTCTACCTCCCTATGTAGCTTTTGCGGTTCGTCCAAGGCCTGGTGTTTGGGAATTTTTGCGTTTGAATGTAAACGAACTAAGCGTAGAGCAGCTGACTGTTACTGAATTCCTTGCTTTTAAGGAGGAACTTGTAGATGGACAGTGAGTAGCTACTTAACTTTATACTCTGTCTTTCATATGCAGAAAAGTAACATACATGTGGCTGATAAAAATGTTCTTGTCTTATAGGAGTAGGAGCCCCTTTGTACTCGAACTGGATTTCGAGCCATTTAATGCTACGTTTCCTCGAATGTCAAGATCTTCTTCCATTGGCAACGGGGTTCAATTCCTCAATCGTCACCTCTCTTCCATCATGTTCCGCAACAAAGATTGTATGGAGCCGATCCTGGATTTCCTTCGTGCTCACAAGCATAAAGGATATGTGAGTTTAATTCATTGGTTTTCCTATAAGATTTCATTTCAATAGTCTTGCTAATGATTTTACCTTTTAATGATTTTTTCCTAGGTAATGATGTTGAATGACCGAATACATAACATATCTAAACTCGAGTCTTGTTTGGGAAAGGCAGAGGATTATCTCTCTAAACTTCCACCTGATACACCCTATTCTGAATTTGAATATGCGTAAGGTTATCAAACCTTATACGTCAAAATATAGCGACCATTATGCCCTTAAGTACATAATGTGCTGTTGGATTTTTGTGATGCAGATTGCAAGGAATGGGGTTCGAAAGAGGTTGGGGAGATAATGTTGAAAGAGTTCTTAGTATGATGCATCTCCTTTCTGACATTCTTCAAGCACCTGATCCCTCCATTCTCGAAAAGTTTCTAGGAAAGATTCCAATGATCTTCAATGTTGTCATATTATCAGTGCATGGTTTCTTCGGGCAAGCAAACGTTTTGGGCTTGCCAGATACTGGTGGCCAGGTACATTATTTCATAATCAACCAACAATTTGACCTTTGTTCCATGGTTATATCTTTATCTTTGCTTTTTTGTGTAGGCGATATGATAAGTAATCACTTACTATTTGTATTTCAAATGCAGGTCGTATACATATTGGATCAAGTGCGTTCCTTGGAGAATGAGATGTTACTTAAAATAAGGCATCAAGGACTGGATATCAAACCTAAGATTCTGATTGTATGTATTAGTGTGGGAGCCCAGTTAATGCTTATACATATTTGCTTTAATGATCAATCAATGCCTATTCTTTCCATCATATTATGTACTCATTTCAGGTAACTCGGTTGATACCTGATGCCAAAGGTACTTCATGCAACCAACGATTAGAGAGAGTTACTGGAACAGAACATACATATATATTACGTGTTCCTTTTAGGACTGAGAAAGGGGTTCTTCGTAAATGGATCTCAAGATTTGATATATGGCCTTATCTCGAGCAGTTTACAGAGGTAGCTCAATCTAGTGTATAAAAGTAATTTTACATAAAGTTTTAAGGTATATTTTCATCTGTCATGTTTGAGTCAATGTATTCTTCTTTGTACATGATCAGAGTCATTAAAAGATGGCTACATGTTTTGTTCGAGTCGTTGTCCTGCTTGAATTCTTAAAGTATGGCTACTAAATGACTTAACAAGACGCAACGCCATCTTTTGATGACTTAGATGTTCAACAAATTAGAATGCCATAAAAGGCAAGTGTAAAACTACCTCCGTACATTTATTAATATTCCCTATATTATCTTAGCACCAACCTTTTCGATCTATATATCTGTACATTAATTCTGGTTCTTTTTTCATCATCAGGATGCAGCGAGTGAAATTTCCGCCGAGTTACAAGGTGTTCCAGATCTGTTAATTGGAAACTACAGTGATGGGAATTTAGTTGCCTCGTTACTATCTTACAAATTGGGAGTTACCCAGGTAAGAAATATTTTTGTCGGTGTGTTCACGTTGTGTCTAATAAGGTTAGGAGTACAATCTTAAATTTCTTGATATGCAACAGTGCAACATTGCCCATGCTTTGGAGAAAACAAAGTATCCAGATTCCGACTTATATTGGAAGAAGTTTGACGAGAAATATCACTTTTCATGTCAATTCACTGCTGACCTACTAGCCATGAATCATGCGGATTTTATCATCACCAGCACATACCAAGAAATTGCAGGAACGTAAGTGCAATCCGAATTAATTATATTGGATTTTTTAGTTACTTCCAGTGTTTTTCTAATGTTGTTTATTATTTCTTTTTTTTTAAGGAAAAATACTGTTGGGCAATATGAAAATCATGCAGCTTTCACTCTTCCAGGCCTGTACAGAGTTGTTCATGGTATTGACGTCTTTGATCCAAAATTCAACATTGTGTCCCCAGGGGCAGATATGACAATCTACTTCTCGTATGCTGAAAAAGAGAAACGACTCACATCTTTACATGCCACAATTGAGAAGTTGTTGTACGACCCTGAACAGAACGATGTACATGTGTGAGTCATCTCTTGGTTCCCTTTTTCTTTTTTTCTTATGTTTTCATATCAATTTACTTGCAAAAGATGGGTTCACGAGATCTTGTTTTTGCAAAAGATGGGCTTGCTAGATTTTATTTCCCTGCATTTACTACTGTGCTGTGTGATGGATGGGGTAATCTGAACCTAGTTTTTTTTTTGGGTAAAGGGTTGTAACCCGGTAAATTTTAATCTGAACCTAGTTTGAATCAAATAGTTTGGTCTTAAACAGCTAGTGTCTAATTTCATTGTTCAAACTTGATGCAGTGGCAGTATAAGTGATCCTTCTAAACCAATGATCTTCTCAATGGCGAGGCTTGACCATGTAAAAAACATCACGGGTCTGGTGGAGTGTTACGCCAAAAATAGCAAGCTGCGGGAAATGGCAAACCTTGTTGTCGTTGCTGGCTACAACGACGTAAAGAAGTCAAGTGACAGAGAAGAAATTTCAGAAATAGAGAAAATGCATAATCTTATGAAGGAATACAAATTGGATGGTCAAATGAGATGGATATCAGCTCAAACAAATCGAGCTCGAAACGGTGAGCTCTATCGCTATATTGCTGATGGAAGGGGTGTATTTGTCCAGGTATGTTTTATTAGCATTTGTTTAACATTCACACTTGCATTATTTGTACTAATTAAATTGTCCTCATCAGCCTGCATTCTATGAAGCTTTTGGACTTACGGTGGTGGAAGCTATGACATGTGGCCTTCCAACATTTGCCACTTGCCATGGTGGTCCTGCGGAGATCATTGAAGATGGTGTATCAGGGTTCCATATTGATCCATATCATCCTGAAAAGACGTCGGCTGCCATGACTGATTTTTTTCAGAAATGTAACGAGGACAAAAGTTATTGGGTGAAGATATCTGAAGGCGGACTTAAAAGAATACAAGAAAAGTTGCTATATCTCTTAACGACATTCTTTGCAATTCTTTAGTAATTGATTAGCTAAAAGATTGTATTATTATAGGTACACTTGGAAGATCTACGCTGAACGGTTGATGACACTAGCCGGAGTTTACAGCTTTTGGAAGTATGTCTCAAAACTAGAGAGGCGTGAGACTCGACGATACCTTGAGATGTTCTATATTCTAAAGTTCCGTGAACTGGTGAGATTCTTAGCTTATTGCATTTTTATACACTTGAGAAATTATGTTACTTAAAATCCCATATAATAGCAACGTGCTTTGCAAAATGATCCTATTTGGTAGTTATATTCTGTGTCCTGGATTGGTAATTTAAGTCATCACAATTTACCAATACGCAATAAATACAAAAGTTCTGTTGATCCTGTTCGGCATTAATATCCTAGCAAAAAAGAATTTTGGCCATTTTTTGAATTTTCCTTTTTTAACTTTAGTAACCAAAGCATAGTAGCTCGTTTAGATTAACTTTTGTTAGGACGTAAAAAGAATTTAGTACCTAATTAGACCATCTCAAAGTGTAAGAAGTTAGTTTATAGAGACGCTCTTTAAGGAACAAAAATAATGTTTGCACTAAAGATTAGTTTGAGAACAATGTTTAGTCAGCACAACTCTACGTGAATACATGATCTAATGTATATGTTGATATATGATATGATTCTACTCTGTTGAGCAGGTGAAGTCGGTTCCGCTATCTGTTGATGACGAGCCATAGGATTACTTGGAATAATATTTTCTGCACGGTTTACTCCTACTGTAAATAGGAAGCCTGATGGTATTACGCTCTGTAAATACAAGTCAATTTGTCGTCTCCCCACAAATTGATATCGTCTTACCAGTTGTATAAGTGACGTAGAAGCAATAATATTAGGACCGCGCTATATGACAGTGTGTGGTCTCAAATCCTATGATGTACTTGTTTTCATTCGGAAAATAGTATGTGTCCGAACTACTAGCTAGTGTCACGGCGACAAGTAGTGTTGTATAAACAAGTATTCTACGTGATGGGATACACATGCTGGTCCCAATGTTTATATCTTTTGTGAAATAGTCTTAGTTTTCTTATCATGCATTGGTTATTAAGATACGATCATTTCATATATCATGTGATTATTATTAAGTCTAAATAAACAAGTTTAAGCAATTAGCCCTCAAAAAGTGTAATTTTAGAAATTAGCCACGACTTTCGCAAATTGTTTGCGGAACAGTAATTAGAGATCCAATATCTAGTTTCGCAAATGATTTGCGGATTGCAAATTGGTTCGCAAATTTTATGATAACTAAATTGCAAACTACGGAAATCGCGTAATGACGGTGTTCGCTTTTTTCATATATACTGTCGGTGATCTTTGATTTTGTAAACATTTCGCAAATCATTTGCAAAATGCATGGCTATTGTGTCAACTTTTTAAAAACATAGTTACAAACTAAACTTGTCTAGTTATTTGAATTATTCGCCGAAAGTTTACAAAATAGACTATATTCTAGATGGAAAATAGCCGGTGCGTGTTAGATCCGTTAATAAGGACCCACCTAGCTACAATAATACATGCACAGACTTTGAATTTTGCATTCACCGTCAACGTCTATTGCACTTGTATCTACTAGGCGGAATGTGGAAATTTTGTCACTCTCGGTCCATGGGTCTTTTTCAATTATTGGGACCTTTAACTATGTAGAAATCATACGTGTACTTAAAATTAGGCTTAAACTTAATGATACATGAATTTAAGTTTAAGTCTAAACTTAAATTTAAAACCAAGTGTCATCATCTTGATAGCTGCAGACATTGACTCGTTTTTTTTTACAACCCATAAAGATAATGCCAAGTGGTTTTAGGTCTAAGTTTAAAGGTGTGTTTGTTTTTTAAAAAGAGGTTTTTAACAGCCTCTGAATCTGAACCGTTCAGACGTGGTCAGACATTTTTGTCGTTCAGACCGTTTGTTTTTTTTTCCCGTTCAGACGCGGTCGAGTAGTTTACAAGTCGATCTCAAATAGCTCGCGAGCTGTCTCGTCTCGTTTACACCTCTAGCAGTAAGATCAATGGTCTAGACTTGAGAAGGGTGTCTTAATGCCTCTTGTTGATAGAAAAATAATCAAAAAAAATTAGTACGAGCAAGCAAATGTGCTGTTTAAACATGAGTTTTTTTTTTCCCGTTCAGATGCGTCAGATTTAAACATTTATGCCTCAGATTAGATTCAGATGTGCGGTTCAGATTCAGATTCAAAGTCTCAAACAAACACTACCTAAAGCTAAGTTTAGCTCCATGTATCATTTCTTTTAACTATGATACATTTTTTTGAAAGACAGAATTATTTATATGTATTAGAAGAGCTAGTAAGATAATTACTCGTAATAGATATGATGCTAGTAAATAAATTACTACAACACTAGCAAACTTGGTACTTTTGTTAATCGACCGACCCTTAAGCTATGAAGAGTTCACGACCCTAGAGGCCAACATCCTTTTCTTGAAACAAGCCGTCAAACAATTACAAAGGGGTGGATAGAATGTTACAAGAATTAAAAAACCACCCATTATAAGACTATTTTACAAAATATACTTGAAATTCAATTGAAAGTGTTAAGTTTAACATCATTGAGCACACAACATACAACCACCCGACTTTGAAACTAAAAATCTATACCGATTATTCTTTATTCACTAGATTGGTGATTTTTTATTTTTTATTTATTTATTATTTTTTTTTTTTAATTTTTTTTTTTTCATATATGCACTCTGAGACACGAAGGAGAGATTAAAGTTACATTTATGTTAAAATACGAAATTATTTACAAATTTTGTAGGCACGGATAATGTTGTTTATGAGCTCGAGCATGACTCGGCAGCTATAGGCTTAGCTCGACTTTGACGACCTTCATGATCCTTGCATGTCAATTTGCTTGGCATTTGAGACTGGCTCGACAAAACTATACCTGGTAAACTAGATCTTCTTGAATATTTATAGAAATCATGCTTGATATTCAATAGATAAAGGGTTCAAACCTCGCTAGATATGTACATTTGAGGGTGGCCAGGGAATATAATGGTAGGAAACGGTCTTGAGATTAGCCTAGTGAGACCACGCACATCTGAGTCAAAAAGCTCACCCTCCTTAGGTAACCTGAAATGGAAAAACCACATCTTTTTACTCCGTTTATACTTGATATTCAGTGTCCATATTCATTTCCGATATATGTAAAGACAATTTTGACAGTTACATCATTGGAGAATTCATGCATAATGTACACTATAAGTGCCGAAAAGCTAAATAAAAGTTTCATCAAGAGCCGATCTTTATAAGCATTAGTTTGACTCGTTATGAGTTTGAGCTTGAGCTCAAGTTGCCCCATAAAAACATGACTCTATGTTAGTTAACTTAGGCTAGTCCCAGTCGCAACCTGGGACGACCTGAGACAACCTGCGCCACGTCAGCTTTCTCTCTCCAGCGACCTGGGACAACCCGGATGCCCCAATCGACGACCCGAGGAATTTTTTATTTTATTTTATTTTTATTTATTTTATTTTATGTATTTTTTATTTTTTTTAATTCAAACATTTTTAACATTAAATTTAAATTTCATTCAAATTAAAAAAAAAAACATTACATTACGAAATTAAAAAAAAAAAAAAACATTACACTACGAATTTAAAAAAAAAAAAAAAAATTACAGTACGAAATTCAAATAAACACTAGAATACTTAAACTAATAATCTAAATTGTAACGTTCTTTGATTGCTGCCTTAACTTTCTCCAACTCTTCTAGTTGGCGGCCGGTCAAATTTGGGTCGATTGGGGTGTTGTAGAAGATGATGTCGGACTCCCGTTTTGATGTCCTCATGAGCTCAAGTTTTTCCTGTTTTATCTCGAGCTCTTTTTCCCTCAACCGTAACCAATTATCTTCTAAACCCTGCTTATTCTCTTTTGACGGCTTCTTGGTCCTTAAGAAATTTTTGGCCAACGATTGCATAAATGAGTCTGATGGAACATCATCATCACGAGAGGAGGAGGATGCTTTCTTCCTTCCTTTGTCACGACCAGACGGTCGTGATTCTCTAGTCGCTTCCTCAGCAGAATCATCAACGTCATAGACATCGAAAGGATCACGAGCTTGGGTTGAACCAGAGGTAGTGGTAGAACCCTTTGTTTTCTTCCGACTATTTGTTGATATACCCGGCAACTCAACCTCCTTCCAAGCAGGATGGCCCTTTAAAACCTCGTAGCACTCCTCCAAAGTGAAATCATGACCGTACGTCATACGGTATTCTTTAAGAGCTTTTGAGGTGTCGTCGATATCATTCTCACCGCTTCCATGGGTGTTCTTGATATTCTCCATGATAGCACAATAATTTCCAACCCTGTTACGAATCCTGCTCTTCCATTTGGTATTGATGGAGTCATAGGTTCGGTCTTTGCCAGTTTCATTCTTAAAGTAGGCGATCACTTGCTCCCAAAACTTGAAGCGGTTCTGGGCGTTTCATCTCGCCGCGTTTTCCGACACATAGACCCAAGCTTTACAAAGAACCACCTCTTTCTCCGTTGTCCATGGCTCTGCTGGCTTCTTGGCTTTCCCCTTGTTTCCGGCTTCTTGCCTTTGTCCTTGGCCTTTGAAGCACGTCTAGATGGCTGCTTTGGTTTGATGGGGGACATCTCTTCAGCGGAAGCGGTTTTCTCATCATCAGAATCATCAACGGGAATGAAACCATGGAACGAACCGTGGTGCGAACCGTGACCAGAACCTTGTCCCATTGAAGCATCTTGACTTGGGTAGTTTTGACTTGGGTAGTTTTGTGTCGGATACTCCGGCATCCAATCTTCCAAATTCATGTCTAGATTAGTGCTTCGAATCGGGGAATAAGGTTGATACGGTTGAGAAGGATAAATGAAGTCCATGTTTGGATGGTAACCAGACCCACTAGGTTCTTGTCGGTAATCTTGGTAAGAACGTTGCGGTGGGACAAAAGGACGGTTAAGATAAAACGCGTTTTGGTTTTGATTTGGTTGGGGTAGTTGTGATTGATAATTAAAACTTTGCGGACGAAAGCGAATAGGAGGCCGGTTTTGTTGTGGTGATATGCCGGTTAACTCGAAGTTGTTTTCCGGCGAGAAATTTAGATCCGGGGCATTTTGGGGTAGTCGTGATCGTCGGGTTTTTGATTGTGGAGTATTTTTCTTTGACATTTTCAAGTAAGATAAGAATTAGATTGAGTTGAATATAGATGAAAATGGTAAGTTGTGAATTGTGTTTGAGGTAATGTGTGTATTTATAGAGTGGTAAAATAGGTTTGAATTTTTTTTTAATGACCAAACGGTCGAAATTTAACTTTTGTATTAATTCAATGCGTTGGGAAGGATAAATACATGCTCCAATATCGAGCGTGAACCCAACCGATGTCCACAAAATCTTGTGCCGCCCGATCTCCCAACCGATGTGCCACATTCATACCCAACCGATGTTAGATCGGTCGAGGGTGTGTATTTTGGTTGCCCAACCGATGTCGACCCCTCCCACTGCGACAAGCCTTAGGGTTAAGCAAAATGGGCAAGGAACCAAACCAAAATGATAAATCGGCCCGAACCCAACCGAACCGTATTGAAGATATTTGTCCGGTACTCAGTCTACTTTTTTCCTTATCTTTGGTCCTCGGTCCGGTATGTTCTTACGCACAACCGGAAAAATGCTCTGTTGGACCTGCAGGACTAAACACATTTCGGGCCAGTCGTTGATCCGGTATTTTGACCAACTCTTCTATTTGGTCTCGTCCAGTTTTTATTAGTGTAGTCCGGTTTTTAGACCCTGAACAACCCCAAGTAATAATTATTGCCTAGAGTCATAAATTGAATATTTTAGCAACTTATGTACTCCTTAATTTTTAGAAGATGGTCAATCTCAAGGTTAGTGAAAAGATCATAAAGTACTACAGTAACAGCTAAATAACAAATGAATACTTTGAATTTAAATTTAGACACTAGCACAAAAGTGTTACATCTCTTTCAAGGAGTATAAAGTAAACGCTAAAGTCAATTGAAGAGTATAAAATAATGATTGATGACATCGGAAACTGAGTCCTTGTAGAGGACAACCAAATAAACTTGTGTCATTTGGTGAACTTTGACTTTGTCTAACATCAGATTTGTCACCGTTTGAGGAACCTTCGTTGCATGCTTCTTTCCTTAAACCTTATTGAATCAGTATTAATGAATAATCAAGAAAAATAATGTCTTACAACCAGTTATTGGTGTCGTTGGCAATAATATTCGTAGAAGAATGGGTCAAATTTTACATTTAATCGAATGTTAACACAATGTATGCACACATGAGTGGATATATAAATTATTTTCCAACTAAGAGTTCAAGTCGAGTTAAAATAACACTACAACAAAGCATATAATCATACAGACATATTAGGAGATATGTACATGGTTACAAGTGTGAATAAATTTGAAGTACACGCTAGTATTGTGCGTGGAGTAAGTCGGCGTCACAAAATGGTGAACACTATTAAGCGTGAACAAATTGACTTAATTGTGACACTTGAAAGGGTGGGATAAGGTTTTAAATGTCCACGCTTTCTAGAGTGGAAAAACCGAAAAAATAAATTAAAGTGGCCACCCAAAAAGGCGTAGAGAATTTAGGAAAGTATGCGCTCATGATGGTGCACTTTAAGCATAAACACCTCATCAAGTAAAAAAAACTCCACGCTTTTAAGAGTCACTTTCTGTTTTGATAATTTTATAATTTTAACCCTGTATACTGACAACTTTACAATTCTTACCCTATATTATAAAGTAATTAAATACAAAAGAAATCACAAATTTTGCAGCATAATAATTCTAATTTTTGCAGCATACATGGTATAACAATTTATTATTAAACATCATATACTTAATTCTTCAGCGTATCATACAACACTTTGTTAAACATTATATAAAACATTTCTAAGTATGTTTACAAAATATAATTGAAAAGTTCTTCAAACTTCTTTCGTCTTCAACTATTCATGATCAATTAAATAACCATACTGAAATCCACTAAAAGCTTTGATCTTTCTTCTTCAACAAACTCCTAAATAATGAGAAAGAAAACCAAAAATTATAGGCAATTGATAATTTTTCAAGCTTAGAACGACCTCATTTGAAATGGCTTTTAAACTCATAATACACAACTATTTACAATCATGGTCTAACACATAATACATTAAAATTTATTTGGTGTATATTTTTTTGGCAGAAAGATACCCTCTTCTTCTTACCTCATTTAATATGAAGTCAGTAAATATCAAATACCATCAATCAATAATTATGTAGAGTAGACAAAAACTTTCACAGGATTTGACAAGGATTAAACGCAACTAAGTGACAAGGGATTAAACGCAACAGATTTTCGTTGCTCTGAACTTGCACATTATAAAGCTAGGAGATGCAAGAACTTGGAACTGAACTTAGTTGATTGCTCAATCACTAAAGAAAATTTTGGACAAAGGGATGCTGCATGACCACTAAATCCATTTAAGATGATAAGTTCAACTTGCGACCTCTAAAGAGCCTAGCAGTTTAACTCATCCATTAAAAGCTTATCTACCACGAAAAACAAATCAAACTTACAATAGCTCATCAACAGCTTATCACGTAAGAACGAAGAAATAAACCGACTAATAATACCTAGATTCAATCCAACACATGTTCACACAGATTCAACTAAAAATCCACCCTTCCAAAACCGTGGAAAAATAAGCGTCAAGATTCTCACCTTTTTTAGTAGTGGAAGTAGTGTCACATTGAGGCAATCAAGCATAATAACACTCATTTCTAGGAGAAAACCAAATACATATCATGAAGTACGAGACGAATACCAAGAATAGACATGTAAATCCATAACTAAACAAGATATTTGTTTCCCTTGTGTCCAATAAGAAAGAATAGCCACATGATGCAAGACCCTGCCATAAAATGACACAAATGAGCATTGCCACATGGAAAGAATCACATCTATTCAAAACAAAGATACATCATACTAACCTCCGAGATGATTTATTTAAAAATGGCATTTATACATATAAGCAGTGTATACAAACCATGCACAAAATATATTAAGAGTATATTACCTCTCTATGAATCTCCACATATCAAATCATTTCTACATCACATGAGAGAATCCCTTTCTCTAGCCTTTCTGCCTGCACCACATCACACAGTAACATCCTGCATAAAAGAACTCTATTACGAATTGTATCCACATAAGATTTATACGATATGATACATTTTAACCTTCTATCATCAATAAGTTGTCAATAAGATATTTCGTTAAGCACTCATCCACATATTTTAAACAGACTATTGAATACATATACATTCATCACTCTTCAAGTAACATCATAGCATATATCAAATAAACAAGCAACCAAATGTAGACATAATAGATTAATGATACAATAAGATCACCAATCAAATTGAAACAACATACCTTGTTCTTATCAAATAATCCATGTTACGAGCCTTACTTTGAAGTGAACCGAGACATAACGATAGTATGATACGAACAACAATCGGAAGTAATTTGTTTCTAAAAGCCCAAAGCCTTAACTAGAAGGATTTTGATGCTAAAACATCTAATTAGAAGTGATTATGACAAGTAAAAATGAAAAAAATGAATGACACTCGCTCGATAAACCCTCATATGAACCAGATTAGAATGAGACTAGTGAGTTGCAGCGAACCACACCAAAAAACTATAAAGTGTATGGGTATGATTTCAGTTCGGCTTGAATGAACTAATCTTTAATCATGTTTCAATAGATTAAATCACTTCCATTACATTTAGATTCAAGCTCGCTCTAATTTAACTAACCATTTCACTCAACATCAAAACGAAACATCATCGTGAATTCGGTCTTATCAGCGTCTAACTGAATAACATAAACCTATAAACAAATCCACAACAAAATTACATGCATAACCGCATAAATGAACACATAAGATTATCACAATATTAAGTTACCTCACAAAAGCAATTAGAAACATCATCATCAATTCAAAATGCATAATCAACTACAAACCTTCAAATTTAATTACTTCTAAACATATTGTTTATAACATCAATAACATGTAAGTTAGTAATGAACATCAAACCTTCAAGCTGATTAAAGAATGTAGTCTTGTAAATCGGTTTGATTTTGATTGATTCGATGCGTACTTGATCATCCCTTCGACATTGATTCGATTTGATTCGTACTTGATTGCCTTGATTTTGAAACCCTAACGCTACACAAATGATTTAACGGGTCTAAGTTGATTGTGGTTGATGATTATGAAGTAGTTGATTTGAAGATGGTGTGAGTTACAAATTTTATTGAATCGAAAGATTTGAAGATGGTATGAGTTTATAGATTTTTTTAATTCTGTGTTCTTCTGAGTTCTGCTGTTGGTGTGAGTTTATCGATTTATTAGAATTGAAAAGACTAGACATGTTATGTTAGTAAAGTTGGAAGTGAAAAATGTAAAAAATTCTCCTCTTTTAGAAAGTCTACAATGATTTATGTGGAGTATTTAATTAGTTATGAAATTTTACACGCTTTTGCTAGTGAACATTTTTATCACGCGCTGATGCGTATTTAATTTGTATATATACACGATTATAGATGTGTATTTTAATGTTCACGCTTGAAAATGTGAGTAATTTTCTGCACGCATGTAATTGTGGATAAACCCAAAATATATCTACACGTTTTTAGTAGCGTGGAGAAATAAATGTGTAAAATCTAACTTTTTTTTATAGTGATAAGGCTTTTTATCTTTAAAGTCAGTATTTACACGTCTAAGTCATCTACGATCTCACATAATTCCTCATGTATGTTTCAAATGAGTTGAGACATGAGCCGACAACTTTTTGTTTTATAGGTTGTTCAAAAAAAATATTGCTCTTTTCAAGACTTTATAGTTGATGTTTTATTAATGTTTAAGTAGTTTATACATGATGTTCTAGTTAACGACTTACCTTCCTCAAAGTATTTTAGTTTCAAATTTGATCTCGCATTCTCGCTACAATATATATCATTGCATTTCCTTTTTGCCGTTATAGATACGAGAGGATCCAAAACCTACTTTTTATGATAGAATAAGCTAGGTTACTAATATGTTACATGCAATATGTGTTGATCCGTATTATAATGACCATAAACTTAGCGTACTTGATCGAGATGAAATTCATACAAGCCACGTGAATTATGTCGTACCACAAACGCCGATAAATTGGAATAACGCTCAAACTCCGTAACATTTAAAGGTGTACGTCTTTACATTGCAAGTCTGAAAACTTAAAAGGTATTTAAGTTAAAATTGAGTTACAATTATTCATTCGCTTGCATCTTCACTAACAGAAACGAGAAACTGGTTTAATCAGGAACAAATAAAAATATACAAGAAATAAAATTACATTTGATATCGCGCGTATTTACTTTAAATTCAATTTCTCAAATGTTTCACTATTATATTTAAACCTCCAAAATGCCGATATGCACCTATTATGTTTTATGTTGATAGTTTATATTGTTAAGATATCGATCATAATCTTAGGATCTTACGATTTTACAATACTACAAAGCAAAAACTATTAAAATATATCGTCTTTGCAAACTTATGAAACTCAGAGAGTTTAACATGTAAATTATCTTAGCCTATTTTTTCTAACATAACTTTGGTGTCCTTTGTGAGTATTTCTATTTGTGCAGAGGTTGTTTTGTATCTTTGAGCTATATATACTTCTGATCCGGATTAGGGTTTGATTATGCTATCAAATTTTCACTTACCCTTTTGGTTTCTCTCTCAAAGTTCATATGGGTTTTGTCTCTAGTTGTTATAGAATTCCTAGTAGTTAGTTTGAGTGTTTCTGGTTGTAGTTTCTAGTATTGATTCAGATCATCTTTATTTGATTGATAGTCTGGTTTGGTTAGGATTTGTGTAGT
Source organism: Chrysanthemum seticuspe (assembly GCA_019973895.1). Lineage (NCBI taxonomy): Eukaryota > Viridiplantae > Streptophyta > Magnoliopsida > Asterales > Asteraceae > Chrysanthemum > Chrysanthemum seticuspe. The sequence continues at coordinate 77,892,471 of BPTQ01000005.1, forward strand.
GTGGGTTTTGTAACTGATAGCACTCTATAAGAGGACTATCATTCTTTCTTTGTATTTGTAATGGCTTGCATCCATTTGGGGACAATTCTACTGTCTTTATTGTTGTAATAAAAGTATCACCAATGGGTGGTTGGTTGGGCGATTAGATTCTTGGTTGTTTTGGTACCATTTTTACATGATATCAGAGCCATAGATTCTGATCAGTTTGGTTTTTGGTGGATCTTGATTAGTATTAGTTGATTCAACGATTAGGCTATTGAATCTTGTTGATTCTTGGGGTAATCGGAGTTTTAGGAGATCAATTGAAGATTTAGGGTTTTTTTTCTTGAAACCCTAGATATTGGGGGTTTTTATTCTATTACGATTCAGTGGTTTAGAAGCGATTAATTGCAGAATTGACGGTTAATTGTGGTTTCATGGTGGGTTTTCTTTAAAACCCTAATTTGAAATTTGGGGTTTTTTTGGATCTGGTGATTTTGTGATTTGATTGGGCTAATTCTTAGTTGCAATAGATCCAGACTAAGTGAATCTAGAGTTATTGCTCTGTTTTCCGCTGCTTGTGGTCATTTATAGTGTTGTAAGTATATTTTTATTCCTTTAGGGTTAACTAGTTTCGAGTTTAGTGGCCGTAAACAGATTGGCTAACTTTTTGATCTGCCACCTTGATTTGTGTGAGTACCTACTCTGGCCAATCACAGTCTGCTGACGTGGGCTACGTTAGTCTTGGGTGTGAGTTTTAGTTTTACTGTTTTTTGTTTTGTTATTGAGTCTAAAGTGCAGGAGGTTAGGAATTGGACAGTCTTGGAAGTTGAGATTTGTTGGTTTATTGGTGGTTTATTTGTGATTGCTGGTGTTCACGTGTATTCGGTTTATTTTCTGGTTGTTTTTTTATCTGATTTATCTGTTTTGATTATCTGTTTGATTTCTTGTTTGTCATTATGACTATTAGGATTAGTAGTTTGGATCGGAGTAATCCTTTGGCATTTGCATGCAAATGATTCTAATTGTGCTTCTATTGTGACTGTCAAATTATTTGGTGTTGTGAATTATAGAGTTTGGTCTAGTGCTATGAATTTGGCTATTCAAACTAAAAATAAAATGTGTTTTCTTGATGGTACCCGTCTTTGAATTGATTATGCTGCTTGTCCTTTGTTAGAGGCTCAGTGGGATAGGTGTAATGCAGTTGTTTTAAACAAGATCTTAAGTTCTTTATTTCAGGATGTGTATATTGATGATATATTTTCTGCTAATTTTGTTGTTGTTTGGAAAGATTTAAAAGATGCATATGATAGAATTGATGGTTCTATGGTGTTTAATCTGTTGCAAAAAAGTGAACACATTTAAGCAAGGTGGTTTGCCCGTGTCTGAATATTTTCATAAGTTGAATTCTCTATGGAGGGAATTTGATATTCTTACAAAACTGCCTGACTGTCTATGTGAAGCTAGAACTGGATTATTTGATCATGCTAAGTTGTTGAAGTTGATGCAATTCCTAATGGGTCTTGATGACACTTATCAGCACATTAGGAGCAGGCTTTTGACCAGGGAAATACTTCCTGAGGTCAAAGAGGCATTTGTCATTATTTCTTGGGAAGAATCCCAAGAGGAATTCCTACCACTGCTGTGAAATTTGAGAAGCCTCAAATATCTGCTTTTGTGTCTAGACCTAATGTGAATAACAAGAATAATTTTAATAACAACATGTCTAGTAACAATATGAATAATAATAACAGAGGAAATTATGATAGTTTGCTATGCAAGAATTGTGGTTTTAAAGGATACACCATTGAGAGATGTTTTGAACTGACTGGTTACCCTCCTAGTTTTTAAGAGAAATCCTAATCTGAAGCCTGCAAAACTGGTTTTAATAATAATAATAATAATAAAAGTAATACTATTGAGGTTAAAGGTGTGTCTGGTGTCAATGGTGATGTTAAAAATGGTGGTACATTGTCTTTTAAAAATGAACGGGTCGTGAAGTTGATGAGCCTTTTGAATGATAAAACTTGCTCTTCTACTCATGCCAGTATGGCAGGTAGTGGTTCTTGTTCTTTTTTCAACTGCAATGTCTTTTTTAACCAACATATTTATCAGTTTTCCAGTGCTAATAATATCAATTATAATGGGGGTTCTTATCATTTGGGTTGGATCATTGATTCAGGGGCTAATCAGCATATGACTAATAATACTGATAAAATGTTTGGTCTAATTAATATATCTGATTTAAAATTAACTGTTGGACATCCAAATGGTACCTTGGCCAAAATTATTCATGTTGGTAATCTTAGACTTAATAAAAATGTGGTTTTGTTTGATGTCATGGTTGTGCCTGAGTACTGTGTTAGTTTGTTATCTGTTCATAAAATGATTAAAGATAGCAAGTTAAGTGTTGGTTTTTATGAGACTAAATGTTATATTCAGGATTTTAATAGTCAGAATATTCTGGGGACTAGTAGTGAATTTGGTGGTTTGTATTTGTTTGATAGAGAATGTGATAAGTCTGCTATGGTTAATCAAAGTGAGTTTTTTGGTTGTCATGTGTCTAAAGAGGTTTGGCATAATAGGTTGGGAGACCATGTTAATCAGGTTTTGAAATTATTAAAAAACTCTTTGAATCTGTTAAATGTAAATCATGAAGGTCCTTATGAGGTTTGTCATAAGGCAAATCAAACAAGGGACTCTTTTTCTTTAAGTGAAAATAGTCTATTGTTTTTGGACAACTCATTTATCTTGATGTTTGGGGTCCATATAAAGTGGTTAGCAGGGAAGGTTTTAGGTATTTCTTGACCATTGTGGATGATTATAGTAGGTCTGTGGGGGTGTATATTCTTAAAACTAAAGATGAAGTTTTTGGACTGTTTGTGAGTTTTTATAATCTGGTTTTGACACAGTTTAACAAGAAGATTGAAGTTATAAGGTCTGATAATCGTACTGAGTTTATAAATAATAAAATGTTCGATTTTTTAAATACCATGGGTGTTATTCATCAAATACCTTGTGCATATACACCTCATCAAAATAGGATTGCTGAGAGGAAACACATACATATGCTAAATCTTGCCAAAAAGTCTTATGTTTCAGGGGGGATTCCTCTTGTCTATTGGCCTGGTTGTGTTCTAACTGCTGCTTATATGATTAACATGCTTCCTTCCTCTGTTTCAAAGGGTAAGTCACCCTTCTCTTTGATGTATAATTGGGAACTTAATTTGACTCATATTAGGAGTTTTGGATGTCTATGTTTTGCTGCTATTATCAAAGGGTCTGATAATTTTTCTGAAAAATCTAAAGAATGTGTTTTAATTGGGTATGCTAGTGGAAAAAATCATACAAACTTTTAAGTCTTGAAAACAAAACTGTGTTGTACTCTAGAGATGTTAAATTTTATGAAACTATTTTTTCATATTAGATGAGTCAAAACAATGTTTCAGAATCTGAGTTTGAAGTATCAAACTTAAACTTCTTTGACTTTATTGAATTTGAGTCTGTGTCAAAACCCAAAACTCCGGTCCCTACTCCCAATGATGATAATATTAGTGAAAATAGAAAGGAAGCAACATTTGTTGGTAGAGATGGTAGAGTCCATCAACCAGATATGGTAGTAAACAATGATAGACTGTTAATGATGAACAAATACAGTATCCTGATAGTTTACTGCAATCTGGTCATGATGATAACTCTGCAACTCCTTTAGACGAAAATATTAACTCTGAGGGAAATGTTGGTTCAAGTTCATCTTATAGTCTTAGGTTCCAAAATGTTTTTCCAATTCAAGTTGGGGAAGGGTCTGTTAGTCATAGAAGGTCTTCTAGGTCTTCTAAGTTGCTTGCTAAATTGAATGACTATGTGTTAGATTCTAAAGTTAGGTATGGGTTAAAAAAATATGCTAATCATGCTTTGTTAAGGGCTGAAAAATGTTGTTTTGTGTCTAATTTGAATAAAACTGTTTAACCTACTACTTATGAAGAGGTTAGTAAAGATCCTAATTGGGTTAATGCTATGAATGATGAAATATATGCTTTACATGAAAATGATACTTGGAAAGTAACTGATTTGCCAACTGGTAGAAAACCTATTGTTAGTAAGTGAGTCTGGAAAATTAAATATAAGTCTAATGGTGAAATTGAAAGGTATAAAGCCAGACTTGTGGCTAAAGGTTTTGGTCAAAAAGAAGGTGTTGATTATGATGAGACTTTCAGTCCTGTTGTTAAAATGAGAACTGTTAGGTGTTTATTGAGTATTTATGTTAAAAAAGATTGGAATTTTTTTCAAATGGATGTTAATAATTCCTTTCTAAATAGTGATCTTAATGAGGAAATATATATGCTTCCTCCTGGTTATTTCAAAGAGGGCAGTAAGCCAGTAACAAAGTTTGTAGGTTAAAAGTCTTTATATGGGCTTAAACAAGCTCCTAGATAGTGAAATTACAAGCTGTCTGAAGCTTTGTTTAAAGCAGTGTTTATAGAGTCAAAAAATGATCATTCTCTTTTTATAAAAAAAAGTGATGAGGCTGTGGTATTTTTGCTTGTTTATGTTGATGATTTGGTCATAACTGGTAGTTATGAAGTTGAAATTGAAAAAGTTAAACAGTTTTTGAAAACTAAGTTTAAAATCAAAGTCTTGGGGGAACTTAAGTTCTTTCTTGGAATCGAAGTTTTAAAAACTAAAACTGTTTTATGTTTAAACCAAAGGAATTATTGTCTTGAGCTTTTACATGATTTTGGATTACTTGCATGTAGACCTGTTATGAATCCTTTACCTGAAAATTATGTTCTGGCTTATAAAGAAACTGATGATGATAAGTATTTGAGAAATATTACTAGTTATCAGAAGTTGGTAGAAAATTTAATCTATCTTACTATGACCAGACCTGATATTTCTTATGTTGTTCATTTTTTTGAGTCAACATATGCATGCTCTTTTACAGTCTCATTTCAATCGTGGTTTAAGAGTTTTAAAGTATTTAAAACTTGCTATTGGAAGTGGTATTGGTTTTGATAGAACTCAAAATGGGCTTAGTGTTGTTGCATACTCTGATTCTGACGGGGCTAAATGTCTTATGACAAGAAGGTTAGTTTCAGGATATCGTGTGTTTGTTAATGGTAACCTGGTTTCTTGGAAAAGCAAGAAGCAATCCACTATTTCTAAGTCTTCTACAAAAGGAGAATACAAAATTATGGCCTCTGCTACTTGTGAAGTGATGTGAATATTGAAAGTGTTGGAAGATTTGGGGGAGACTGGGCTGATTCCAGTTGATTTGTGTTGTGATAATAAATCTGCAATTCAGGTTGCAGAAAATCTAGTTTTGCATGAAAAGACTAAACACTTTGATATTGATGTGCACTTGGTTAGAGAAAAGGTTGCTTCAGGTTTGATTAAAATTGTGCATGTTGAATCTAAAGATCAGTTTGCTGATATATTGACCAAGGGTCTTGGGTCTGTGCAACACACTTATTTGGTTAAGAAACATGGCATGTTGAACTTATTTGTTTCATAAGTTTGAGGAAGGGTATTGAAATACATAGTCTTTGAAAGCTTATGAAACTCAGAGGGTTTAATATGTAAATTCTCTTAGCCTATTTTGTCTAACATAACTTTGGTGTTCTTTGTGAGTGTTTCTATTTGTATAGGGGTTGTTTTGTATCTTTGGGCTATATATACTTTTGATCCGGATTAGGGTTTGATTCTGCTCTCAACTTTTCACCTACACTTTTGGTTTTTCTCTCAAAGTTCATATGGGTTTTGTCTCTAGTTGTTATAGAATAGCAGTTGGTTTCAATGTTTCTGGTTGTAGTTTCTAGTATTGATTCAGATCATCGTGATCTGATTGATAGTCTGGTTTGGTTAGGATTTGTGTAGTGTGAGTTTTGTAACTGATAGCACTATGTAGGAGGACTATCATTCTTTCTTTATATTTATATTGACTTGCATCCATTTGGGGACAAGTCTAATGTGTTTATTGTTGTAATAAAAGTATCACAAAGGGGTGGTTGGTTAGGTGATTAGATTCTTGGTTGTCTTTGTACCATTTTTACAAAAACGATCCGGATCCTACGTAGGATCTTAGCAAGCTTAGGATCTTATAAGGTCCCGATCTTAACCATAAGATCTCAATCTTATCCAATCCGATCTTACTTTTTCTCGAACCGTAAACTAAAAAACCACAAAGTTATGGATTAAGTTTCATAGAATTTAAAAAAAAAACATGTTAATCTTTTTAAACATTTCATATTCATAATTTAGGATAATAGTTTCATGAAATATTTATGTAATTTTGTGTTTATTATATATAATAATTTGTAGATTTGAATAATATTACAAAGACCATAAAGAAAATGGCATTATAAAAAAATATTAGGATCTCGATCCGATCTTACGATTTCGATCTTGCAAAAATGAAAATAATATTGAGTAGGATCATGATCTTAAAAACCGTGGTTTATAACATACATATAGTTAATTTTACATGCAAAGTTAACGTTCTTAATAGTCGTACATATATTATAACTGCATACCAAATCACATGTGTGACTTCATGACATTTCATGTAACACCACAATATTTTTAACAACTTTAGTTATCTAAACAACTACATATATCTTCAAATGTTCAGTTATCAAACACTAATTATAAATTTGGTCACATCATATTTACACATCCGCAAAAGGAATTGAAAAATTTTCAAGTATTTATTATAAACCCTAAGCCAATAGAGCTTCTTGCCTTCTCAATATTAAAAGCGAAATGTAGTCAACCTTTTCATAGATGTAGCGGGTAACTACTAATAACACATCAGCCGCCTCACATATAACATCGGAACAAAATTTAAAAGTAAGTAAGATGTGTTGGTATTTTTAGTGATAGAATATGATAATAAAACAATTAAAAAAGTTTGTTGCTATCTAATGGTTGTAAACTTTACATCTATAGTCGAATGAAAGTGTAAATACGGTTTGCACACCCGATTCATGAGGTCCATGAATACTTCCGGTGCGTTAATTGAACCAAACGGTATCACTTGAAACTTGTAATAACCATAACGAGCTCTAAACGCCGTTTTCGAGATATCTTCTTCCTGAACTCTAAGCTGGTGATAACCTGATCTCAATTCGATCTTCAAATAAAATCTGGAGCCTTGTAACTGATCAAAAAAATCGTCGATTCTTGGAAGGAGATACCGGTTCTTCACCGTCAACTTGTTCAATTCACGGTAATCTATACACATTCTAAACGATCCATCCTTCTTCTTCACGAATAAGAGACTAATTGAAAGAAACTACTAATGTGATCACTTATAAAGAATGATATATGAATCATGACACAAGCAACTGCATACTACTGCCAATCATTCACCTAACGCTCAACAAGACTAGGTATACTCATGGAGAAACCATTGACTTGGCTACATTTCCATTCAAGTAACCACATTTCCATTATGATACATAAATGAACTAAAAAACATAAACATACCAACATCCGAAACCCGATGCTTTCTTCCACTACCAACATGCCTTCTCCTATTCTTCTGAGTTTTGGGTGTACTTGGGGCAGGCGATGCAACATAAGGCGCAAGTGTTGGACCGTATTTTCTAGGCCTCATTCTTTTTATTTTTATAACAACCTCGTTCCCGCTTCCATTTCCACCATCAATGATAAAAAAAATTAGGAGTTTGTGCAGTCTAATCAAGCAATTACTGTTTTTGTTTTGATTTTGTTTGTGTGTGGAGCGAATTGGGGTTTATGTTTGTGTGTGTAGAAAGAACGTAGTATGTGTTTGTGTTTACGTTTTTGTCAGATATTAGGTGAAAGACCAAATGGGATAAAGACGATGGTAAAATAGTTATTTCGCAGAGGTTAGAACAGTAATTATCGAGATTTTCTAACGATAGTTAGGTCGAAGGACACAATTTGCAAACAACCATCCATATTAATGACATAATTTGCAGATTTATTTCTTCGATGGCTAAAATTGCATTTTTAGCTATGCTCACAGACATTTTTTTTCCAATTTACTCTATGTTTTTCTTTTCAAAATATGAATATTAGCAAATTTACTGTCATTTTAATTTCCTCTATCTTTAATTCATTAAGGGCTTGTTGACTCCTTAAAACAATAAATAATATTGTTGGTTCCATAATCCCATCATATCATTATTTTCCTACTATATATTTATTTATATAGAATCTTATATTATGATATCATATTATCATATACATGTCTGTCTATCTATATTCCTAATAAAATAAGATGATGAAATTGCACTTGCTCCTAACTGCGAACCCAATTTGAGTTTGGGCTACCAAATTCCAATCTTAGTTGGCTTTTCCCCTAAAAATTTTAGTATATAGAAATAGCATTGTCAAACTATGTATCATTTCGTCTAGACTCTAGTCCTTGTAACCTCAAATTTCAATATAAGGATATATGCTATTATACCGACTATTGAAACTTAAGATATTTACATTAATGTATGCATGCACATGCATATAGGAATACACATAGCATGACATTGTTATCGCCAATAGTCTAAAACATGATTGTTTGATCAAGTTGTAACGAGATAGTGGATTTCTTTGCAGTTAACATGGTTGTACACATGGGTGGACCTAGGGGGTTTTTGAGAGTTCACGGGAATCCGATAGTATTTTTCGTCTAGTGTAAATTTTTTATGAATACTAATTTTTACGAAATGAACCTGGTCTCGAAATGTTATGGAACACAAATAGATGCCGTGTTTAGTTAGTCGACTACTATATCATTTATTTTCTAGTTTTAATAAAATCGTATATGTTAGTTTAGGCTGGTCGCATTCGAGGCATGAAAATCGGTTGGGCACCAAAGTTTTGCCTCCTCAACCGATGTTAACATCGGTCCTCATGGTTGCGAGCTTCGGTTGGCAAATCGGTTGGACCACAAATATTTGCAATATCGAGTGAAAAGTCACTCGATGTTAACGCTTCCAAATCCTTCCAAATCACTCGATGTTAACGCTTCCAAATATTTGTAATTTACTCTCTCCCGATAAGATTAAAACGTAACCAAAAAAAAAAACAAAACAACAAACTTGGGTCATCGACTGAGGCATCCGGGTCGTGTCAGGTCGCTGTAGAGAGAAAGCTGACGTGACGCTGGATGACCCAGGTCGTCCCAGGTCACGACTGGGACCGGCCTTAGTTTTCTTTCCTTTATTTTCAAAGAAAAAAATTACGGAGTTTTGGATCCGCAGTAGCTCTGATCCCCTTTAATAAACAAAACAATATGTATATAGCTAAAGAGACAAAGAGTTGAGATCAATATATAACTCATATTTGTCATAGAACAAATGAACCAATCATAACTCTCCATTTTTTATTTAAATTAATACAAAATCATTTTCCACTTTTTTTTTTTAAAACAACATATCTTACAAACGGTAAATCTTCAAAATATAAAAAATGCACCATCGTGACGAGAATTAAATTATCTTTCTATAGATATGCACTTTTACATATTTTCGACAAACATTTTTTTTCAAAAATTCCGTCCGAAAAAATCATATATGATTTTTACGAATCATATATGATTTTAAAAAATCATGTATGATTCGATTTTTACGAATCATATATGATTTTTACAATCATATATGATTCTCAAAAATCATATGTGATTCGTAAAAATCGAATCTGATTTTCACAAATCATATATGATTTTTGTTGACCGAAATTTAAAAAAAAAAAGTTGTTAAAAATATATAGTAGTGCATATCTATAGAAAGATAATTTAATTCTCGTCACGATGGTATAATTTTTATCGCGTAACGATTAACGGTTTGCAAGATATTTAATTTTTTTAAAAAGGGTGAAAGTTTATCATAATAAAAAAATGAATGACTATTATTGGTTGATTGGATTTATGGTAAATTTTGGTTCTATATTGAACTTTTGCCAAGAGACAAATAGTTGCCACCCTATCTAACTATAGAGTTGACCATTGAACCTACTTCCTTAAATTATTGACTTCTACCCAAATAAAATATCATGTTTGTATAAACAGTAATCTTTTTTTAGCAAGATTTTATACATATCCCATCCCTCTCGGTCCCCCTTACACTTTTCCACGTACTATATTTTAATAAACCATTTCAATTTTCTAGAATGCTAAATCGGTGCTATGTCCATACCTTTTGAAATAATACTGTCTTCTTTTTATCGAGAAGTAACATTTAACTCGCTATGAGCCTATGAGGTTCGAACATATGTAAATTTAGGTGTTTCTTGAAAATGAAACTCGTATAAACTATGATCTTTGAAAAAATAAATGCATGATTTGGTAGTATTTGAAAAATTGACAAGTTGTGTTCCTGCAACCAACCAAACAATAACGCGTTTCAAGCTAGCCTTCCCATGCATAATATTGACTAAATTTATTCTATCATATCCCTGTTTCATACAATACATTTTAGTAACTATCACGTACTATAAATATGTCACACATCCTATCTTAAAATATCACATTCGATCGATCTTAACTTAGCTCAATATGGCCTCTTTCGACCATACTTGCACCCTCGTCCTCCTCTTTCTCGTGACGATTTTTCTTTCTCCAACTTCCTCAGCGGTCTCGCCGCCTTCTTCTGTTTGCCAATATACACAATATCCAACGTTTTGTCGATCAAACCTCCCCATTAACAACTCGTCCGCTAATGTCTATGACTATGGTCGATTCTCTGTTCGTAAATCCATATCCGCAGCCCATAAGTTCTCAAACCTAATAAACAAATACCTTAGCCGCTCGTCAAGTTTAACCACGGGTGCAATCCGTGCTCTTCAAGATTGCCAATACTTAGCGGGGGTCAACATCGACTTCCTGACAAGCACATTCCAAACCGTGGACAAGTCCCAAACCGCGATCTCCACTATGAAATCTGAAGATATCCAAACAATGCTTAGTGCCATTTTAACCAATACGCAAACATGCGTAGATGGCATTCAAGCCATTGCTTCCACATGGAGCTCGAAAAACGGAGTTTTAGCCCCTCTTACTAATGATAACAAACTATATAGTGTATCATTATCATTGTTCAACCGAGGATGGGGTAAGAACAAGAAGAAAAATACTTCGGGTTTACATAAGAAACATGTTGGTTTTAAAAACGGAAGCTTGCCTCTAAAAATGTCCGAACGAAGCAAAGCTATATTTGAGACAGTGGGTCGACGAAAGCTTCTTCAAACGGATGACGAGGGAGACCAAGTTGTTGTTAGTGATATTGTCGTGGTTAGCCAGGATGGTTCTGGCAATTTCACGACAATATCTGATGCTATAAACTTTGCTCCAAATAAATCTCTAGCAGCCGATGGCTACTTCTTGATTTATGTAACTGCGGGTGTTTACGAAGAATATGTAAACATCCCTAAGAACAAGTATTATCTCATGATGATCGGAGATGGGATAAATCAAACCATCATCACTGGAGACCGCAACGTCGTAGATGGTTGGACCACTTTTAATTCGGCTACTTTCAGTAAGTACTAATGTCTTATACTTTTTGAAATTAGTAAGAGTGTGTTTGCATGAGTTTGCTTAAGTGCTTATCTTTAGATAAGTTGGCAACCAACATTTTATGCTATACTAACAATTAAGATGTTTGCAGTTGTGACAGCGCCCAATTTTGTAGCCGTAAACATAACAATCCGCAACACCGCGGGAGCAGTAAAGCACCAAGCCGTAGCACTAAGAAACGGGGCCGATTTATCAGCATTCTACAGCTGCAGCTTCGAAGGCTACCAAGACACACTATACACACACTCCCTACGTCAATTCTACCGTGAATGTGACATTTACGGGACAGTAGACTTCATATTTGGTAATGCAGCCGTTGTTTTCCAAAACTGTAACCTCTACCCTAGGTTACCAATGGCAAATCAATTCAATGCCATCACAGCACAAGGCAGAACTGACCCGGGTCAGAACACGGGTACCGCAATCCACAATTGCAACATTCGTGCTGCTGAGGATTTAGGTACCACCAAAACGTATTTAGGACGACCGTGGAAAGAGTACTCACGAACGGTCTATATAAAAACGTTTATGGACTCATTGATCGATGGGTCAGGATGGCGTGAATGGTCGGGTGACTTTGCATTAAATACATCTTATTATGCCGAGTTTGATAACACGGGTCCGGGGTCAGATACAAGTCGAAGAGTTACATGGTCCGGGTTCCATGTTATAAATGCTACGGACGCGGTTAATTTTACGACTTCTAGTTTTATCCTAGGTGATGAATTTTTACCTCAAACTGGGGTGCCTTACAATGGTGGCTTATGATTTTTTTAGTACAAATGTAGATGATTGGATGCATTGTATTAACACTTTGATTAATTTGTTATTTTTTAATTAATAGATATTGTATTTGATTTCATAGGTCAAACCTATGAGTTATATAAATATAAGATAGTCAACTTTTTTCTAGCCTAATGTTTGATAGAATTTTGGTACGTATTCATTGTTAGATATCATACCAAATATTGAAGAATCATCAAATATGACATGTGTTTAATATGTGAAAGATTAATTTCAAATAGATGTTCACGCCGACTTATAAAAATGAAAGACTTTACCCGGTTTGAATTTATGCGACGGTAGACTCAAATCTCGTATATTCGTTGGCTAATAGGTCGAAAACCAAAGTTAAGAAAAGTTATGACATAGTCATGAGAAGATATTAAATGAAGTTAGTGAATTGAGATCGATACAAAATGAAAACAATAATTTGTACACCACTATGCACCACGTAAATCTATTCAAAGTCATAGAAAATTAATGTGTTTGTACTTTGTAGAACCGACGAATAAATTAGTTGATAAACTACAAGAGGTTTGGCAAGGATATTGACTATTGCATTCTATAATCTATGTGCATTAATAGCTCTTGATTTGACTAACGACTAAATAGTTCATATAATTAAACAAGAGTCGTGATAAATTAGTTCAAATACATAGAGCTAAAATAGACGTAATTCAATGATTAAAGAAATGTCATAATCAATTTATTTCATTTGTTAGTTGTCACTCTAATAGTCTAATGAGATGTCATAATTCAATGTGTAAAATTACCATTTATTTTTTTACGTGTCACTCAAATTATTAAGCTTATACTTAAGAATCGACATATAATTTTCTTAAAAACAAAGAATAAAAATGAACTTTGCAGCGCTGATTTTGAAAGTGAGCAAAGTGAGCGACCACTTAGGGTTTTAAAACTTTCAACAGCTCAACATTTGTCTTGTTAATAATTATATGCATGTGTTTCACGAATAATAACAATATTTAAATAAAAAAATATCTTAAATAAATAATATGTTTAACGTTTAGATAACTAATTGAATTATATCTTATAAATTGTGACACTTTATATATAACATTTTTCCTCGAGAGGTTTCATTATATAATTTTGTCCAAAGCAATCAAAATTTTTAACAATTCAAGAACGACCCTGCCTGGCAACAACACATACAAGTAGACTTGATGAAGAGTTAGCATTTACATATTAACATGCATCCTTACCAATGCATAAAAATCTCTACTCAATTACAGAAGGTTAAAAAATATTCCTACATCATACATAAAAAATTACCATAATATACAGAATCGGATCTAAGCTAGCTTTTCAATTGTGATTTTTGAACCAATTAGTAATCATGTGTCTAAGAGACCTAATATTGTGATAAACAAATTAAAGGGCTACAGGCCCATAAATATGGCCCAAAATCAAAATAAAACTACTACATATATTACATGCTAGAGCAAACACCACTATATGCGTTACAAGTCAGACTCTTGGCCAAAAATATCGACAGTAACCTGCATGTGAATGTACAACGATCTTAAATACCAATTAGTTTCTGAGAACTTCGAAAAATTAACAATATTGACAAACTACGCTTAAAGTGCAGGAGAAACGACCTGGACAAGGCTTGGAGAGCGTTACCTATACGTAAAATCAATGTCCCTTGGCGTAGACATTGTAGATGCTCAAAGCATTTTCACAGAATTTTTCCATATTTTTATTCATTTTAGCCGCTTCCTCAACTTGACGACTCTTCCTGCCCCCACTAATGCTCCCATCACACGTCTCAGCAGTTGTTAACGCTGCATTTATCTCAACCGTGACATCTTTTTCAGGCCCGGTTAAAAGTGCACTTGTGGCATCAGCAAGTATTTCAACAATGTTAATGTAACTCTGGCTACAATCTGCCAAAGTTTCCTCTTCTATCTCATCCTCTACCACCTCCTTATCCTCTTGTTTTTGCCTTGCAACCTTTATAAACTCAGACGTGGCCACAGCCTCACGAGACGCAGCTTGGAGTGCCACGAATGCAGCTTGTTTTAAGTCCTTTACATCACTAATGGTTTGAGACTTTAGAACTGAGACACAAAAAGCCTTGTCGGGTGATGATTCACATGCCTTTGCAACTATCTCCGGACTCACGACTTTTGGTCCAGACTGATTTTGATTCGGGTGCACCACAGGATGAAGCCTTGCACTGGCCGTGATTGTGACCAAGAGCATAAACACTAGGAACAAACATGTCGAGAACGAACTCATGATCCTTTTCTTTAATTTGGGGTCTCAAGAATTATGAAAAAAGATGGACATTAGATTGTGGTGAGATGTTATAAAGATGAAGCTAATATTTTGGGGCGAACTTTACTAAAGATAAAGGAGTGGCTAGGAGGTCAAATAGAGGAACCTCCCAATGACAGAAACATACGCCTGATCATGACTTGTTGCTGGTTCATAATTATTTGAATTTGGAGAGCTAGCTAATATTCTAGAAAAAGAAAATATAAATCTTCTGATCATTCTATGTTAATAAATATTTGTAATCTCCTTAATAATCAAACAACACGTTATATTACCAAACTAGCAAGGAGCTAGAAAAGTTACGAGATAATTATTGCTAGAAAATTTACGAGATGAATAAGGCGTAAATATAAGAAACAATCGGATCATAAAGCCAATCAATTCAATTAGGCTTATACTGTTTACTGTTATAGCTAACTCAAGAGTACGAAAGCAATTTAGGCGTTGTTTCTTTTTTCTTTTGGAATAAGTGGATGTAAAAGTGAATGGGCCCTTCTTCTCTTGTTCCATCTAAATGGGCAGTACATAGCTTTCTTTGTCTTCTCTCTTTAGACAATTTAACAAGAAAAAAACATTAATTTGTTTCTTGGGCTCACTAGTTTTAACACTCACACACTCTAACAATAAAAAGAAACACACCCTTAATCTCTTAACAAAACATGTTCTCTCTTGAAGGTACTATCTCCAACTGGTTTCCATATCTCCGGAGGACTCAAGTGGTAGTGTGTGTAACAAAGTCGCAACAAGACTTCAATTGTTAATATATGTACTTTCTGGTAGGTACCACTTTCATAGATGGAAGAACAAGGATTAAACAAAAAACTCATAAATAATGGTGTGTTTGGTTTAAGGGTTTGAAATATAAGAATGACTATCATTCCCAATAGATAATGTTTGGTTAGTATGTTTATTACTAAAAAGTGGGTATCAAACCCACAAATATAGGTATTTTTTAAACCCACCAAGCATGGTGGGTATCAAAACCCATTCCCATTCCCATTCCCATTCCCATTACCATAGTGATTTCTTTTAACAACCAAACACCCCCTAAGATTCATAGCGGTTTGGAACGCTAACCCTTGAGTAAACGTGTTGGTAATGTCGAAAAACAAAAAGACAAAACACAAGCAAAGAGTGTTAGCAGTCCATTGTTTAGTATTGGGTTATGCCCATATACTAGTTATTGACTTATTGGTGTATATATATTGTAATCATAACTTTATTTTAATCAATAAACCATTGCACGTTTACATGGCACAGAACGTATGAATCGCACCTTAAATAACCTCGTTCGCACCTTCTTTTTTCTAAACTCACCTTCCGCCTCGTTTTTGGGTCGAAGACCTTCACATGGCTACTTACCCTTTAAACATATTACTTTCCAGCTCCATAACAACGAAACACCACACTTTCGCCTCTACAACACGAAACCCACCTATACCTTCCTTCATGTTTTTGGTTGCTTGTGTTATGCTCACCTTGACACCAACCACAAACTCGGTTCCCGATCCACACCATGTATTTTCCTTGGCTACCTGTTTAATCACCGTAGGTATCGTTGCTTAAACCTTTCCACCAATAAAATAATTATCTCCCGCAACGTCACTTTTGACGAGACCATTTTTCCCCATGGGTCCGTCACACCTAATGATGCCTCCTCCTACACATTCCTCGACCACACAACTAACCTTATTGCTCGACACATTATTACTTCTATCACCCCACTACCTACGGCCCAACCACTCATACCTCCGGCTAAACCTACCAACCCTCTCTCTAATCCACTCGAAACCGGCCCACAAGCTCAACTACACCGTCCATTCACACTCCTACAACCTCGGCCTAATCTTCCACCACTTAAACCCAAACTTCACCTGACCAGGCCCAATCTTCCGAGACCACCCCCACTCCCTAGTCGTTCCCCATCCCAACTTCACACATCCCATGGTCACTCGTTTTCAACTTGGTACTATCAAAAAGAATCTCCGGTATGATTTCCATGTGTCCACCATTTCTCATCTTCCAAAATCATACACATCCGCCATCAGTGAACCTAACTGGTAATGACCTATGCTTGACGAATATAATACTTTAATTAAAAATGATACTTGGGTTCTTGTACCACGACCACCTAATGCAAACATTGTTTTCTCTATGTAGTTGTCCAATCATAAGTATTTTGTAGATGGAACTTTAAGAAGGCGCAAGGCTCGTCATGTTGCTAAGGGGAACAATCAACAAATTGGCGTTGACTATGATGAGACTTTCGGTCCGCTTGTTAAACCAGCTACTATTTACATGGTTCTGAGTCTCGCTGCTTCTCGACATTGGCATGTTCATCAGCTTGATATCAAGAATGCATTCTTGTATGGTACCTTAACTGAGACTACTTATATGCACCAGCCACCTGGTTTTAGGAATCCACGACGCCTTGCTCATATTTGTTTTCTTCAACGGTCTTTATATGGTTTGAAGGTAAACCTCTTAAAGAAGGTGAAACCACTAATTCACAGGCTGTGCAAGTTGTGGAAGCATGGAAACATTGAGATTTCTTGTGTCATAACTATGTTCTGAATGGTTTGGTGGATTCTTTGTACAGCGTGTACTGCAAGACCAATACTGCCAAAAAATTATGGGACTCATTGGAACGCAAGTATAAAACTGAGGATGCTGGTACTAAGAAATTCACGACAACTCCTTTTTTTGGATTACGATATGGTTGATTCAACTAAATGTGAGCAATCAGGTTCAAGATCTGCAGGTCTTGCTACATGACGTTCATGCTGAGGGAATGACTTTGAGTGAAGCATTTCAAGTTGATGCTATTATTGAAAAGTTGCCTTCAAGTTGTGTGGAATTTAAGAACTACCTGAAGCATAAGTGAAAGTATGAGTGTGGAACATTTGGTTGCTTGTGTTCGTATTCGTATTGAAGAGGAGACGTTAGCAAAAAACACACTTATACACCTGATCTGCCAAGGCAAATATAGTTGAGCATGCTCCACCGTCTTCAAAGACCAATTCCAAGGGAAAAGGAAAAGGCAAAGCGAAGAATGACAATAAGGGAAATGGTAAGGTTGAGTTCCTTGCTCCTAAAGATGGAATTATGAGACAAAATTTCCAAGGGTTGTGCTACAACTATGACCAGCCAGGTCACTAATATGCTAACTGCAAGAATCCGAAGCGGGAGACTCCATGCCAGGCTTATGGTGAATGATAAAGTGGATGTAATTGCGATGGTGTCTAATGGCATTGCCATGATATTAGAAGTTAACCTGGTAGGTTCCAACAATAGAGAATGGTGGGTCGATACTAAGGCTACGTCATGTGTGTGTAGAAAAGAGTATGTTTCATTCTGTTAGAGCGGTTGACAATAGAGAGAAGTTGTACATGGGCAACTTTCGAACTACTGATATCAAAGGCAAATGAGATATGATCTTGAAGATGACATCTGGGAAAAAGATCAAGTTGACTAATGTCTTGCATGTCTAGGAGATTCGTAAGAAACTTGTGTCTGGTTAGCTATTGAACAAGTTTGGTTTTTGACTTGTTTTTTTAATCTAATAAGTTTATTGTTTCTAAGAATCAAATGTATGTTGGTAGGGAATATTCTCTAAATGGTATGTTTAAGCTTAATGTAATGGTTGTTAAGAATGATATCAGTAAAATGGCCATTTATGATTACTTGATTGAGTCTTTTAATATGTGGCATGGTCGACCTAGACATGTAAATTTTAATTCAATATGTTGTTTGTTTAAATTTAATTACAAACCAAATTTCCATATTGATTCATAACATAAATGTGAAACTTGTGTTTAAGCCAAACTTACAAGATTATTTTTCAAACGGTTGAACAAAAAACCAAACCACTTGATATGATACACACTGACATATGTGATTTGAAATCACTACCCACAAAAGGTGAAAATAAGTACATTATCACGTTTATTGTGATTGTACAAAGTATTGCTACGTTTACTTTCTAACAAGTAAAGATGAAACCTCAGACAAGTTTGTTCTATATAGAAATGAAGTTGAGAATCAACTTAATAAGAAAATCAAGGTTGTATGAAGTGATAGAGGATGTAAATATTTGTCTCCATTTGCTGATTTATGTGATAAACATGGAATTAGACAAGATTCACTGCTTTTTATTCACCTCGGCAAAACGGTACTATTGAAAGGAAGAACCGTACATTGAAAGAAATGGTTAATGCCATGTTGATAAGTTCTTGTCTAAGTTAGGACATGTTAGGAGAAGCCATTCTAATGGCTACTTATCTTTTGAATAAGATACCTCATAAGAAAAAAGAGAGCCCCTGTGAACTATGAAAGGGAAGAAAACCATCATATAAGCACTTACGAGTGTAGGGGTGTCTAGCCAAGGTATTTGTACCGACACCCAAGGCTCAAAAGATAGAACCTAAATATGTTGATTGTATATTCATTGGATATGCAAAGAATGTTAGTGCTTATAGTTTCATTGTATAAGATTTGAAAAAGCCAGATATACAAACGAGTACGATAATGGTATCAAGGAATGCTTCCTTCTTTGAGAATATATTTTCTTGTTTAACGAAGTAAATGGGAAGTTCATCTAGAATAGATGAAGAATTTTTCCGTGATAAGAGAAAGTGAGTTGATAGTGATCTCCAAGATGAGAGACAAGATCAACTCTAGGAAAAAGAGTTTAAACCTAGAAGAAGCAAAAGAGGAAGAACAGATAAATTGTTTGGACCTGATTATGTTTCTTTTATGGTAGAAAACGAACCTACTTCTTATCGAGAAGCGGTAACTTACTCGGAAGGGCCTCAATGGAAAAGAGTCATTAAGTAAGATAGATTATACTTTACAAAATCATACTTTGGAGCTCGTGGATTTACCTCCTGGTTGTAAACTATTAGGATATAAATGGATCTTCAAGAAGAATATGAAAGATGATGACACTCAATTACAATGCAAAATTCCTAATCAAAGGATTTGAAAATGAGAAGGTTTAGATTTATTTGATGTTTATTCTCATGTTACACGAATAACCTCAATTAAGATGATACTTGCTATTACAGCTTTATGAAATTTGAAAGTTCACCAAATGTATGTGAAACAACATTTCTAAACGGAGATTTTGAAGAAGAAATATATATGAACCAACTTGAGGGTTTCATGGCTCTTGGACAATAAAGCAAAGTTTGTAGGCTTGTTAAGTAATTATATGGCTTAAAGCAAGCTCCCAAACAATGACATCAAAATTTGACCACACCATGTTAGAGAGTTGATTCAAGGTTAATGGATGCGACAAGCGTATTTATGTAAACAACGCCAATAGTGGCTATGTAATCATTTGTTTATATGTTGACGATATGCTTATCATTGACATTGATGACAAGATGATCAAATAGCAAATCAAGTGTGATGCGATAAGAGACAATAATAACTCTACAACTGGAATGAATGTAGAAATCATGAAAGAATAAATGTCACCACATCAAAAATATAAAAACAATGCAAATATAAACACAGAACAATAAATAAAAGAAAGATCAAACCGGACACGATGATTTATAGTGGTTTGGTCACAAAGATCCATCTTCTCCCTACTCCACTCCCCGAGTTTCTGACTCGAGAGTTACTTCACTAAGTTAATAAGCTCCTTTCTCGGCAGAGAAACCCTTACAACATCGCTTACAACGTTTACCGATACTAAGCTAAATATCGAGTTCTTTATCGGGTACAACCAAACCCGTTATATTATATTGCCCAAACATAACAAACCTATTACCCTTGTGTTTTAAAGCTTAAACACACTAAACCTATAACCCTTGTGTTTAAAGGCCCAAAAATATAAACATCTAACCTATAGTTTGGTGTACAGTTGGTGATATAAGATGTTGTATAGTGGTGATACATAATAATGATCTAAGACATGATTGTCAATTGAATATGAATGCATAATATTAACATCAAGAACTATAAGCTTGATATGGTTGAACTTCTCTGGGTAAGAATCCTTCAATGGGTAAAAATGAAAAGAGCTCCAATCTTGATGTGGTTGATCTTCATATGCAAGTTTTGCTTTTGGTGGATGTGGATGGTAAATAATATAAGTTTGCTTTGATGGATGATAAGGATTTAAAACGTGCGTTTTTAGGAGGTCATTTAAGCTCTAAATTTGTACATTTGTGATCAATTATTACCTTAAATCATTCATTTTCATATTTTAGGTACTTGAAACACAAAAGCTGAAAACCGACATGTTTTGGGATATTTTGGACAAGCAAACGAAGAAAATGACCAAATCATGAAAATGTCTGGAAAAGGGATCCAGACGGCGTCACATGCTACAACGTGACATCGTCACTTGTATTTTAGCAAGGAGATTTGATGAATATTTTACACGTGACGGCTTAGAAATATTACAAGCCTGGAGAGTTGACAACGTCACAACCAATGAAACAGTTCATAACGACGTCACAAGTTACTTAGCGACGGCATCACAATGACAACTTGCACAAGAAGAAACTCTAATGACGGCAAGCTGACGGCGTCACAACTACAAAGTGAGGCCATCACATCTGTATATCTATATATATATTTTTTTGTAGATTTTGCATTCAGAGTAACCCGTATTTGAGAACTCTTTGAAAGACAAAATTTTGCAGTTTAGTTAGGGTTTTTATAGCCCTCAACTCCATGTTTAATTGAAGTTAAGTTAGTCCTCTTTAATCATTCAATATGTCTACGTGTTGTTTGATGATATGTGTTTCTTTTCTTTCAATTAACATGTCCGGCTTTAATTAATTAGTGTTTGCTTAGATTGAATGAAACCTAGTTATTGACAATTAGTTATCGTCTCTTGTTTAATTGGTTTTCTTGCATTAGGAGTAGGAAAACTAGCTTCTTCAACCATTTATTAGCTTGTAAATCTGACTAAACGCTTTTATACACTAGAGTGCATCGGTTTTTTTATTCGTTGTATTTATCGCGTGAATTGTGGCTTGTTGATAGTAAGTGTTTCTAGGGAGATGACATATTGTCACTTTTAGATATAGGGATTCTTAAAGGAGACTTATACCTTTTTAGAGTTAGGGAATTTGGCACCACCCTACGACAATAAAGGAATACAACACGCCAATTAAACAAGGACGTGACAATTCGGCTAATTAATAAGAGATAACTAGGGAGTAAAGATAATCTAAGTAAACACACTTTTTCCATCATACGAGTTCACCAATTTACTTTTCTTGCAATTAGCTTAATTTAATTTTAATTAGTTTAGTTAAGTAGTTTAAAAACCCACTCTTCAAACCCCGAGATTTTACTTGCTTTTATAAAATTATAAAAATACAAAAAGAATCACCCTACACCTCTAGACCTAATTCGTCATACACTTCGACCTTCACAACACTATTCCCCTAGAGAACGATCAATCCCCCGTGTCTTACCTATACCACACTACAACGGTTAGGTACATTGCCTAGGAGGATTGTAAAACTTAGTGTGTTTCAATCCAACGCATCAATGGATCATCAAGTGATAATATGCTTTCAACAAATAAGAGTTAGAAGTATAATAATCAAAGGTTAAATAGAGTTTGAAGACTAGAGAATGTGTTAAGTTACATAGCAAAAGCTTGGGTTGAATGTGGACTAAAAGGTGCCTTAAATAGGCAAAATAAAATCTGAATTCGAAATGTACAGATCCACAGGGGATGAATCTTTCTAAAGATCCGTTAAGGTATTTTCTAACCATTTTAAAGTTGGTTTAGTCACATGTTGTTGTTCTTTCGACAAATGTTCACTTGTTTGAAAAGCTCATAAAAGTGAGTTTTTGACTAAGCAATAATATTTGAATTTGAAGACTTAAAAAACAAAGTAATTTTGTTTCTTTGACAAAATAAAATATGTTTTCCCTTAATGGGAGGTTTATGAAACAAGGTGAATTTAAATTTGAATCACTTCCACAAGTGGAAGAGTCCTGCTAAAAATGGATTATGAAATGTATAATGCAAGAATACATTTGAATTCATACAAGATCAAGTTTGAATTCATTCATAAAGGGGCAAATTCTCTCTAGTTGGTTAAATGTGGTATTAAAATATTTTGATGCAATGTATATGAATTAAATACAACTTTGGTCATCATCTTAGTTTGTAAAATCATGTCTATACCTTGTATAAAATGTAAAATGAGGTTCGAAAAAGATTGATTGAGATTGTAAATACTTAATGACTCCAAAATATATTTTAGACATTCTTAATGGTTTGTTAAATGGTTTGATTATAATATAGCGTAATAAATATATTTGAACCTGTGTTGAAGCATGAGAGGACTCAAGACGTCGATGAGGAGTTTATGAATGTATGTTTTGATGATTCATAGTTACGAGTAATAGCGCATTTTACGTTATGTATTACAAGTTTGTCATTATTAAAACAAAAGAGACCGTTTAGTTTAAATATCTTAATATTTCCACTAACACCCCCTCTTTTTTATGATGACAAAATATGTAAACCGTGACACATAGTAAAATATAAAAGTTACTCGTTTACACTTCCTTCTCCCCTTTTTGTCAAAACAAAAAGGTGGGCACTACGAGCTTTCGACTACGTGTTAAAAAAATTCCTACTCCCCAAAAGGGGACACTTAGAGCTTTCTGCTTCCCATTTAAACTTCCTTTCTCCCCTTAAAGGTAAGCTTGTATCATCCCTGTTTAAACTATACTTCCAACGTCCATGTTTAAACAAGTCCGAGCTATCTGCTCCCCCTAGCTCATTGAGGCTTTGGGAACAAGAAATCTTATTTATGGAACATATTTGCAAATCAATTTTATATAGATACGATTATGTCTTGGTCAACAAGCTAGGTTTACACTATATAATAACCATTGCCTCATTTGTTGACAAAAAAAAATGCACCTCAGTCATTCAATTTTCCTGCAAGCTTCGATCAAGAAAACATCTCGTTTCCGTGATCTTGCAGAAAAGTTGTCACATCCGGTAGTTCATATGCTTTGGCTGTTGTACCCTTGAAACAGACGATGAATCTGTTTTAAGGGAATCATGTTAAACAAAAGCCTCATGCCTTGAACTTTTACTGGTTTCTTTACTTATCGTTATTTAGAGTTTGTCTTCTATCTATGCCTCTATTCTCTCTGTATTTAATTTTCTGTTTTTTATTACTGTTAATTTTATTTATTGGGACAACATTGATTAGGTCTCATTATGTTTTAATGATAACAAATAAACCTTCACAACGCATAAAATCACAAACGTTAGCCAAAAACCAAACGACCCAAGAGCTGGGTCTGGCGCGTTGATGGCGCTTTGTCGTGATCATTACGGTTTTTGAAACTCGGCTTTTCCTTTACCGACAAATGTGGATCTTTCACTACATGTATGAATATAATAAGTGCTTCATTAGGAACACTCGAAACGGGTTTTAGAATTAGATGGATTCAAAATTACAACCTCACGTTATTGACAAAACACTAACTCATGTATTTTACTAAACGCCTCTAGCCAAGGCTTTTCTAAACCTATAAAACTCATATCTTTCACGTGACATCAAGTGAAAGTATTCATATGATCATAATCCGTGTTTTTGTCTTCTCTAATCACGTAACAGGTTTGCTCCTTATTTGTCAAACAAAGTCAAAGGTCCATTTACGTAAAAGCATTCTTTCCCGTTATGGGATATGCTTTAGTTTGATGCAAAGCAGTTAGCTTGTTTGCATTAAGATGATTATTGATTGCGTCAAGTTGTGGAAAATCACAAATTATGATATTATGAATACTTGACGTTGAGTTATTTGAAACTACGAGTAACCTTTGATTTTCATATCCAAAACACAACTCATAATCATCATTGTCTAATCCTTTATTTCTTAATGACAATGTGATTAAAGCCTTAAGCAATTATTTGATTAACACCTACACTAAATAAACTTTCAAACCATTTCAAAATCACTATAAGCCTTATCCCCAACATTCTCTTAATATTCCCTTACATTCCTTGTACTTGAATGTACTTCTTGTCCTCCAACATTCTCATATTCTCCACATCAACTTTTTTTTCACCACAATTTTTTTAACCAACAAAATTCAAACACATCACCACATTCTCGTATTCATTCTCTTCTTCACTTCACTACTCTCACAAAAATTCATTTTGAATTCAAATTTTACACACTCTCTCTCACAAACCTTCTCCCCCTCACACATACTACCTTATCCTACATTTGAAATTTGAATTCAAGCCAAAGTCTCCCCATCACATCACTATCTCATCCTTACAACTCATCCTCTCATTCTCGCTCACACTCTCTACTTCAAATTCAAATTATGCACACCCCTCTCACATTATTTCCCTTATACACACTTGCCAGCTCACTCACTCACACCCTCATAATTCAAATTTGAATCCAAACCTTAGGCTCCCCATCACATCACCTTCACATTTATACATCACATTCGATTTGGTTTTAAGGGAAGTCTTGTGTCATGGTGACCAAGCCTAGATCGTTGGAGATCTAGTTGGGGTTTTGTAACCTATTGGATTTCACATACACATCATAACACAAACATAAGTAGGCGTATACTATGGTTTTCTAGAGAGAGAAAGTTAGAGGTTTGGAACTTTAGTGAGAGAAAGAAAAATCTTATTATGAGCTCCAACTCTCTACCTTGGAAGGTAGAGAGTATTTATAGTACTTACATAAAACGCCACCTACGGGCTGTGGATCAGGCATACAGTGGGTAAAGACCCGTCCGTCCTCCATGGTGTTACTTAACTGAATACTACTTAACTTGTAATAATCTACGACTACGAGCTTTCTAATGATTACATATACTTGAGGTGACCGACTCTTTAATAACTGGATTTACTAAATCCTAACAATCTCCCCCTAAGGGAGGTCACCTCAAACATACATTAAAAATTACATTGAATACAAACAGATATTACATTATAAATTGTTCTTGCATTCTTGATGTAGGACTTTGCTCTGAAGCTTGTAGTCATCGATTCTTCATTATTGCATGTTTGGTTAATCCAATTGGAGGTCTTTAACTGATCCACGTGATACTGAGTTTTGAGCCAGCTTTGAGATCATCAGCAATCATAAATCTCTGACTCATCCATTGTGGTGTTGGTATTATGTGATGTTGTGACTTTTGGACCGACATGCTCACATTTTGGATCATGATTTCTTCTCATCAGAGTAGCGGAAGCTTTCATTGATTCATGATATTGGCAGCAGCGTAGCAAAATCATGGAGTGAAAATATCAGAGTCATTGTTGCACTAATCATGATTTCTTTAGATATGAATGTGTTGTGTGAGCATGCGGCTATGAATTGACCGCTCCATTCTAATCAGCTGCAAACGCCGGGTGTTCCTGCATAAAACAGTTAGCAATAAAGCACACAAGAGTGTCTTTATCACTTTTTTTGAATTGAGGTACACGGCCCACGGTTCCCCATTGATCAGTACAAGTACTGCCTGTGATCAGGTATAATTCAGAAGAATTTCCTTGACAGGGTTTCGCAGCTGCTCTAGCTGTTCTCAAATTGGAACGTCTCAAAGAAGACAACACGGAGTGAGTGAACCAGCGAATTGAGATTCACTGATTGATACAAAGATATTTGAAAAACAATCCTGTATCGCTCAATAGAAATTGTTTTTGCAATACAACGAAGGATTTAATGCAAATCAATTATCAATCATAAACACCTTATATTTTTAAATATTTGTACGCAGTCGATGTGCTAAAGAAAAGAGTTTTTAAGCACAACGACCGGTTTTTCAAAGGTATCCGTCAATCCATAACCTAAACCAGGATTGATTCAAAAGATTGAATCTCCCCATTATTTCTGTTCAGTTGTCACATGGTTGATCTGTTGAATAGATCTCACATGCCACCCACCAGGAGCTTGTTTGATGTTGGCTCCAGAATGCTTTCCATCTTCATTGTGAATATGTTTGCATATCACTCAGATGTTCTGGCAATACCACAAGGATAATGCGTAGGACTCAAGATATAATCTCTCTTTCCACATTGTGTGAAACAGAGAGTCTTCATTGAAAGTGTCCTAATGAGATTTATTGATGATCTCGTGGCTCTAGACTCAATTGTGCATATTTGGTTCCTATGCCGGAGACTAGGGAGAGGGTCTCCTTCTTCAATACCAACTATCTCTAAGAGAAAGTCGATAGATTATGTCGATTCCCCGTGAGAATGAAACAAGTCCTTTTAAGAGGAACTTGAGTGGTTTGGAAAGTTGAAGTGCAGTGCGTCACTGGGTCCATGAATTCTTGTCTTCAATACCGATGTTACCTAGGTAACCACCAGTAGTATATGAATTGAACTCGGTTTCTGCCCTACGGTTGAATTTTTGGAGGGCTATTTCTTTTTACCCTTTTCATATTCATTTATTTTTCATTCTTCAACCCCTTCAGTGCTTACCGAGACTTCATTACTAGAACCTTGTTGGGTTTATTCCAGTTCTAGCTCTATCTCAGTCCGCACTCTTCCCATATCTTACTTTTCTCCTTTTTTCATCATACCTAAAGACTTCTACACTATCTAGTGGATTGTCCCTGGGTAGATCCCTCCGGTTCTGGCGGATCATGGGAACAAATACCTAACCTTATCAACCTTATATCACCATACATAAAGTAAATTTGTTCGGTCTATTTGGTATTGTTCATCTGCCATTAGAACCAATTGAAAACCATTTGAAAATCAATCCAGATACTTGTGATATATTATCAAAGCATTTTGTACCTGAATTATTTTTGATAATTTTTGAAGCAGAGCTCCCCCTCAACATGTGCATCACGCATCATTTTGTAATGGAAATAATTTTCATCTTTGAGGGATTGGCTTGCATCTAAGAGTAGTTATATGAAGAATGTGGTTTTCAAAATAGTTGCTCCCCCTCAATATGTGCATGGAAATTTGAAGATGTTTTGCACATATTAGGAAAAGACAGCACATTGAAATAAATTGATCATGTTTCAAATCTTAGTGGTTTAAGATAGATGCTCCCCCTCAACATGTGCATGGAAATTTGAAATCGTTTGGCACATGTGGGAAGGAGAGCTTGTACATTCTTATAAAACCATTTACCGAATTATCAGATTAAATCCAATTTAAATCACAAATTCTCCCCCGATCACAATTATTAAATCATTTGAGATTTGTGATCTCTGTAGATTTAAATTGATTTTGAAAGCTTTTAAGGAGAATTGTGATTTGATTATGAAAACGTTTTAACTGATACGGATCGGATTTTGAGACTTTAAACTCCATTGATTAAACATGCATGATTATCTTTTGACAAACAATTGTATGACAAATAACCTTTTGATTTAATTGAAATCATTCTCCCCCTCAATCAATGACATAAGTTGTTGATTGAGAGATAGATGTTTTTGACAAATGTTAAGTCCATATGATTTTCAAAAATAGAGTCCGAGTTATTTTTCAAAGCAATTAGTTTTCATTAGATAATAAGTTATTATTTATAGAATCAGAGCAAGAAATTTGAAAACCAAGATAGAGCATGGCTCTGTTCTTTCATTGAAGAGCGGGTTACTGCCTGAAATGACACTAAACCATTGTTTTACTTTCTTAAAAAAATTTCATTCTCTCAAAAAAAATTTTTAACATTCGAATAACATCTAAAGTCCCGTGTCATTCTTTAAATGACAGCACAAAGACCTTAGATATTAATCGAATCGAGAGAGAAAAAAAATCATGACAAAAAGACAATATTTTTCGAAATTTTTCAAGATTTTTCAAATTTTTATGGATTTTTTGAAAGTTTTATATTTTTCTATTTGCTTTTATGAAGGTTTTGTAATTTTGTATTTTTTTTTGAATAGATATTTACAAGAGATAGATGAAGGAAAACCTTTTACTCCTCTTCTTCCTCTTGAAGACGTTTGAGTGTTTCCGGTTGTAGGCTTTTAAGACCAAGTCGTGGAAGGATAAACTCAAAACGTTCTCTAGGAAGAGCTTTGGTGAACATGTCTGCTAACTGGTATTCAGTCCTCACAAATTATAGTTCCACCACACCGTTTTCAACTTTCTCCCTGATGAAATGATGTCGAATGTCGATGTGCTTTGCTCTTGAGTGTTGTACGTTGTTGCATGAGAGAGCAATAGCACTTTTATTGTCACAGTACAGAGGGATTTTGTTGAATTCAAAGCCATAGTCAGATAATTGGGATCTCATCCATAGGATTTGAGCACAACAAGATGACATGGCTATGTATTCAGCCTCTGTAGAGGAAATAGAAGTACTCATTTGCTTCTTTGAAGACTAGCTCACAAGCTTATCACCCAAAAACTGAGCACCTCCAGATGTACTTCGACGTGTGTCTTGACATCCTGCATGATCAGCATCTGCATAGGCTATTAGTGACATACCGGTGTCCTTCGGGTACCAAAGTCCCATGTCGATGGTTCCTTGGAGATACCGAAAGAACCGTTTAACCGCTTCAAGGTGCTTTTTGGTAGGCTTTGCCTGGTATCTAGCACACATGCAAACAGCGAACAAGATGTCTGGTCTACTAGCTGTGAGGTACATCAGGGATCCAATCATACTACGATATTTCGTTTGGTCTACCATGATCCCTGAGTGGTCCTCATCTAGTTTAGTACGCTCAATCATGGGAGTGTCAACAGGGTCACAAGAATCAAATCCAAATTTCTTTAAAATCTCATTTACATATTTAGATTGATTAATAAAAATGCCTCCGGGACTTTGTGAAATTTGTAATCCCAAGAAAAATGACATTTGTCCCATCATTGACATTTGAAATTTAGAACCCATTTCACTTGAAAAACGGTCACATTTATTGGGGTCAATCGAGGCAAAAATGATATCATCAACATATATTTGAACGTGAATTAAATGTTTGCCTGACTTTCTGGTGAACAATGTCGGATCAACTGCTCCTTTGCTGAATCCAGTAGATAGAAGAAACTTTGATAGCGTATCATACCAAGCCCTTGGAGCTTGCTTCAAACCGTAAAGAGCCTTCTTCAAACGATAGACGTGAGTAGGATGCTCTGGATTCACAAAGCCTTCAGGTTGGCTAACGTATACGACTTCTTTAAGATCTCCGTTAAGAAAAGCCGTCTTTACATCCATCTGATATACTACCATGTTCTTACTTGCAGCATTAGCCAAAAAGATTCTGATTGCCTCGATACGAGCAACTGGAGCAAATGATTCTTCAAAGTCAATACCCTCCTCTTGACGGTATCCTTTTGCAACCAATCGAGCCTTGTTCTTTAAAACATCACCATGCTCATCAAGTTTTACTTTGAAGATCCACTTTAGAGCAATGATCATTGCACAATCTGGAGCAGGTACTAATTCCCATACATCTAGTCGATCAAACTCATGAATTTCTTCTTGCATGGCATTGAACCAGCTGTCTTCATTCATGGCAATTTTCACGTCTTTTGGTTCGATCTTAGAGAGTACAGAATTGAAGAAGCACCATAAGGCATCGGTTGCAAGTTGTTTCCGTGTGGATACTGGACGAGAGGGGTTTCCAATGATGTTGTCTAATGGATGATCATGTGTCCATTTTATGAGGTGCTCATGTGGTTGTTGTTGTGGAACTGAAGTAGCAGAGTCGATATCTCCTGATGAAGATGGTTCTGATGATGATTCAGGAGAAAATATGTTTTCGAATGGAGCATCTTCGGGAGTAGCAAAGGGATTAACTTCATCCAGGGTGCCAGACACAATTCCATGATGTACACTTGATGATTGAAGGTTTGTTGATGAGACGGAGTAATCAACAGCAGGCGCTTCTTGACTTAATGACATCGAAACTGAAGGGTTAACTTCATTGACAGGGCTAGAAGCAACCTCTGTTGTTGGAATTGACAGATCATTGGCATTTGGCTCATAATGTTCATCAAACATTGGATCAAATAATTTCTTCAAATCATCTTCAGATGGAGGTACAAGGGATGAACCAATGGGACTGTTTTGAAGTGCGGGTCCAGAACTGGATTGTCCAGGAGCCATTTGACTGGTCAACTCATCGAACGTAACGTGAATTGTTTCCATGATATTTCGGGTTCTCTTGTTGTAGATTCGGTATCCTTTTCTGTTTGATGCATAACCCACAAATACTCCAATGTCCGCTTTAGCTTTTAGTTTACCTAAATCTTGACCGTCATTAGTTGGGTAACATAAAGCACCAAACACACGAAGGTAGGATAGATCAGGTTTTCGTTTATGGACAAGTTCATATGGAGTTTTTCCATGAGAGGTATGAATAAAGGAATGATTTTGGGTGTAGCAAGCAGTGGCAATGGCTTCAGCCCAGAGAAACATTGGAACCTTTGAGTAAATAAGCATTGTTCTAGCGGCTTCCACAAGAGTTCGATTTCGTCTTTCAACTACACCGTTCTGTTGAGGGGTTCGTGGAACACTTCTTTGATGACTGATTCCAACACTTTCATAAAACTGGATTAAATCTTTGTTAACGAACTCTGTGCCATTGTCTGTTCAAACAATTCTAACAGTATTGTTAAGTCAAACTTGAAGTTGCTTGATAAGTTTAATGATGACATCTGGAGTTTCATCCTTTGTCCTCAAAAACTTTACCCAGGTGAATCGAGAGTAGTCATCGACAACGACTAAAATATATTTCTTCCCATTAATAGTTTGAACTCTCATTGGTCCGCATAAATCCATATGAAGGGTATGAAGAACTTCCATTATTGAGTTTGTGGGTTTTGGTTTGTGGGCATATTTTGTGCTTTTTCCCAATTGGCAAGCTGAACAAAGATGATCTTTTTCATACTTTAATCTGGGTAATTCTCTTACTAAGTCCTTTCTAGAAAGATTGTTTATGGTACCAAAGTTCAAGTGATTGAGACGACGGTGCCATAGCCATGACTTAGTTTTGGAAGCTTTTGACAGCAAGCAGATGGGTGAAGATTTCATCATATCTTCGATAGAGATGGTGTATAGGTTTGACCTATGAGTTCCTATGAGAAGTTCCACACCATCAGGTTCTGTAACAAAGCAAGTATGTTTTCTGAAGGCCACTTCTAAATTTGAGTCACAAAATTGTCAGACAAAAAATAGATTATGTCCAAGACCTTCAACATAATATACCCTGGAAATCACACTATCTCCAACCACGTAATCTTCATAACCCATAATAGCACCAAAATGATCGTTTCCGAATCTCACAGTTTCGATGAATTTGCTCACGAAGTTCATGAGCCGTGACCGGTCTCCAGTCATATGCTTGGAACAGCCTGAGTCCAGGTACCACAGAACGATTTGAACGATCTGCAGTTGAACACATACAAGAATGGATAACTGGATAATTGGGATCCCCATGCAAGAATGGGTTCCATTTGGTTAGTAACAGTGATTGGAACACTCACATCAGAGGTAGAAACAATGGACTCATTAGAAATAGATGCAGTGCTAGTGTCCATATTTGACCTATTCAAAGTATGTTCACTTCTTAAGGGAATAGTTCTACCGGTAGGCATCCATTTTCTAGTGGGCATTGACTTAGTAAATTTAGGGAAAAACTCATTAACCTTACGCCCAGTAGGTATCCACTGATAACCTATATTACTAAATTTCCTTCATGTGGGTTTCCACTGTTTTCTAACTTTCTTTTGCCTTTGCCTTTTTGCCTTTTTGCCTTCTTAGTTTGAATTTTATCATTAACAGTTTTAACTGGGCATTTAACAACATTAGACAAATCATTCACACCACATTCATGATTAGTAACAGAATTCAAGCAATCATCAGTACATGGTTTGCAGATAGTAGCAGAATTCGAATTAATTACAGTACGCTTATAGGTAATACTAGAATCAACACAATTCGTCTTATTCAAATTCTTCCTAAGGTGATCTTCTACTTTCTTCCACTGAGCATTCCTAGCATGCAAGGTCCTATCCATCTTTGTGTTGCCTTGAGGCTTTGACCCGCTTGCTTTAGTGTCACTTCTTACTCCTGTAGAGGGAATTGGAACATTAGTTGGTTTTGCTACTTTTTGCATTCCTGAACTAGACGTGCAGGGATCTGAACTACTTGAAGGCACATTAGTGTTCACTTTCTTAAAGCTGGGCATGGAATGGTTTGTATGCTTGGCACTAGGCATAGAACAAGGCATCACAACTTTACCTTTCGCACCTAAGGATTTAGGACATGTTTCAATTAAACATTCTAGCAGTTCCTGAGATCGTTTGGCCTGAATGCAAGCAAACCTAATTTCTCTATCAAGAGGCTTATTTATGAAATCCTCTTCCACAATCTCACGGAGATATTCTAGACTATCCTTAAGGTGAGCACAATAGTTGTGAAACACAAGTTCATTATTCCTAAGATGAGGAGGAATATATTTAACAGTCACAGTATATTTGCAGTCTGAGGATGACTTTGATACAACATTCTCATTAAAAACAAGTGGCAGTTTCCCTTTTTCCTGACTCCTCAGATTCTCAATTTCTTTTTGTATAGAGGTTATTTTTTCGTTGTTTTCGTCACGAGTGACTTTCATTGAATCATATAACTCTTTAAAGTGACGTTTAACCTTTTCATTTTCTTCTAGAAAGCTCTCGTTTTCCTTTTGTAAGGCATTTACTAAGTTTTGAAGATGAAAAGTTTGAGAATACTGAGAATCTAAAGGAGGAGGCATTTGGGTGCCAGTCACATTGTTCTTTTCACCCTTTAATTGAGAGATTTGGGCTTTCAACTTTCTGATCGTGTTACAATGAGCTCGAATCTGTTCATCACGTTTTCTAATTTCAAAAACTGCATCAAATTCAGGAACATCCAAGGATGTCTTGATATTTGAGGTTTTAACATTTTCTTTCAGATGTTGATATTTTAATTGCAAAGCAAGATGCTCAACTTCCAATTTAGAAAACTGTTTTACCAGGTTATCATGATCATCCTGTTCAACTTTATCATGCAGTTTAGAGTTAGTTTTTTCAAGCTCAATGACACGATCATGGGAGACTTTCAGAGCAACAGATAATTCATGAAATTGAGAAGCATTAATGGAACAACTTGTAGCAGTGTAAAACACATCTTGAGCAATACATTCAGAAATAAGATTCTCATTCAAGGTATGCAAGTTCTTCCTCTCAATCTCATTATATTTTAATTCTCGCTCATAGTCACTAACCTCAACAATCATCGCATCAAATTCCTTTTCCATTTCTTTAATATCTAAGTCCATCCCCTTTTTAAAACTCTCAAATTGACCTTTTAATTGTTTAAAGAAAGGCATGATCTCAGTTAAATAGCATTCTTTAGTTTGCTCAAAACCCCTTTCCCCTTCAGTTATCCCAGTGGGTGTGATCCTTTTCTTACAAGTTTTCTCAAAATCAACAAATAATTGAAAGATAACATATTGACTGATTGAGGTCTTGCTTTTAGTGGCAATAGTTCTAGAAACTAGATGCATTGGTGTATTTGGAGGATACACAGTTGCTGAAGGTATTTTCCTAAGGGGGGGGGGGTTTGTTACAACAAGATTCTCTGCCTTTTGCTTATCTAAATCCTTTTTCCAGAACACTTGTTCGGGTGTTAACAACGTTTGAGGCTTAAACATGTTCAAGGAAATCCAATTTTCCTTTTTGTAGTCATGGGGTCTGATAATTATGTTTTTCTCTTTACATGTAGGATTGTTGAGTTTCTTATCCATTTTCTCCCTAGTGACCTCATCTGATTTCTTATCTTCCTCAGTGCACTCAGCGCAACTAGGTTTCTGCCTAGGTTTAAGGATTTCATTGCCATCATAGATAACATTTTGAGTAGCTTTTGCTATCTTACCATACTCAGGGTTGGATTCCTTTATAATGGGGATATTATGCTTATCGCTGAGAACTCTATGCTTCGTGATCATGTGAGCAGTCTGAATGGTATTCCCTTGTACGTACAACTTATTTTCAAGCTTGTTTTTCAAGGTTTTTAGATTAGAAAAATGATTCAAAAGTTTTGATTCCTTAGCACTGAATTCTTGCTTAAGCATTTTAACATTTTCTTGAAGTTCTTGTTTTTGCTTAGCAGTTTTAGAAAGCTTTTCTTGTAAGGAGTTTAACTCTTGTTTTAATACTTCTTCTCTAAACTTACTTTTTCTAATAGTTGTACGCATTTGGTCATCCATTTCCTGCTCACGGGTGGTTAACTCAAACTTAACACGCTGTTCATAAATAGCAACTTGTTCTTTATAGGCATTCAGTTCAGAAACAACAGAATCATCATGAGCACATGCAGTGTATTCATCAAAAATATAGTCATCATTGACTGCAGAAGATGCATCACTTGGTACAGTCTCACTTTCACTTTGTTTCACATATTGATCATATGGGACAACATTGATATTACCCATATTTTCAATATCTGACTCAAAATTTTCAGTTGATTGTACTTTGTCATGTATCTTTTGCTCATCAACATCATCGTATAGTTTTAATACCTCTGAGATGATTGATTCTTTGGATGGACTAGCTTGCTGTGGTGAGGGGACCTTTGGAGAGACCATTGGAGAAATGCTAGCCATGAAAATTGTTTGTGCAGTAGGTTCGTCATCGACGTCAGAGTCGTATGCATCACAGTCTGCAACTTGAAAGACATTCTGATGATTATGACCTATCTCCTGAATGGGCTGCTCATCCACATCTGCATCATATGTCTTGGCATTGCCCTCAGCAAGAAACAAAAGCTCCTCTTCATCCAACACAACTCCATTATCCTGAGCTTGCACAAGTAACATCTTGTCTTTGAAGTACTCTGCATTTTGAGGGCGTTTTGGAGAAGTGTAGTTCCTTGCTATGTGTCCATCACCACCACAGTTGTAGCACTTAATTGGCTTTGCTTGTCCTTGATTTCCATTCCTTCCCCTATACTGATTTTCCACATACCCTCCTCCTACTCCACCTCTTCTTTGTTCATATTGTCTTCCTTGAGCTGGTTGTACTGTAACCTTTCCATCTCTGACCAAAGCATGATTGTGTAGATTGGATGCAGTCCTGATTTCATTGTTAGTGTGAAGTCTGTTAGTATGTGGAGTGAAGGTTAAGTTTTGTTTAACCATAAGAGTCAGTTTATTGATAAAGTGTTCCATGACTGCATTGGCATCAGGTTATTTGAAATTTGGATCTGGAATGACTTGAGATGCTTTGGTAGTAGTTCCATCATTGGTGTAGAAGGCTGTTGAATCATTTGACGAACTTGTTTCTCCCTGGTTGGTTTTGAACTGTTCAAGAATCCTTTTTTCAAACATAGCATGTCTCTCATTCTGAAGAAGGAATGCATAAAGTTGCTCATAGTTGGTGTTCTTCAATCCTTTGGTTAGCTTCACAGAGGTGACAAACTTATGCCATTCAGGATTCATGTTGTTCACAAATTTTGAGTTCAGCTGAATGTTTGGCATGGTCATTTTGATGTTCCTCATGTCATTCACAAGCTTATGGAATCTCACGTAGTACTCATAGACACTTTCTTCTGGCTTCATCTTAAAATGCTCAAATTCATCATACAGCTGTGATTCTCTGTCTTCCTTGGTTAATTCAGAACTGAGAGAAGCATCTTGACATTATCCCAAACTGCCTTGGCTTCAGTGTTGTGATTGATCAGCTTGTAGATGTCTTTTGGAAGACCCTGTAGTATGATGTTTGAGGCCCTGATATCAGCATCGAACCTCTTTTTCTCCTTATCATTGAGCTCATCATACGTCTTTGGTCTATCTATTCCATAGATCATTGTTCCATCTGCAGCTGTATCAATTAAGTCTCTTGTAGTCTCAATCTGATAAGGTCCTTCATCAATAGACTTGAGAATGTTGACTCCGTTTTCCTTTCCAAGACAGTACAATCTGATTCGTTGTGCCCAAGAGTCGTAGTCATTTCTATCAAGCATAGGTGGACGAGTATCTGAACCAGCTGCTTGAACATCCTCAGCAACAGTGGAGATGATTGTAGGTACGTTGGTAGACATGTTAACAGATTACACGGGATTTTAAAACTCTATAATTAAACCGGGAAATAGATTCTTTCACGGGATTTTACTAAATCAAGAGAAAACCGTATTACAACCAAAAGTTCAACCAAGTCGCTAAGAAACCTTGAACCAAGTCGCTAAGCACCAAGTCGCTGAGAATTATGACTACAAGTCGCTAAGCACCAAGTCGCTACAAATTTTGACAGCAAGTCGCTAAGCACCAAGTCGCTAAGTCGTCAAGTCGCTAAATAGCAACTCGCTAAGGTTCAAGTCGCTAACACCAAGTCGGTAAGAAAACTTAAGTACAAGTCGCTAACAAAATTGAAAGCAAATCGCTACCTTCACCAAGTCGCTACCCGTAGTGGAAAATCCACTAAGTGTACTGTTTGTCGGCTTGTCTCAAAAGACAAGTCGCTAGGACCAAGTCGCTACCAAAAACCACTATAACTCGCTACCTTTTACTGAAGCAAGTCGCTACGATGAATATCACAACGAGAACCAAGTCGCTACCAAGAAAAACTTCAAAAAC
The DNA here is from genome assembly GCA_019973895.1 of Chrysanthemum seticuspe. Classification (NCBI taxonomy): domain Eukaryota; kingdom Viridiplantae; phylum Streptophyta; class Magnoliopsida; order Asterales; family Asteraceae; genus Chrysanthemum; species Chrysanthemum seticuspe. The sequence goes on from BPTQ01000005.1 coordinate 77,929,637, forward strand.
ACACGTTTCAATCCAAAACAAGCTCAACCACAGTGATTCAAGCTTACCAAATCAAAACCTAAACACTTATGATGATCCTAAACACAAAAGTACAATCAAAATCCAAGCTTTAACACAAGAAATGATCCAAATGATGCAAAAACCACTAAACTTTTTCAAACTCAAAAACCATCTAAAAACCACTAGAAATCCAAGGATATGTAAGAGATGATCTAACCATGGCTCTGATAACATTTGTAACCTATTGGATTTCACATACACATCATAACACAAACATAAGTAGGCGTATACTATGGTTTTCTAGAGAGATAAAGTTAGAGGTTTGAGAACTTTAGTGAGAGAAAGAAAAATCTTATTATGAGCTCCAACTCTCTACCTTGGAAGGTAGAGAGTATTTATAGTACTTACATAAAACGCCACCTACGGGCTGTGGATCAGGCATACAGTGGGTAAAGACCCGTCCGTCCACCACGGTGTTACTTAACTAAATACTACTTAACTTGTAATAATCTACAACTACGAGCTTTCTAATGATTACATATACTTGAGGTGACCGACTCTTTAATAACTGGATTTACTAAATCCTAACAGGTTTGATACTTTCGGTGGGAAGTCTTTGTGATCTTAGTGGGAAGTCGAATCGCTAGATTCTTTTGGGTGGTTTCCGAAGGCGGAATGTCGTTGGGAGTAGCTCTTCTTTGTGAGCACCGATCTTAGTGCATATCGGTGGATTGAAGTTGTAACGGTTTGTAGTCCACCGAAAAGATTATACTTAGTGAATAGTATCGTGTCATGGATTCGCAACTGGACGTACGGATAGTGTAAACCCCCCATCCCGAATCAGTATACACCGTGGTATCTATTTACTCGCTTTATATATTGTGGTTGTGATCGTGGTTATAAGTATTGTTGCGTAATCACTTATTGATCTTTAAGACTTGAAGTTAATAATTTCAAAGAAGTCGAAAAGACCGTATTGACACCCCCTCTACAATTCTACATTATTTATTGTAACATAGTTTTTATGAATAAAAGAGTAACCGTTTCCCTACAGTCGAAAGATTAGTTGAAACTATAATTAGAGAAAATAGGAAGCAAGTAAAAAATAATTTAACGTAGAAGAGTTCATTCCAGAACTTGAATGACAAACAGATTCCAAGATCACCTCATCATAGGCAACATATTATCAAATGGGAGGTGATTTGCACACTTTTCTAATTGATTGTCACACTCCAATTTATAGTGTGTTGACATTTATACCCTCACAGAATGAAAATTTGTACAAATGATGTGAGGATACAAAAGTCAACACACTCTAAATTAAAGTGTGACAATCAATTTGAAAAGTGTGCAAATCACCTCCCTTATCAAATGGTTGCTCAATTTGTTCTCCACGGTTGCTCAAGTTCAAGCAACTGTAAAGCTTTTAAGGTCAAGATGATTACGATAAGTTTGTTTAGAGAATTACACCATTTTATCCGACTCAAGATGAATTTCAGCCGTTTTCGGCTCTCATTGAGGACATCCGTGATGTGAAGTTCATTCCCTCAAGCAGGGCCGTCTCATGCTCTTTGGTGGCCCTGTGCCATAACTAAAAATGGCCCTATATTAACTACAAAAAATTTAATTATTTGTAGTTATGTACAAGTAAATATATATTATCAATGCATAAATCGTTATAAGTATCCAAACGTAGCAATATAGTGATAACAAAACTCCTTCATTTTATAAAACTAATGGGACGATTGACTATTGTATGTGATTATCTGCAAGTGTACTTGGTTTATATCCAAAATGGCTAAATTAAGTATCTACCTTTGAGATCAGTAAATTTTGGATATATATGGAGAGAGATAAGTAAAATAGTTATTTATAGGCAGAACAAAAGTTGCAAACGAAATGGGCCTCATAATTTTAATATATGTTGTAATAGATTAATATTTAATACTTATATATGCATAGCAATAACATAGTAAATAAAATGTGGCCCTTTGCCAAAGCACTTGCTGCACACCCAAAGAACCGGCGCCTCAAGCACGACATGCTATTTTAGTATCGCCTGTTTAGTAAGCATAGTCACTTGTTCAAATATAGTGCACTTATTACTATGTAGTCCCTTGTTCATGATTTATTTCATCATGTGTAATCTTTGTCGATCTTTAATCATGTTGAAGAATATTTGTTTTCGAAAAAAAAAAAAGCCATTTAGTGCAATTACAATTTACTGTACGTGCCATTATGGAAATAACAAGATACACGTTGTTCTTTTTAATTCTTTTACATTTGTTACCACCACATTTAATGAAACGATATGCAAGTACGTAGCCCTTGGCAATTTTGGGAACATTTTAAACTCGATGATTTGAACTATGTTACTATGCATGTATCAAACTTCTATGCAGTAATAGAACCGGTGTGTGTCCCGGGGGTCTCAGGACACATCAATTTATCGAACAAATAACTTACAAGGAAATTGATAATTTTTTTATTTTTTATTTTATTTTTTTAATTTTTAGATTTAAATTTTTCTAAATAATACGTAATTCTTAAATCTATTTTAAAATGTAATTAGTTTATACATGTCTGACCATATTACACACAGTGTTAGTTTAAGGTTATATAAACTTGTGCAAACCTTATTTATAAAATCATCAGCACTCTTGTCTAGTTAACATGTCATATTACAACTTAGATGTACTCCGTATATATATTGCATAGTCAGTTTTAAGAGAGTCAAAAGTTAACCGTGTGAAAATGTTAAAGTACATATCATGGGAAATTCCATCATGTCTTCCACAATATATACAAATAATATATTTACTAAGAGGCCACGATTAGCTAGAGTGATTTAATTAACTAAAAAGAAGCGTAAAGGTATTCAACGAAGACCTAACGAAAGTATAAAAATTCCAAGGATTATTCTATAGAACCCAAAGCTGAATGACCTAAGCATGGATTTGATGTTATAACGAGAGCTTTGATTCTATGCCTAACAAAATCATATTTTTGTGTTGATTTATAAAAAGACATTTTTTTTTTTTTTTTTTTTTTTTTTGGGGGGTGGGGACAATTTTTTTTTTTTTGGGGGGGGGGGGGGGGGGGCATTCGTCCTAGCTAATTACGCACAGTGACAGACCAAAACAAAAAAAAAGATATGGGGGGCAATTTTTTTTCCTACAATAAGAATAAAATGCGAAATAAAAAACTATAAACGTAATGATAAATTCTGTATTTTTTTTTTTCCAAAAAAGTCAAAATTAAAAAGAAAAATTACACTATAATCTCAACTTTTTTGACTAACCATAGAGGGCACCGACCCCATACTTCCTACATAGGTTCATCCTTGATTACGTAAGTCCGAATCACTATTATAACATTATATATTATAAAAGTTATTAATTTTAACCTCTTCATGTACGAGTTTCAAACTACAAATACAACTAAACTAATAGTTATATTTGAATCATTTCACTATTAAATAGAAAGGCAACACCAAATATGACAACACCAAAGGGATATAAAAACGGGATTGAACGTGTAATATAGTTATATAGGTGTTATGTCCTCATATCATTAATCACTATGCACAGTAGGGGTGTGCACGGTCTGAAAAACCGGACCGGACCGACACCCGAGTTCGGCAAAAATCCTAGACCGAGACCGGACCGAATGTGGTCGGTCCGGTCTCGGTCCGTGTCGGTCTGGTCGGTCCTTCGGTCGGTCCGGTCCAACAAGGCCAAATTCGCCGGTTTTGGTCCGGATCGGACCGGACCGAGGACCGAATTAGCTCAAAAACCGAGACCGCGGACCGGACTGAATGTGGTCGGTCCGTGTCGGTCCGGTCGGTCCTTCGGTCGGTCCGGTCCGTTCGGGTCAAATGCTCACCCCTAATGCACAGTATACATATATGATTGTTCGTATGCCAACTCAAACTCTCGTTCCTATGTTTTTGGTGACAAAAGGTAGTACATTCTTCAGTGCAAAGAGTTGCCTTAAAGCTATTGTCGGGCTTGTTTTGGACGGTGTAATTATTTAAGTAGTAAATACATAAGGCCACATTTAATTTTTGGACGGAAGAATTTTATTTATAGTTTAATATATAGCATGCTCTTACCATTTACAACTTCCTTGCAGTTCATCAACTTTTTAATCGGTAGCCCCACACACATTCTCTCATCCGACAAAAGTCAAGACATGCCAACCCTATAAAATCCGAACAATAACATCAACCTAGAACACAAAACAAACATGGAGAATATACAACATAGAAACATCAAAGTGAATGGCATCAACATGCATGTAGCCGAGATAGGAGAAGGCCCCGTCGTGCTTTTTATTCACGGCTTTCCAGAGCTGTGGTATACTTGGCGCCACCAAATGTTGTTTATAGCATCTAAAGGCTATCGTGCCATAGCACCAGACCTTCGTGGATTTGGCGATACGGAAGCACCACCTTCTCCCACAAGCTACACTGCCTTCCACATAGTGGGAGACCTTGTGTGTTTGCTTGACTCATTAGGGTTGGACAAGGTTTACTTGGTTGGTCACGACTGGGGTGCTATAATCTCATGGTACTTGTGCTTATTTCGACCAGACCGGATCAAGGCTTTGGTTAACCTGAGTGTCGTATATAATCCTAGGAATCCTTCGGTCAAACCAGTGGACTACATGCGACATGTTTATGGCGATGATTTCTACATTTGTAGATTTCAGGTGATTACCGAGCTTTACTTCTTGCATGTTTTCTCCTAACTTACACGAGTTATTATTAAACTGATAATCTTCTATTTATTTGTATCTATTATTTCGTATGCATTTATTTAACCTAAAAGCACAAACACACCAAGCACACTCACTTGTCCACTTACGCGTTTCATATTTATATATTTAGGTGTCTCATTTATGGACTTTCTTTTATATATACAGAAAAGTACATATAAAGTATAAACCTTATCTCTGTTACGTTGGGATATAACTTAATTTTTTAACGTACTGTTTATAACAGGGGAATATGACATCATTTAGTAGTACTAAGTTACTAACATTACAAATATGGAAATGCAAACGTGAAAAGATAACAAGTCGTTTGACATTATAAACACACCATGCATGAACATGGAAATTATGATGTACGCATAAACATGTGAGCATTGAATAGTTGAAACAAGTAGTTTTGGATTGATCAGTACACTAATTTAATACAATTTCTAGGCATTTTAATTAAGAAAGTGATTGAGATCCTCTCAATAATCCTTATGAAAAATGTTATACATCGGTAGATAAAATTTAATCATATTATTAAGAGACTACTCTATAACTTTGCTAAGTTTATACATGTTTTCACCCATGTAACAAATTTCCTTGATAACTAGGCTTTTTGATTTTTCGATTTGGACCGTTACGTAGAAAACATAACCCAAGTCAATGTTTACAGGAAATTGGCTGGGAAGAAGAGTTCGAAAAAGTTGATACCAAAAAGCTACTAGCCTCGTTTTATTTCAAACGAATACCGAACCTACCATTGCTGCCTAAAGACTTTGCAAAGACGTTTAACCCTCCTCCATACACCATACCTTCTTGGTACACAAAAGAAGACCTAGACTATTGCGCATCCAAATATCTTTCCACGGGATTTAAAGGGCCGTTTAACTACTACCGATGTTTTGATTTGTAAGTAATCATTCAACCTAGCTTCCTTGCTTGATGATATTTTGACATTTTTGCATTATGAGCACGTTGGGGTTTAATATATAGTTTGAATTGCAGAAATTGGGAGTTGTGTGCAGCATGGACCGGATCTAAGATAATGGTGCCAGTGAAATTCATAGTAGGGGACATCGATGCTACGTATAACTTCCAGGGAATAAAAGAGTACATAAACCGCGGTGGGTTCAAAGAATCGGTACCATACTTAGAAGAGGTGGTGGTGATGGAAGGAGTTGGTCACTTCATTAACCAAGAGAAGCCACAAGAGATCAACAACTATATTTATGACTTTATAACCAAGTTTTAAGCAACATACTAATTAGCTTGATGCATTGATTATAATAATTTTGATACGTGTGTTTGCAATAATTATGATTAAAAAATTCTTGTAGAACACTAAATGATAACAAAATACTCAAATAGGACTTATGATTGATTGAAACATATATATATATATATATATATATATATATATATATATATATATATATATATATATATATATATATATATATATAGTAGCTATCCAGCGAGAAGTAAATTAAAATAAGAAGTGGTGAGAAGTGACCAAAACCACGCATTTAAGATGCAACGACTTGCATTAGATGCATTCTATTCATATAGATGCAACATCTTGCGTTTCGAAAGTTAATTTGATGTATAGATGGTGGAAATTGATTTTCATGATTTCGGCACGTGTAGAGGAACACAAAACAAGAGAAATCATGAAATGCATCTTATATGCATCTGATTAAAAGCTAGAAAACACACTATGGTGCGTTATAATGCATATAAGATTATAGGGATGCATCTAATTTAGGTCAGTGCATCTCGGATTTGCGGTTATAGTTCTTCTTATTCCTTCTTATTTTAAGTAATCTTCTTATTTGATCCTAACTCTCTCTATATATATATATATATATATATATATATATATATATATATATATATATATATATATATATATATATATATATATATCTTCACTAGCTTGCAGTTACGTATATGATTTTATTTGATATATGCTAGACGAGGAGGGTGGTATTGTGTTTTTATTACTGTATTATTATGTGATCTATATTAATCAACTGAGTTGTAATAATTTCGGTTCCAGAATGTTATGCTTGGTTGCTTGGTTGTCCAAGAGCATGTACATCAATAACTTGGGTTAAAGTTTAATATCGTCCACGTCAGTGCCACATCAGCTTTAATATTTCACCTTAACATCCCAAAAAACACCCACATCAATAACATCAATAACATCACAAGTTAAACTTTAACATTTCACCTTAACATCCCCAAAAAACACCCACAACAATAACACATACAACTAAAGTTGATTTTTTTTAGCCCTATAACGGCCGTTGCCCAACTAACGCAACCCTCCATCTTGCTCGTTAACGCCGATGGTCCAATGGATGTAACGGCCATAACGCCGTTAAAGTTGCCATAACGCGCGTTATGGCGTTACCACTGCATATGCTCTAATGGTTTCTATTTAGGATCCACTATTTTAATCATCTTTGTTGTTATAGTAAATGCCTCTATTTGTATCTTTATGCTCTTTATTATTTTATATTTATATTGTCTTTCAAAAAAAAGAAAAGAAAAAAGAATTGTTTAATTTTTTTAAAAAAATTTGATTATGTGATGAATTTACGTTTAAAATGTTTTCTTTAATCGTATAACAAAATATGTTTAATGTATACATCATCGATGATCGAGTGGTGAGACATCCGAATATCTTTACAAAATGTGTGAAGGTTCAAATATAATTGAGTATATGTTAGAGATGGGTATAGTAAGAATTTAAAAACAGTCACAGAAAATCTGTTTAACGTTTAACTGTCTATCTTAAATGCATGAACGTCGTTTATAGCGGCAAGAGAGTATTATACTATTGGACCTTTAATTGAAGCACCAAGTTCCGAAAATGCACTTTTAAAACATGCTTTTACCCTTATATTATGTAGAAACTGCAACCTTACGGTTCCACTGTTACATTTGCAACATTATTTTTAAAATCACTTACATCCCCTGTCCCACATAAATCAAGGACGGCAAATGACAAAGAAGCCGGCCTAGAAACCAACGCTCACCCTATATAACCAACCTCGCATAGCAATTAACAAACACAGAATGGAAAAAATACAACATAAAAACATCCAAGTAAATGGCATCAATATGCACGTCGCTGAGCTCGGGGAAGGTCCACCCGTGCTCTTCCTCCACGGCTTCCCCGAGCTATGGTACACATGGCGTCACCAGATGTTGTTTATATCATCTAAAGGCTATCGTGCTATAGCACCCGACCTTCGTGGATACGGTGACACTGAAGCACCTAGTTCTCCCACTAGCTACACCGCGTTCCACATAGTGGGAGACCTTGTGTCCTTGCTGGACTCGCTTGGGTTAGACAAGGTTTACTTAGTTGGTCATGACTGGGGTGCCATAATCTCATGGTACTTGTGTTTGTTTCGCCCTGACCGGATCAAGGCTTTGGTTAACATGAGTGTTGCTTATACTCCTAGGGATCCGTTGGTGAAACCATTGGAAAAATGGCGACAGACTCTTGGTGATGATTTTTACATATGCAGGTTTCAGGTGATTATTTATCTTTATTTCTTTAAATATTAGACATTAGAATGATCAAATCTCTTCGTAGCATCCATCTAGACACATACATATTCCAACAAACATGTTGAATGAGATAGAAAATTTAGCATTTTGTCAGTTTATTATTTTGACACTAACTAATATATATCACTTGCTTGTTAACGTATCAATTAATCCACTACAAATTGTGAAAATCATATGGTGTATATGTGATTCGGACCCTAATACTATGGTCCAGGGGTGTTAATAATTCGAGTTTTGATCTAAACGAGCTAGGCTCGTTTATTAATTACTCAGCTCGAGATCGAATAAACTTTTATAAATTGGCTCGAGCTCATACTCAATTTTTACTTTGTCCGAGCTTGAGCTCGAAGCCGGTTTAAAAGGTTTAACTTTTTTTTTTTTTTTTTTTTTTTTTTTTTTTTTTTTTTTTTTTTTTTTTCTTTTAATCCTACAACAAACTAGCTGTTTAACATAAGGTGCTTTTATAAAAGATTAAACTTGATACACTCGTTTATTAACTCAAGCTCAAACTCAAAAGCTTGTTTACATTTATAAATTATAAAAATTGATTGTTCTAATCCTCAAACTAAAGTTTATATAACTTATAATAAACACTAATTTGCATTTAAAGCACAAGAGTGTATCACTGGATCCTACTCATACTTATACTTTTTTTATGATTTCAAATAGATGCAGTTCCTTTATGAAAAATGAAAATATGTCTTTGATTTTTAGTGTCCATCTTTCATTAATGTTTCTTCTTATTTTCTATGGGATATCTTTCGATCTTTTTTTCTTTGATTAATCAATATATAACTTCTACACAAAATCCTCATAATATAAATTGTATACCATTGTGTTTTCTATTATAATTATAATATATATATATATATATATATATATATATATATATATATATATATATATATATAGTGTATAGTTATATACAGAACCAAATAATTTGCGAGAACTGCGAGAACCACCTTTTTACTCCTTGCAATGCATAATATACAATATCATAATGCACAATGGCATTTTTGAAAATATATGTTGTTTATTTTAAAAAACTAAATTAAATAAAGGGCAAAATGGGAACTAATTTTTCGGCTCCTCCATTTATTGCTCCCCCACATCATAAACCGTTCCCCATTTACTGCTCCCCATTTACTTCAATCTTCATCTCTTCCTCTCAAACCCTAACCACCATCACGCCGCCCCTAACATACCTCACGCAGCCACAAGATCAAGTCACTCCAAATACCTAGCCACAAGATCAAGTCGCTGATGCCTATGGTTTAGTGTTCGTGATGTCTCCAGTGAGTAGGTTTAATTATTTTATGTCAAATGAAAGTGCACATGGATTTATTTAACGTGTTTTACCCGTGTAAAAAGAGTATAGGTTTCGATCTGAAACTGTTTGGCTTTCGATCTGAAATTATTTGGTATTTCGATCTAAAAATGAAATATAGGTTTCGATCTAATTTTTTTTCGGTAATACTTTTGATAATTATTTGGTGTAACCTGTTTTCTTATCAAATTCATATTTTTAATTGTAATCTGGATCTAATTTTTTTACAGCTGTTAGATGTTATTGCCAACATTCTGATATTTATATCATTTTATGCAATTATTTAATATATTGTAGTGCTATCTTGTCTGCTAATATTTTTTCAAGACGATGGATGTGTTTGGAATGATCATGGCAGGGGGCCCTTTTTTATTATGTTTATTTTTTATTTTTTTTGTTCCTGATGATTGCTTATGTTTGAACATACTTATATAATAGCAAGTGCATATGTTATATTATAAGTGCTACTTGTTATAGTTGTTTGAGACTTTGAGTATATACATAAATGCATACGTGTTATAGCTTTAACTGAAATAAGAGGAATTGTTTCAGTTTTGTTTTCATGACTTGTCCAAGGTTCACAACCATGGGGAACCACTTTGTTGTACAGGTTGAGTCGAAAGTGCCGTTAGATAGATAAATTTGGATTTTGCAATTTATTTGGTTAAATTACCAATGGTTCAAATCTTACTTTTATTGCACTTATCGTCTCAGTGTGCACATGTGTTTTTGAGTGTGCATATGTGTTTTTACAGTTCGGAATTTTAAACCTTCTATGCATATGTGTTTTTACAGTTTCATGAACTTGTTTCTTTTGTTTAATTTCAGCTGTTATGGAAAGGATTGTGTACAAGGATTAAAAACACATGTGTATATATGCCTACAAAGAGATCGAGAAATCGAGAGTGGCCAATGAGGAAAATGAGGAGAAACACATGTGTACAAAGAGATCGAGAGTGGCCAATGAGGAAAAACACATGTGTAGAAAGTGGCCAATGAGGAAAAAACACATGTGTACAATGAGAAAATACAATTTATGTAATACAACATATTTATGTAATATTTTTAATAAAGTTGTTGTTTGTATAAAATTGCATAAATGTATTAATAATGTTTTGTTGTTTGTATACATACTTATGTAATATTTTTATAGATACATGTGCAAATATAAAACACCTATGCAAAAAACGGAAAATACAATTATTAAATAATACAAAACACATGTGCACACAATGTAAAAAAAAAAAAAAAAAAAAAAAAAAAAAAAAAATCCTAGAATTACTGGAAATAAAAAAAACGTTTTTTGTAAAAAAAAATCAAATATAAAAGAAAGTAATTTTACCATTATGCCCTTTTGAATTAAATTATACAAATTAATATAAGAAAAAATCTGATTGGTTGATGGTGGTTCTCGCAGTTCTCGCAATTTATTTGGTTCTGAAAATAACCCTTCCCTATATATATATATATATATATATATATATATATATATGGGGATAACTTGGCTACAATTTTTGTAGCCAATTAGCTACAATTCATCACAAAAATACACAAACAATAAATCAGAGACCCAAAAAAAAAAAATCAGGGACCCACAAAAATAAACAGGGATCCACAGTTTTTAGCATAAAATTGTAGCTAATTAGCTACAATAAATTGTAGCTAATATATTCCCTATATATATATATATATATAATCATTAACTCATGCTAACCAAATATTAATTAAGCTAAATAACAAAATTAATACATTTGATTTAATAATAGAAAAGAAATAAAAAATGTAATCCTCAAAGAATAGAATAAATGATTTACTAAGGTTTAAAAACAACATTGATATACAATTTTTTTAACAGCAATATGAGAATATATTATAAATAGAGAGCTTAGCAAGGGGCTAGGCAAAAGTTACAATGGGAAATAAAGCATTACATTTGTCGGAAATCCACTCGAACCATTATACTTATATCATCTATAACTATTTAGTATACGTTTTGCCTCTTTCTATATACATGATCTTCGAATGAGTATAGAAAAGTATATAGTTTTCTATGCTCGATTCATGAAACTGGCCGAAGAAATTTTGTTATCAGAGCTAGAGTCAAAATTATAAATTACGTAATGAGCTCAAGTAAATTATTAATTGTTCGAGTCAATAACAAAAACCAGTTATGTGTATGTGTATTTATGTATCTTAATGTATCTCTTGAAATGTATGTGTGTAACATATGTAAGAATGTATGTATCTTTGTCTCTTTAAATCCTTATATAAGAGACATTGTATATGTATAAGTAACGTTGGTTGTTTTCACATGTAATTTATTATAATCAATAAACCATTATTTTAAATATAGGAACTAGTTAACATGATTCAAACAAGTGTAAAAGTTAGTTAGTTCATAACTAAACTCAAAAGAAGAGTTTCTACAATGGTATTACCAACAACAATCTTCGTATTTTATAATCAAATAAATTGAAGATGATAACGTTGTTACGTTCCATCGTCTAAGAACCATGGATCAATTATATTTAGCAACCTCACAATGAGTCAATGCATATGTATATATCATATATATGTCTTTGTATGTAGATATTGGTCACACTAATGTATTCCATTTGTGTGTGTACATTCATATTTAATTTCCAAAACGTATGTGTCGTATTTGTCTTTACTTATTTGAATTTCAAATGTAAGTGTCACCGGTGTACACACATATTTGTATTTCATCGTAACATGAAAATCATAAAAAAGAATTGTTTAGATATAATATACATATATACGTTGTATTTCTAGTCACAAGACCTTTGATATGACTCCCAACATTATGTGAGCCGTTCGTCAATATACAAGTGAGAGTCATTATTCATAATTCTTATTTGGTTGTATCTATCATTGGATTTCATTAACATATGTATTTGATAAAGACTTATTAAAAATACTGGTTATTTATTTATGAAACACTTAACTAGCTTAAAAATATTGTTAACAAATTATATGTTTAATGAATATATATGAGTAACAATTTATTAGATACATAACTAAAAGTAATTACAAGAACGTTAACTTATTCATGTACATTGACAATCCCAGTAATACCTATGAGTTTGAATGAATAAAAAAAAAAAAAAAAAATCATTTTATATCGCATATTGAATGAGTGAAAAAAATAATAATAAAAAAAAAAAAAATACAATGTGAGGGCAATAGAAAACAAAGCTCAACTTTACTAGTTTATATAAAAACTAAAGAGTAAATTACAAGGATGTTCCCTTTGGTTTGTCAAAAGTTGCAACTTTCGTCTCTAATAGTTTAAAGCATGGACAGTCCCTATCTTGGCAAAAGAATAACATTCGTGGTCCTTTTTTTAACTGATGTTAAGTGGATTATGTTATCATTTACACGTTAGCCCTTTTGATTACAACCGTATGCATTGTCTATCCTTTATAACAACGGTCGTTTATATTTTAAAGTTTTTCGTCCATTTTATACGTTTTCGCTGTTTTATTCGTTTTCATCTGTTTTTATACACGTTTTCATCCGTTTTATACGTTTTCATATGTTTTTATACATTTTCGTCCGTTTTTATACGTTTTGGCCCGTTTTCTTACGTTTTTTTTCGTTTTTATATGTTTTCGTCTGGTTTTATACGTTTTACGTACGTTTTTATACGTTTTGGTTTTCAGCCGTTTTCATACGTTTTATCCCTTTTATACGTTTTCGCCTGTTTTCCTACGTTATCATATGTTTTTATACGTCTTCGTCCGTTTTTATACGTTTTCCTTTATTGTTTTCATATGTTTTTAGCCGTTTTCATATGTTTTTATTCGTTTTATATGTTTTCGTCCGTTATTGTACGTTTTCGTCATTTTTTATACGTTTTCTTACATTATTATCTGTTTTTATACGTTTTCATTCATTTTCATCCGTTTTAATACATTTTGATCTATTTTTGTCTATTTTTCTTACGTTTCTATTCCGTTTTTATCCATTTTATCTGTTTTTGTCCGTTTTCATACGTTTTCATTCATTTTTATATGTTTTCGTCTGTTTTATATGTTTTTATACGTTATTTTCGGGTTTTAAAAACATTTAAAACGAGATGAAAACGTATAAAAACGGACAAAACATATAAAAATTATGGGTGTTCAAAAAATCCGAGAAACGGACAAACCGAGCCGAACAGCTCAATCCGAAACCGAAAAAACCCGAACCTAAAACCGAAAAAACCCGCTTATCACGGTTCGATTTCTATATTTAGATATCCGCGGTTAACCGAACCAAACCGTGTATAATATACATGAAAGTTTTAACAAAATATGCAAATAATTGCACAAGTATTCACTATAACATTGCACTATTTCTATCATATAACGATCTTTTTGCTTATAATGTAAAAATTTAGCAAACATCTATGTATGAATATTGATTAATTAGATCGTAACCTATAAGCGTCGAATGATTTTATTTTGTTAATATGTTATGTGTGTTTATTTTAACGCAGTTATTGTGACGGAATAATTTTTATAAAATTTTAATCAATTTAGTTTTATTTAATTTTACTAAAATTACATTTTACGTTCTAGATCATGTTATTGTTAACACCGTTAAACTCTATTAAACATAAAAAATGGTTAACCGTGACCTACATCGGATAGTAAAAATCTTCCAACTAATCGAACGAACCGCCCCGTGAACACCCCTAATAAAAATGGATAAAAACGCAAGAGAAACGTACGAAAACAGACGAAAACATATAATACGGATGAAAACGTATAAAAACGGACGAAAACGTATAAAAACGTATGAAAATGTATAAAAAGAAATGAAAAACATATAAAAATAGGCGAAAACGGATAAAAACAGACGCAAACATTTAAAAATGATGAAAACGTAAGAAAACATGCGAAAACATATAAAACGGATAAAAACATATGAAAACGTAATAAAAAAGTATACAAGTGGACGAAAACGTAAGAAAATGCGCGAAAACGTAATAAACAAACGTAAACGTATAAACACGAACGAAAATGTAAAAAAATTGAAGAAAAATAAACGAAAACGTATAAAAACGGATGACAACGTATAAAAACGGACGAAAACGTAAGAAAACATATAAAAACGGATGAAAGCGTATAAAAACGGATGAAAACATATAAAAATGGAAGAAAACGTATAAAACAGACGAAAAAAATATAAAACAGACGAAAAATTTTAAATTATAAACGGCCGTTATTATAAAGGATAGCACCAGTTTAAAAAATGATAACAGAATTCACTTAACACCAGTTTAAAAAAGGATCACGAGTTTAATTTTTTGCAAAAATAAGGATTATCCATGCAACTTTAAGCTATCAAACACGAAAGTTGCAACTTTCTACAAACCAAAAGGACCATCCATGTAATTTACTCAAACTATACTATAGATCTCCTTTGATCTGATTAAAGGTTAATATATGGTAGTTTTGATTTTTAGTTTAACTTATAAAATACTAATAGTTATTAAAATTCTACGATCAAAATATTTTGGAGCTACATGTTGGTTTGTTCGGCTCAATTTACTCGTTTGGCTCGAATAACTAAACAAGCTTTTGAACGAGCCGAGCTAACAACTAGTTTTAAAAGCCCGACTCATAAAATTATTTGAGCTTTACATTTTGTTTGAGGTCTACTCAAGCTCGAAAATTATCAAGCACGACTAGCTCATTAAAAGCTCGACTAGTATGGTCTCCCTGCTAGATCATTAGTACTTTTATGAGTAAGGAGTCATGCGTTCTTTTAAGGGAAAATGGTGTTCGGCCATTTGAACAAGTTTAAATTAGTTTAAGATTCCGAGTTTATGGACGCACGCACTTCATATGTGCAAAATCGGGGAGATGTCATTGCGCATACAAAGATTGATCAATCAAATTTCGAACACAGGATTGATTCCCTGTGAAGAAGCTGTGTGTGGTTGTCAAGAAATTATTGATTAAAACATGGCAAATTATAAAGTTCTAAGCTATATACTTTAGCTTAAAATAAAGATATACACATTCTCACGCAATTAATATTATTGTGAAAATTTCGTATCAGACATTATTGCATTCGCATGTATATAAAATTATGTGAAGGTTTATACATCATGAATACTAAATTTGTGAGGTGCAAATAAATGTATTCGAAGGTGTAAAGGTAAGATATTATGTAATAGCGAGAAACACACATAAAATACTAAATTGGTGAGGTGCAAATAAATGTGAATATACCACTTTAGCTTCATAATTCCATAGTACACCATAAAGTGTAACATTGCTTTGTTGTCAACAAAACCGTAACTATTGGAAGGTGCAGTACTTTAAAGTTGACCAAATATTAAATGCATTTTTTTTTAAGAAAATTGAAACTTTGCATTATGATTTTTTAGCAAATAAACACTAATGTATTAATCTCTGTGTTTTTCTATAAAAATGTTATGATATCAACGATTATTACAATGTTACTGTCAACAGGAAATTGGATGGGAACATGAGTTCGCAAAAGTTGATACCAAAAGACAGCTTGCCGCATCTTATTTCAATCGAAATCCAAGCCCACCAATGCCGCCTAAAGACTACGCAAAGGTTTTTAATCCGCCTCCATACACCTTGCCTTCTTGGTTCACTGAAGAAGACCTTGATTACTTTGCATCCAAATATCGTGCCACAGGATTCACCGGGGGGTTCAATTACTATCGTTGTTTTGATCTGTAAGCACTCAAAACTAAGTTCTTTTATAATATGATGTGTTCATTTCGATCAAGTTGAAGTTTAATAGTTTGGATTGTAGAAACTGGGAGCTTTGTGCAGCATGGATGGGATCTAAGATAATGGTTCCAGTGAAATTCATTGTTGGAGACTTGGATCTTACATATCACTTTCCGGGAGCAAAGGAGTATATACACGGTGACGAATTCAAGAAACATGTACCTGGATTAGAAGAAGTTGTGGTGATGGAAGGTGTTGCTCACTTCATCAATCAAGAGAAGCCACAAGAGATTAATAATCACATTTACGACTTCATTACCAAGTTTTAAAGTCTCAGCAACCCAATAAGCTTGGATGCATCAATCATTGTCATAAATTTGTAACAGCTTGTAATTGGATCCTACAGCATAAAGATGCAAGTTTTTTAGATAATGGTGTTTGTTGAAACTAATTCAGCAATTGCATTCATATTTTTGGATTTCATAACACGAAGTTATAATGATGTAAATTGAAATGATCTAATGATAAAAACTAGATTTTATCATCAACCAATATACATGCACATTATGTTGGTAATCTAAATACGAAATTGTTGGGCCAATTAATGAAGCAAAAATGGTAAAACCTCCTACAATTATATATTTCTTTCTACAAAACATCCTGCTTACAGTATCATGACAAATGTCAGAACGGACGGCTTAGTTGCAGAGAATTTGTAGGACGAAATAGCAAGAGGTTATAGCAAATCTCTTAATGAAGTCCTTGAATGAAAAAACCTTTAAAGGATTTATCTTTAGAGTTCATTAAATATTAAAAAACTCTCACCACTTTCTTGCTTCATATGTGGCAGTTTGGTTATGGTCGGTGTTGTAAGGGTCGTGGTCAAGTCATGTTTTCTTCTTACATTACAAAGATTCAACTCATATGTTAATATAAATAATCGCCAAAAAACGATATTTGGTATTAATGATCTTTTACATTTTGATAATGACACGTAAACAAGTTTTAAACTTATAGTTTTACGTCAAATATCACTCAAGATATGAATGTGATATATTACAACTTGCATATTGATCAAAGAAAAAGTTTTTACAAATGCATAACATTACACATTTTCTAAACTTACATTTTAAAGTTTAAGTTTACCTTTATTTTTAATTTGCATCTTTACTTTTAATAATAATATTTTTTTCTTAAGTTTAAGTTTAAGTTTACCTTTATTTTTAATTGACAGCTTTACTTTTATTTTTAAGTTTAACTTTATTTTGTTTTCAATGGATCATTTATTTTAATGTCGTTTTTCTATTTTTGTATTTACATTTTTATGTCCTTTTGTTATTATGAGATTTTTATTTTAATTTAATGTAATGTTTCATTTGAATAAAAAAAGAAAACTGTAAGATCTATGGGCGTCTTATGACATCAAAAATGAAATGAAATGTTTTATGCTAAGTTATAAGTTCTAGTGTTATAAGAAAAAGTGATAAAATGATAGCACTTTTACCTATAACACCAGACACATAACACTATAAGTTCCTTGTGCTCTTGATATACCGTCTTGCAATGTAGATGTACTTCGTATATTGCATAGTCAATTTTTCGAGAGTCAAAAGTTAACCGTGTGAAAAGGTATAAGTATATATATCATGGGAAATTTCATCATGTAATATCGAGGATACAAATAATATACTCCCTCCGTCTTATTTTAGTTGTCCAGTTTGATTTTTGGAATCTTTCTTCTTCAACTTTGATCTTAAATATATTTTTTTTGTGTTATATAATAGTTGATGCAAAAAATAAGAATGGATTGTGTTTTAAATGTATTTTTATTCGTATATTTTTCATCAAATATTATATAACACAAACAAAAATATTTAAAATCAAAGTTAAAAAAGAAAGACTATAAAAGATTAAAATAGACAATTAATATGAGACGAATATAAGAGACCACGATTAAATTAATGTTGTTATGACCAATTAGAAAGAATTAATTAAATTAACTAAAAAGAAGCGTAAAAGTATTCAAAGACGACCTAACAAAAATATCCAGTTAGCTAAAAGGAAATTCTATAGAAGTATAGAACCCAAAGTTGATTGACCTAAGCATGGATTTGATGTTATGATGAGAGCTTTGATTCTATGCCTAACAAAATCATATATATATATTGGGTGTGTGCTGGTGTTTAATCTAAATTAAAAGAACCAGTTTTAATTTTTATTCGCGTACGAGTTTCGAACTATAAGTACAAATGATTTTTATATTTAACCTACCTCACTATCAAATAGAAAGGCATCACCAAAGATGACACCAAAAGCCTCAAATCCTTCTCCACCTACCGAAGAAATGTAATTGTAACTACATAGCACATCGAATAACTACCCTTAGCCGAAGAAAAACCCAAAACGAGCCTTTTGGACAAGCTTTGACACTTACTAATGATGCAATTGTAGTTAAGTTATCCTTTATTAATGTTTATATCAAAAATACTTTTGCCAGCAAGTGTCTAAAGGAAATTGGTTCAATGGTGATCTCGCGACACTCAAGTTCATGCTAAAATGTGAAAATTAAATCATACAACACTATCACCAAAGGATATAAAAACGGGATTAAACGTGTAATATAGGTGTTATGTCCTCATATCATTAATCACTATGCACAGTATACATATATGATTGTTCGTATGCCAACTCAAACTCTCGTTCCTATGTTTTTGGTGACAAAAGGTAGTACATTCTTCAGTGCAAAGAGTTGCCTTAAAGCTATTGTCGGGCTTGTTTTGGACGGTGTAATTATTTAAGTAGAAAATACATAAGGCCACATTTAATTTTTGGACGGAAGAATTTTATTTATAGTTTAATATATAGCATACTCTTACCATTTACAACTTCCTTGTAGTTCATCAACTTTTTAATCGGTAGCCCCACACACATTCTCTCATCCGACAAAAGTCAAGACATGCCAACCCTATAAAATCCGAACAATAACATCAACCTAGAACACAAAACAAACATGGAGAATATACAACATAGAAACATCAAAGTGAATGGCATCAACATGCATGTAGCCGAGATAGGAGAAGGCCCTGTCGTGCTTTTTATTCACGGCTTCCCAGAGCTGTGGTACACTTGGCGTCACCAAATGTTGTTTATAGCATCTAAAGGCTATCGTGCCATAGCACCTGACCTTCGCGGATTTGGCGATACGGAAGCACCACCTTCTTCCACAAGCTACACCGCCTTCCACATAGTGGGAGACCTTGTGTGTTTGCTTGACACATTAGGGTTGGACAAGGTTTACTTGGTTGGTCACGACTGGGGTGCTATAATCTCATGGTACTTGTGCTTATTTCGACCAGACCGGATCAAGGCTTTGGTTAACCTGAGTGTCGTATATAATCCTAGGAATCCTTCGGTCAAACCAGTGGACTATATGCGACATGTTTATGGCGATGATTTCTACATTTGTAGATTTCAGGTGATTACCGAGCTTTACTGCTTGCATGTTCGCACGAATGCATGATACATATATTATAAAGAGAAAAGTACCGAAAAGTGCCAAAATCTTTTTGGTAGTCCTCTTTGTGGTCAAATTTTTCTTCAATCTCCAAAATGGTCATGCGCAGCCACTCGACCGCGCAGCTCCACCAGAAACATAACATGTGTCCCAACTACCACTGCACCCTTTATCTTTTCAAATTTCCAAGATAACTTCTATCATTGAGCAACCGCCGGCTACTCAACCGGCGGCTTGCGCAACCGGCGGCCAAGATGTGACATAAAGGTGCGTTGACTTTTACTTTCCTTGATATCCGATTAACTGTGTGGAAATCCGTTCTAGATTTTGAATTATTATCCGATCTATGTTTTGAATTACTTTCGATTGATTTACTTTTTCACATACACACAAGATTATCACACACTCAATTTGTTGTTTCATTCCACCATGAAACCCCTGGTAGTCTTCTAATTTTTTTTTTGATTCATTGTTAGATCTAACTGGGTGTTTGCCTTTTTGGTATTTCTGAAAATGGGTTAGTTGGTTTTATTGTTGTTAATCAGTTTCTATTTAAGAAAATAAGCTGTTTTGAAGTGCTTATCAAAGTGCTTATTTGGTATTTTTTCATGGAAGTCAACTGTTTTGGAAGTGTTTTTGGCTAATTTTTAAGAAAATAAGCAATTTTTAAAAAAAAGTGCTTATACATGTCTGCATAATCATGTCTGCATGCAAATATATGTGTTTATATAAGCTGATATTTGCAAGTATAAGCCCATAAGTAAAAGTTCTTCTTAGCGTATTTCGTGTCTGCATAATCTTGTTAACTAGGACCCAGCGATGCTAATTCTTGTATCTTGTAATCTCTTTAGGAAAATAAGCTGTTTTGAAGTGCTTATTCGGTCATTTCTAATAACCTAAGCAGATTTAAAGTTCTTATTTGGTATTTTTTTTTAAGAAAATCAACTGTTTTGAAGTGTTTTTTGCTAATTATTAAGAAAATAAGCAGTTTTGTGCTTATACATGTCTGCATAATCGTGTCTGCATGCAAATCTGTTAACATTACTCAATGCTATTCTACGATGTTTATAAACTGTTTAGGTTGAATATTTGAAAAGTGTGTAACTAGTTATAAGCCTAGTATTCTGATGTATTAAGGCGAAATTTTAATTGTTTAGAGAAGCCCATATTGCAACTATAAGCCCATAAGTAAAAGTTCTTCTTAGCTTAATCTTGTTATCTTATCCCAGCTATGCTAATTCTTGTATATTGTAATCTCTTTAGGAATATCATGCGAGGGTACATGTTAGAAGCAAACTCAATTACTTTCCATTAATCAAAGACAGACTAGGTTTGGATCGATCTGTACTGTTTAGGTCGACATGTTTTGGGCATTGGCTGGATTTGGATTATGTTGACAATGAAGAGGGTCTTATACATTTTATGCTACAGAAGCAAGTCTTCTCTGATAATGATCACTATGATTTACCCCTCATTTATAATGTTAACAATCATTTTCTACACTTTGGTCGTCGTGAATTTTGCCTCATAACTGCATTCAAGTTTGGGATGGTCAGTTTCCGAAAGTTTAGAGAGGGTGATATCAGTTTTCGTGACCGTGTATTTCCGGAGAAGATAGGTCGCTATGTTAAAAACATAGATCTTTTATCTGTGATTGAGGATGAAGAGCATTTCATGAAACTATCAGATGAAGATGCAATACGAGTTTGTCTTTTGTTATGTTTGGAAGTTATATTTATGGGTCGTGAGTTAGGATCTGTTGTTGATGATGTATATCTAAGGATGGTAGAAAATCTGGATGCTTGGGATGAGTTTGCTTGGGGAGAGCACATCTGGCGGGAGTTATACGCTGCCATTAGAAATGTTAACTCAAATCATAAGGATGAGCACCATAAAGCATTGGAAAAATACCCCAATTTTGTTCCATCGTATTCATTGTCTGGATTCATTCTGAGTTTCAAGGTCTGTATTTTTAGTCCAAATCATTGTCAAGTCATGCAAATATTTTGTTTGTCATTTGACTTATTCATTAACTTTTTGTAGATATGGATTCTAGAGTCTTCATCTCAGACACAGCGTTGGTGGATTAATGACCCTGATGTGATCCCGAGAGGATGTTCCTGGTCGAAGCATTTTCCATTTCAAAATTGGGAGCCATACAGCCAACTTTTTCCCGAGGTCAGTTAATGCGTATATGCCAACTTTTTTTCCTAAATGTAATTGCATATATGCCAACTTTTTTCCTTTGATTGTAAGATTTATAAGTTGTTGTGTAGGTTAATTGCATATATGCTTAACATGTTTTATGCTTATCTTAGTTGTTTTGTAATCTTAAATGCTTATCTAGTCTCTAAATTAGTTTATTTATTTCTTTCTAAAGTTTATTTTTAAATGCCTTAGGACAAAAATCCAAATTATGACCTATATGCCAATCTTGCTGAGGGCCAATCAGAATGGTTTAGACAAAGCCTAATTTTTTTTAAGTGGTATACACCAAGAGCACCTCCTCCTGTTGAATACGGGGGGGGGGGGGGGTATTTGGTGATTATCTAAGAAAATTGTCATCAGCTCGCACATGTAAGGACAAAGATAGAGAGGCACATCCACTTAGGCAGAGTTGTATGCTTCGCGTTAAGGCTTTGGAGCGTTTATGTGACAGTTTGTTGATTCTGCCTAAAGAGATCAAGAGTTTGAAAGAACGTGTCTACAAACTGGACCGACGGCTACTCGAAAACCTAGCCTATAATTAATGCACTAGATACTCGACTACTCGACCGACAGCTACTCGAAAACCTAGCCTATAAATACCCATTCAAGTCACATACACAACTCATATACTCAACTCACAGACGGATTTTCAAAAATGTCACACAAAGATTTCTCTCAACAATTCCCTAGTCCACCACAAAATGAGCATGTTTCTTACGATTCACCTGAATATGTCTTCCCGGTATTCACAAATGACTATGAAGTAGCAAACGTTCAACCGCAAGTTCCGTTACCGGTAATCCCAAATGAAAATGAAGCGGCAAACATCCCACTCGAAAACGAGCCGGCAAAAAACCAACCTTTGGAATACGATCCCAATCCGTTTGGGTTAACTGAGGATCAACTTCGACTACTTGAACAAGATATGGAAGTACTCATTGAGTTTGAACTAGCCGAGGAACGTGAGGAAGCTGCTCGTAGAGAGCAGGAACAACGAGAATTTGAATACCGATGGGAAATGGGGCTTGGACCTGAGCAATCATATACTTCTAGTGACGAGGGTTGGGTCTCGGATGATTCCTTTTTTTAATTTGTTGTCTTATTATGAGAACAATGTATTTCATGTCCTATCATCTAATTTCATGTCCGCTAATCTAGTTATTAAATAAATTGTTAGTGTTTGTGACTCATATTTTAATATAAGTGTGTCGAGTAGTCGAGTATCCAGTGCATTAATTACTACATTAATTTTTAAACCAAACGCACATTTATTCATATCACATCTACCCTACTAACAATATTAAATGCATATTAATGTGTACAATTAGTTACTACATCTACCCAACCATAGGTCGAGTAGCCGTCGGTCGAGTAGTCGAGTATCTAGTGCATTAATTACTACATTAACTTTTACATTTATTCATATCATTTAAATTCACAACTAACACACATATGTAGTAGATTCAATATTAAATGCATATTAATGTGTACATATAGCTACTACATCTACCCAACCATAGGTCGAGTAGCCGTCGGTCGAGTAGTCGAGTATCTAGTGCATTAATTACTAACACACATATGTAGTAGAAGCAATACTAAAATTTCGAATTAATGTATAGTTGATTCAAATTTCGAATTAACAAGTAAATTTGTTATATGTAAAAACTAAATTTTCGAATTAATTGATTTACTACAACATAAGTTATACTACAACATAAGTTATACTGCAACCAAACTAGTAACTAGACATAAGTTATACTACAACATTCGTTATACTACTACATTCTCTAAATGAAATTACATTGGATCAAACAACAATGGTTACATAAATATTCCACTTCCAGTACCACAATCACCGTTGCCACTTTCAAGAACCTCATCGTTGGATAAAACCTTGACCAAATTTTTGATTGTGATGTTAAGATAATGATTTCCAGATTGTTTGGGAGAAAATACAGAAACATTTTGAAGTATCAAGACAGTTCCGACGGTAAATTGGTTTTTAAACCTATCATCATTAACAACTTTGTGATGTATTGAACCTGACATAAACCCTGAAACGTCTTTCAATGTTACTTTTAGATCACCCAAAACATTCGGAGTACAAGACTTGATTATAGCAACAACCTTTTCAAGTTTCCCTTTTTTAAGAAATTTTTTTATATCGGCAAAACAACCAACAATGATCCCGCCATCAGCATTCATAAACTCAACCGCGTTAACCCATGGACCACTTTTAAAATCCGAATCCTCAACCAAATCGTCAACAACTTTCCTAATAAACTCCTGTGTGATCATTACACCATCGTCCACACCATCCCGAATACCTGCAGGACCATGTATTTTTCTAACAGGATTTTCGAAATAATTATCAACTTGAGAGGATATTGTGTTTTGTGTTGTGGCGGATAATCGGAGATCAGAGTCGTCTATATCAAGTAATTCTTCCCACTCGTAATTTGGTGGTGAATTCATTGCATAGCTTTTAAGGTTTGGTAATCTTATCACATGTTTCTCACCTCTATTTATATAATTATCATATACCCCATGACATTAATTATAGTATGTGTTAGTTGGGAAAAGGTTAGTTGTTGTAACCAATTAATAGGTGTTAGTTGTTGTAGTTAATACATGTTAGGATACTCGACCATCAGCTACTCGACCACTCGACTTTGAATTAGATCTATTATCCATCGGGTAATATCCAATCAGATCACTATATTAATCCTTTTTTTTTTGTTATTTACACACTTCATTTGTGTTTGTTCATTAATACTAGAAGAATTTTTTTACACTTTTATTTTTGGCTTAATTTATTTTTGTTAATTCGGATTTTTTCTATTAAAAACAAGATGTCTAATATTTCTAATGATATTGTATTCGAAGTTTTCAATAAAGGCATATTCTACGTCTTTCCCCTAAGGTACGCAGGTGGAAAAATTATTGAAATTAAACTATCTATGTCTAAAACGTTGTCGTATTCCCAAATGTGCGACATGTTGTTAGAAAAAATAAAAGAAGATATTTGGGCTTGGTTTTATTGTATACCAAAATGTAGCTTGGAAGAAGGTTTGACTATAGTGGAAAGTGATAGAGATGTTAAGAAGATGTATGAATTGGCTCAACTACATGGTAAAATTGAGGTATATGTTTCCCATACTCCTCAAGCATTCCTAGTTGATTACTATCACAAAAACTTGTGTAAAGATGTGTTTGATGAGGAGGTGACAACACAATTAAAAAACCATGATAAAAGAAAGAAAGGTTTTCATTGTATGTCGTTGGAAGAGGTTAGTGCATGGGAAAATGAAGAATCTCAATCACCGGCCTACTTAAGATCACCGCATGAAAAGCCGTTTAAAGAAGCTAGTCTATTTACACCAAGGATGCTTTTTGATGATTTTGATGATGCAGCTCATGATGAATTTGATGAAGGTTATAGTGCTCTTCCTTATGTGTCCAATAACGGTGATAACAATAATTTATGATGGGCATTTTTAATTGTAATTTATGATGGTTATGTTTCATTGCCTTGTTTGTTGTAATTTAGGTACTGGTGCTTTTATTTAACATGTGTTAATTCTTGTGGGTCATCCAAGATGGTGTAATGTATTAGTTGGTATTTAATGTTATCAGTATATTATGGTCTCTAACAAGGTAATTGAAATATAAGGTTATTTGTGTCATTCTTTTATTTTTGTATTAGTTCATACTTCATGGTGTAAGGATTTTTTATTGTAAGTTTCATTTTTTTTTCAAATGTTGTGGCTTCAGTTATCTTTTGTAATCATTCTCTTCGATCACGGTTTTATGCTTTAATTAATTTTGGGGAGAGTAAAAATGTGTTGGATTTATCTATTTATACGCCTAATAACAATTGAAACCCTACCTAATCTCTTAATTTTTATCTATCTTTACTGTACACACACCCCCAAATCCCCAATCACCGCCTTGCAAAATCAATGGCAAACCAAACCCCAAGTCTTGATGAGTTGCGTCAAGCTAGTGGTTCCGATGATATTGCAACAATGTTCAAGCATCTCTTTAACAATGAAGTGATGGAATCACAAGCTCGCCTAGTCAAATTGGAAGCAATATGCAAAGAGCTTCACGATGTGCTTGCGAAGCGTGAAGGGACAGTTAGGGAGCTCCATTATCTTGGCCCAAACCATGAGAAAGGGGTGGATGCTTTATCATGTCTGGTGAAGATGAATGTAGATGATCGTGATATTTTGCAGGGCCTTGAAGCTTCTGTTCATTTGATTCGTGCTGGGATTGAGCAGAAGCAAGATGGTGTGACCCTGATGGAGATTGATGAAGACATGACTGGTGTTTAGTGACATCGTCACTTTTGGGTTGAAGCTTTTTGGTGTTCAAGTTGTAAGTATGTGAATGTTTTTTGGGTATGGATCATTAGTAAGTAATTTGGTTTGTATGGTATATTTATATATAACTCGTATGTAATTATAGTTTGGTTTATGGTTTCTGAATATGCTGGTGATGAAGTGATGTAAGTATTTGGATGATAATTAGTCCAATGAAGTTTTGTACTGAAATGATGGTTTATGGTAATGAATCGTTATAATATTTAGTTTATCCTTATTGATTTTGTTGCCATTTTGTATATGCAATTCTAGTGTAGATGTTGTTTCAGTTTTGTTAATCACATTGTAATGGAATTAGGGTTTAATGGTCAAATTTAGAAAGGGTCACTTTTAGAAATGACATGTAACCCAAACTAAAGTGGGTAAGTTTTTAGATTTTGGTTTAATGGTCAATTTTAAATGTGAATAAAGTGGGTCACTTTTAGGAACTTGTGGGTCTACACGGCAGAACCATATGAATGTTTTGGTAGTTTACATGGTTACTCTGAATCTAAGTTGTTGATGCTTGGTATCCTATTAAGACCAATTTGATGTTTAAGATTGTGAAAACAAGAGGTGGCCAGGCCTCGGCTAATCCAGTTTAAAGTTTAAATGGTCCAATGACAAGTATGAGGACTTGGATGTGGGTAACTGGAATAGTGGAGTCATGGTTTTTATGCAAGAATAAAGTTTAAATGGTTCATGCTCTGTCTGATAGACCATAACTCCAATATCATAGAATTTTGGGTTATAGTTGCTTATTTAACTTTTCGTTTGAGTCTGTTCACTTGTTTTGCAACTGAATGTTGATACCTCCAACTGAGCAAAGAGTCAAGTATGCTAAAGAACTTGGAGGTATCAACATTCAGTTGCAACATTAAACTCGATCCCTTAACCTTTATTATTAGATAATAGATACTAATAGATATCATTGTTTGCTAACATATGTATCATTCAGTAACAAGTTTACATTGACTAATAGTTCAAAATAGAAAACATGATCCAACTTATACTGAATGTTGCAACTGAATGTTGATACGTCCAACTGAATGCCTATTTAACTTTTCACCTGGTAAATGGTAACAGCATATATGTTGTTGATCCCAGTTGAGCAAACGATCTAATATAGAAACTGACTTGTAACAAAAGCTTATCAAGTATTACGCGGAATTTAACACTTGATCTTAAGAAGAAGAACAATTAACATTCAACACCTCAATATTATTTATTAATACGAATACTCTTACAGTATTAGGGTTTTGCAACCTTGAAGTGTATCGACCTTAGATATAAAACATACGTATATCTAACCTAACCTAGGACCTCCTTTTATAGGCTAAGGAGTCCTATACAATATACAATACGTAACATACAAGATAAATATCTTTTCCATATTTATCTAATACAATAAGCTAACCGACTATACAAGACTAGCAGTGCTTAATACATACTATCAGTGGTTACACAATACTACTAGCCGCGGTTATCTTCATCCGTGGTTACACTCTTCAATCCGTGGTTACATCAAGCTTGTCCGTGGTTCCAGTACTTGGAGTAATTCATTATTCAAGGAACCTAAAACCCAACAATCCTCCCCTAAACTTGATAGATTCTAACAGAATT
The DNA here is from genome assembly GCA_019973895.1 of Chrysanthemum seticuspe. Lineage (NCBI taxonomy): Eukaryota > Viridiplantae > Streptophyta > Magnoliopsida > Asterales > Asteraceae > Chrysanthemum > Chrysanthemum seticuspe. The sequence continues at coordinate 77,957,741 of BPTQ01000005.1, forward strand.
CTCAAGTTTCTTTTAAGCTCAAAACATCTGATGTGGAGGATGTAGCCAAACACTTACTTGCTTTAAGTATCTTCTCATACTTCTTCAACAAATCATAAGCTTGACCATCATAGGATAATAACATCTTGAAACAACCAGGCTTCAACATCTGAGCAATTATTCCTGGATGCTTATTCAATTTAGGATAATCACCTTCTACAAACATATGAATAATCTGTCCAGAAACAGTTAGAACATGAACTCCACAGGTTTGATATAAAAACCATCTTGTAACTTGACCATTGTAGAGTCCTTGCCATTCAGGTTCAGCATGAGTAGGTTCAAATAAAATCTTCAAATTATAATACACCAGCCTCTCATGATAATCATTTGGATGTACTTCACCAAATTTATTCTTGTAAAGTATCCAAAGATTCATCAAATCATCTCTATCAAAATATTGAAGCATTTGAGAAAATTTATTATACTCAGAAACTTCATTATTGAGTCTTTGAATTTTCCAAACTCCTTCACTTCCATCTAAAAGATTAAACTCATAAGAAATGATTTGATTCACATCTGCAACAACTTTCAACTTCTTAGAATCAGATGTCACCTGAACCTCAGATGTTCTTTTTCGTTTACTTTGCATCCATTCATCATGCTCTTTAATCCACTCTTTCTCCTTTTCAGAATTCATCGGACAGAAATCATCATTGTTAATTCCAAGATTCTTTTAAATGAACACATACTAAGATTTTCAGAAACATGTATGCCAGAATTCTTGATAATCTTCATCAAAACATTCCTCAACTGAGCAATAGTAGGAGGTTTCTTTCTTACAATTTTCTTCTTTTCTTTACTAACCTTCTTTGCCAATATACCCAGAAGTCTAGCCTTTTCTTCATCATCAAACAAAGCCCATTCTTCTACTGTATACTCATCATTTATTAATTCAGAAGCTTCAAGATAGTTTTGGGATTCATACCATGTAGCTAATAATTTCTGACTAGCTTCTTCTTCATCTTGCTTTCTCTTCTCCAAAACTGCTTTATCCTCAGCTTCTAAACTTCTAGCATACTCTTGATCATAAGCTTCTTGTTCTGCTTTGTTTTTAAACTTCAGCACTACCTCTTTACCTTTTCCAACATTAGATTTAACCACTTTCTTTTTCAAAGGTTCACCAATAACCAAACTTTTACCTCTTGGTTTAGTAGCAGTAGACTGAACAGATAAAACAGGTGCAATGATTGATGTAGGTATAGATGATGTTTTGCTCAGATTAATCAATGTACTTGCAGCCTCTTTCTCTACTTCTTTAGGCTTATATGGTAATTCAGAAAGAGTTGTAACAACAGTAGAAGTAGTTGTGATAGCAATAGGTATGACAGTAGTAGAAACAATAGCCAAGTCTGAAACTACATCAGTGGTTACAAAAGTACTAACCAAGGTTTCAGACATACTATCAGTTGTTGTGTTCTGCACAACTTCAACATTATTCAGTTTTTCCAGAACAACCTCATTCCCATCTTTATCAGAAACCAAAAAATCTTGATCTCCACTATCAAAATCTTCTTCTATAGGTACACTAACAGATACATCCACAGCCTCCCCTGAATTCATGCCATCACTCCTCCCCTGTTTGGATACACCATTCACATTCAGATCAGCAGAGGAGTTCACCTTCTTTTTCTTTCGTCGCAGAGCTTTCAAAACAGCAATGCCAGGTCTTTTCACTTTCTCCAAAACCAATACTTTATGCTTCAACCTCCGAATTTCCTTACCCTGAAGCACAGATAACGCTTGTAGACCTGAAATCTTATCCTCCATTTTAGCACACTGAACCGTCAATTCATTTAAACGTTCAAAAATATCCTCCTCACTTCGACCTGTGTGAACTGGTCCGAGAGGTGGTTCATCGAAAAAGTCATCATGTACATAGTCATTAACCGTCAATTCATTGTCAGGTTCCAATCTATCCTCATCACTTCGAGCTGTGTTAACTGCTCCGAGCGGTGAATCCTTGGACATAGAAGACATAGCACCAGACCGAGCCTGATCATCTATGTACCCTGTAGCAGCCAGTTGGCTAGGGATACCTCCACCTGTGTTAAGCTCCAAAGAACTTTCCACATTAGGAGTTGCCAAAGGTTGGGTCTTATTGATGTTTCCACTATCCTGACCAGCATCTAAGCATGAATCAGTAGTGGAAGCCCTTCCAATCATGTCACCTCCACTCCGTGTGACAGCCTCAATAACCATACCACTAGCACTAGCCTGAGGAAGCTGAGTGCCCTGTGTTCTCCTAGTCCATGATGCAAGACCTTCATTAAACTCAGAATCATTAGGAAAATTAAGCATGTGAGGAAATAAAGGAACATCTCTAATGACAACATTCTGTGGCTGATTCCTCATATGTGCAAACACTCTAGGAAGCATACGATGTACCTCATACTCTCTAATATGTTCAATAGGATCCTGTATTTGATGTTCCACAAGCAGTTGAACAAACCGAGGATACAAATAATATTTACCCTTCTTCCTAATATTCTGCACTAACCCCTCATAAATATCCTAGACCAGTTAAATTTCCTTCCATCAGACAAACAAATAATAGCAGTAGCAATTTTTGAAGGAAAATCATTAAAGCCTGTGGTCTTATTGCTCATACACATCAACAAAGTGTGAATCAAAAACTTCCATTGTTGAGAAAAGAAACTCTTAAAAAAATGTACCTTGTTACCTCTGTGTGTGTAACCTAATCTCTCTAAACCAGCAACAATCTCAACATCTGTAAGATTATCAACACCATCAGCATCATCAAGCCTCAAAACTTCTCTAATAAGCTCCTCAGAAACAGAAATAACATTCTCATCCACCCTAGTACGAAAAACCTCCAACCCATTAACCTCTTCAAGTTTAGCATTCTTCCAAAACTGACGTATGTAGGCTTTAAGAATGGTAGGTTCAACCGTTAAAGCAAAGTGAATGGAACTATGAACAAGAAAATCAATCATTTGATGGAACCCTTCAGAGCGAGCATCTTTGGTGAGAATAGCAACAAGATTATGTGAAGTTGAATACGTCTCAGCCATTGTGATTAATGATGTATATGAAGTGGATTTTGTGAATAAACCAAAGAAAATGATTAGGGTTTAAGAGTATTATCAATTAGAAGTGGTTAGGAGTTCAAAGAAAGTGATCCATCCGTGATTTTGATAAGGGGTATAAACTATTGCCAAAGTGTCAAAACAACCCCTGTAGTATTCAAAACAGAGAATCAGACTATCCGCTGTTCCACAACAACTGTCCGCAGTTGTAACACATCATCAGTGGATACAGATAATCACTCCTCCCAACTGGTCCAAATTAGAGCAAGCAAATCCATGCCACTGGAAAAGTGATCTCACAAGATATGAAGGATTACACAAAAACAAAATATATATATATTTTTTACACAAACATAAGCAACAAACACACTAGCTCCTTATGAACACACATCCTTCTTTCCTGCAAGACAACACAAAACAAACACAGAGACAAAGATTATAGTTGTCAGTGGTTAGTAATAGCCAGAAGTGGTTACAAACGACCTATCCGGGGTTAGAACAGAAAAGTCAACATAGTCAACTTCTAGAATATATCTCAGTCCAATCCCCAAGAACCTCATTAACTCTCCAACCACATTGAACCTGCCCCATATTAACTTCAATAACCCTAAACTTCACTTATAAAAAGCACCCAAATATCATATAACGCCCAAACCAATCAAGAGATAAAAACCCTAATTGCTCCAAAATCCCCAATCAACCAAAATGTGGAACCCTAGTTGGAACAAACCAGAAGTGGTGGATCTAACCTCCTCCTCATCCTCTTCATCATCTTCATCATCAAGTGAAGATGGAAACCCATGGCTGACCTATTTGCCTCCACTAGAACCAAGACCAAGAAAATCTCCATTTCTCCCATCATCTGAAGATGATAGTGTGGTGAATCCAAGTGATGCTTCTGAAGACTCTGATGACTCTTCTAAGAAGAGGACTTCAAACTCCAAACCTTCATCTTCTAACCCCCAACCAAGACCTCGAGCAAGAAACCCACCACTCCCTAGTGACAGAGAGGTGGTTCTTGGTCTTAGTGCACCAAGTCATGGTGCTTCTTCACATATCATAACCAGGAAGGGAAAAGGGAAGATGAAGTAAGTTGCTGAATGGTGGTAAGAGAAGATGGAGCACAAGAAGATTATCATATCAGCCATCTATCTGCCACAATCAGCTTCAGCTTCTTCGTTTGCATCAATCCATCCTTTCCATTTTGATCCTTAGCTGCTTCGTTTGCATATGATAAATGCATATCCAGCATTCAAACGATATAAGCAAGGATAGTAGAAGTAGAAATCATGTATAGATGTAGTCTTTATTTAGCACTTGAAGTGTCATTGTAAGCTGTAAGCTGTAAACTGCTTTGTTGAATGAACAATGTAACTTCAGTACTTCTTGCATCTCTATAATGATTTAGCATTTTCCTGAACAATGGTTAGTGGAAACACAGAACAACTAGCAGTGGATAGATCAACTCTATCAGTGGTTAGAAACAACACTATCAGTGGATATTAAAAGGAATAGCAATACTAAGATTACATAATAACAGTCCATTACTTTTACAAACTTATACAAAACAATTTGAGAGATTTAGAGAATAATCATTCCGTGGTTACACTCTTCAATCTGTGGTTACATCAAGCTTGTCCGTGGTTCCAGTACTTGGAGTAATTCATTATTCAAGGAACCTAAAACCCAACATATGTCACATTGAATGAGACAAACAGATTTAACTGGATGAGATGATTAAACAAAATTGTTTTCAACAATACATATGTCACACTGGTTTACAAAACATACAACATTCGTTTACAATATATTATGCTCAGTTACCTACTACCATTTGCAACTACTATTACAGTATCAACTACCAAAGTACAAAACTACTACCAAAGTACCAAAGTTATGCCAAACTACAAAATACATTTGCAACCACCAGTTGAGTTATTTGAACTTGTACATCAATGAGTTATTTCTACCAACTACTACAGCTTCTCACATTTCAGCGCCACATTTCAACCCCAGCTTCAATCAATTTGCGCCAAAGGTACTTCAATCTTGTACTTCCAAAAGAAATCTACCAATCGCTCCCTATATGCCAAAGCTGCCAAAGTAGGATTACCATCCGCCAATGGAAGATTATTCGACAACCTATACAAGTTTATCATCACCCATATACCGCAGTCACCATAAAGAGGGCCTTGCCTTGGCACATTATCCGCATACCGGAAGGTGATGGAGTAATGTTTTGGATCAATTCCCTTTTTTTCCATTACTTCGGTTTCTTGTAAAAACTTTGGAATTTTATATTCAAAACATCTCCTCATGTTGAGCCACCAAATTCGATTTTCAACTAGAGGCCTGGAGAGGCTGTCATATATTGTTATGACACCGGAACGTAGATGGAGTTCTCCCAGAACCCAATGTACATTATCTTCGTTGATAGGAAAATAGACCTACAATATAAAGTTGAGTTAAAAATCTGTTTTTGCACAACTACCTGTTCTGCATCAGTTATTTTTAATCTGTGTAGATGCCCTTCCCAAGTTACATTTTTAGGATTACCACTATTCTAACTTTGTTGTTGTAGTTTGCTTTTGGTTTTGAAAGTCTTTTTTCAGCTAGAAAATAAGCTCCAAAAACAGCCTCACATTACCTTATTTAGGAATTTCCTTAAACCACTAGAAAATGACTTTTCAACCATATGTGTGATCAACGCGAAAACTAAAGGTTACTTATTATGGTCATGCCTGATTGTGATCTAATAAATACTACATATCAATTAGAACCATCAAATACTACTAGAAAATGACTTTTCAACCATATGTGTGATCAACGCGAAAACTAAAGGTTACTTATTATGGTCATGCCTGATTGTGATCTAATAAATACTACATATCAATTAGAACCATCAAATACTACTATACGAATATCAAAAATTTCTTAAACACACCTTTTCAACAGATTGAGCAAACCAGGGAGACCATAAGTTACTCCGTCAGCAAAAAAACCCGGCATCCTGTTGGTGAGAATTATGGAGCTAAAAAATGGACCTGCCATGGCCCAATCAGCATCGGCAGGTCTAAAATGCCATAGAAAAATTATCCATAGATCAAGATGCTGCCAAAAAAAATAAAAATAAAAATAATAAATTACCTAAGTAGTTAACATTATCCATAAATATTAAAAACTGTTATCATGAAATTTACCGTATCAGAAAGCCATCCATTTCTATACTTCCTGATGCCCACCAACCTTTCCCAAAAATCATGATATGCATAAATGCCATCTCCTCCCCATGGAAAATAAAATCTCCTGTCCTCCTTTTGATTCAAAAAATCCATAATTTCTTTCGGGACAATCACTCTTAATTGTCGCGAACCTATCGGACGAGTTAGATCCTGCAGATATATCATACAGAATTGTCTAGTCCAGAGTACTTAACCACCGTTACAACATCTGCAATAAATAATAAGTAAAATAAGTTACCTCATTCCACGGGGGAATCTCTTCACCACCATGTGAAACCAACGGCTGAAAACGCTTAACACATTTCTTCTTCCTGGCACGGACTTTAGGCTTTTGTGGAGTGGTTGAAGGCTGCTTCGTGTACGGGTCTTGAAGATACCTGCTCGCTCTAGTCTCTCGGGCATAATTAACCGGTATCTTTTTAATAGATGCCTGCCCGTCACCATAACAGTAGATATCAACTAAATTCTCGTTATGGTCATTGCTAGGGGTACAATCTGGAACATTCATTGCTGATTTATCCTGATCATCATTGCTAGGAACAGAATCGGGATGCTTCGTTGCTAATTTCTCCATATCATCATTACTAGGAACAGAATCTCGATCCTTCATTGAATGAGACTGCAAATCATTGTCTTTTTCCTGTATTAAAAAAAAATAATAAATAAAAATAAATAAATAAATAAATAAATAAAATAGCATAAAAAGATTGTCTTATTTGATTTTAAAACCAAAAAAATGTTAAATTTACCTTTTCAGGAGTATTAAATACACATATTTGCATAAGAGTCTCCACTGCCATTAAATCTTGTTCGTGAAGCGGATCACCCGTATTCTTCAATGCCACTTCTTCCTCTTGTTCCTCTACTACCTGTAGAAATACAATTAATCAAGCCATTCTATTTCAGTAAACTGATATATGATCAAATAAACATGTTTCGGTCATACAAACGGTGAATATGGTTAAAACTGACTACCTGATTATCAAACGGTGTGTCAAACATGTTTTTATATTCTGAATCCAATATTTCAGGATCAGCTTCGTTGATTCCACCGTTATAATAATCATGTTGAATATCCATGTCAGGATGCAATTTGACATCATTATCAAATGCATTTGAGGGCTGCATAAGAAATATAAAAATCCATAGTCTCGTTATTGTATGACGAGTGTTATGTAATAATATCCATACTCTCGTTATGTAATAATATTACCTTTTCTTCATTTGCATTGTCAGGTTCAAGAGAGGGCTGCACATTATCGTTGGAGCTGTTCTCAACCTTTCGACTAGTGGGCTCCACACTATCATTAAACCTGTTATCGACCTTCACACTAGTGGGCTCCAAAATCTTGTTCACAGAGGGCTCAAAAGTCTCGTTCACAGAGGCTGCAAAAATTCAACTAATCTTAGCCCTTCACAATCTTCTTGTAATAATATACGACATGTTGATAAGGAAACAAAATTCAAGAACTTACCTTTTCTTGATTTGCAGTATTAACAACATTTGGTTCATCATCATGTACACTACAAGGCTCCATAGTCTCGTTAGTGCCATTCTTAACAAGTTGCTCAAGTGCTGCTATACGTCTCCCATAGAATGCTTCAATATACTCAATCCTCTTTATAATCTCACCTCGAGGTTCAGAATTTTCTGATAATCTACTAGAGGACTGCAAAAATAAGGTAATATATAATAATCTTATTTACACATTCAATGTAAAAATAAAATTTTGTTTATAAACAACAAACCTTTGAGTCTTGATCAACTTCACTCGACATCTGCATAAAAGATGCATCCTTGGGGGGTTTCACACATTTCTCAAGTGCACTTAAACGCCTCCCAAATGAACGCTCAATAACCTCAACCTTCTTTGCAAGCGCTGGGTCATCCAATCCTTCATAGCCATGCACCTCAGTGCGAACATGTACCTCACGGTGGACCTCACGGTGAACCTCACGGTGAACCTCCGTGTGAACCTCCGTGTGAACATGTTTACGCGGAATAACCTTCCTCTTTTTCAAAGGTCTATGAGATGCATCTTCTGTTGACCCATTCTTGAAATAGTCTAAACTACATGTCCACCATGATGTATTGATCTCCTTTTCAGTGGGGACAAGTGTATTAATTGACTCTCTAGAATAGAATAGCCTCTCACAATCACCTTTTGTAAATGTTATACCATTACTCCATGAAACACAACGGGGTACAACATCATCGACTTTGTGCCACCAATTTGTAGCATTCGGAAAAAGTTCCAATAACCATATCTGTAAAATTTTAAAAACAATTAATGTTAAATAAATAAGCTAACTTAATGGCTAGTTGTAAACTAAATTAATGTCCAATAACCAGATATGCAAAGTTTTTAAAACTAGATCTGTAACAACTTGTATATGGGAACGTAACAAAGATATATCAAACTTCAGCTACAAGTTTGCACTTAATAAGAACATGTTGCGTTTCAGCAATTATTAGTCAAGCATCTGTTTCTAATCTAAGAGTTTCGGATAAAATCTGTGTACTTCAAAAGTCAGACAAAATTGCGTCACTGCATTATGTCATTAGATTCATATAAACGTCAAAATAAATGAGGTATTCTATTCCATATAACCACATATTCTGATAACAATGCAGTTGCACTATAGCTATTGGATTAAAACCAAACTTAAAAGTGGATTTGGGGAGTCAAACATAGCATTTAGATACTAAAGGCTGGGTTGGGTCAACATTTATGGTATGGGTGTGTTGGGTCAACATTTACACTGCATTGACATAAATGAGGCAAGCAATACATGAGACAAGCAATAAATGAGAAAAGCATGCAAACCTTAAAGACGAAAACAAATCCATTCAAAGAATATTGAGGCTTGTATTTTTTCCCGTGTGTTGCAATTTTTTGCAAAATATCCTTACGGTGTCTTGAATCAACATTATACACCCTAACGTGAAGCTCTTCCCAAATATATTGTCCCTAAGGGAAAGCATCAAAAGCACACAAATCATCCACTAGAGCCAAAATCTCATAGGGTATAACATGCCTAAGCTCATTACCCATGAATACATACTCTAAAGCCAGCAACAGACAAACACGGACTGAATCATCATGAGATAGCTTTTTAAAATCCTTATCCTTCTCAAGAAGTGCTTTAAGATCTTCACCCTTTATTCTTGGTAGAGTAGGAAATACCCGGTTATGGAAATTTGAGACACTCTCACTCAAATGGTCTAAAGAAGGATTTCCAAATTTGAAACCGGTTAACAAACAAAATTCCCTCCTACCAAACTCTAATGTATTGTGACCAATATCAAAAATAAAAGGCGTATCAGTAGTAGCATCTTTGATATCCCTTTGGTGTTGAAGCAAAAAATTCAGGACAAGATTATCATGGTCCTCCGTTCTAATATCCAACCAAGGGCCAAAAACACTACTTTGAAACTTGTTATACCTTTCCTTTTTTTCAGACAACTTCTTGGATATTGTTTTCAGAAGGTGTAGCTTAGTTCTCAAACTAACCTTCGAATCATAAACCTAGGTTAACAAAAAACAAAATATTAAAAATAAAACTAATTTATACATGATACTAGCTACAAGATTATTCAGTCTTCATGGGTATATTGTGTTACTAAAAAATACAAAATACCAACTATTTTCAACCAAAATTGATATACCCAAAAGACTTGATCGTTAACAATCCCAAACCTAACTAAATGATTAAACATTTATTACATCTGAATATGATACTTACATCAACACGATGCAACGATGAATCCATTGGAAATAAACAAAAATCCGATCTCTCAATCGGTGACAATATATGTTGTTTTGTGTTTGTGTTTGTGTTTAAGTTTGAGAATGATAATAAGATTTGGATTGATAATCATGTATTGATTAATTCTTGTGTATGATCCGATGGTTATTGCCGATCGGGTTTCCAGGTACATTGGAAAAGAAAGAGGTACGGTGAAAAGTAGTTTTGTACTTTTTTTTTTACTTTTTGCACGTGGATAAATGCAAGTCGAGTAAAAGTAGGTTGAGTAGCCGTCGATTGCGCAAATATGGTGGTTATTTGGGTAGATTAAAAAGTAAAAAGTGTACTTTCCTTATGACACGTGTCATGTTTCTGGTGGAGCTGCGCGGTCGAGTGGCTGCGCATGACCATTTTGGAGATTGAAGAAAAATTTGACCACAAAGGGGACTACCAAAAAGATTTTGGCACTTTTTGGTACTTTTCTCTATTATAAATATAGAGTTAATTACATAATTGGTCCTTGTGGTTTGTCGGATCTTGCAGAAAATGTCCCTGTACTTTTTTTTTGACGAGTCATGTCCTCGTGGTATGCAAAAGTTACGGGTTTGGTCCTTTGACGGGTCATGCTGTTAGTTGACCGTTAACTTGGCAAACCATAAGGACGATTTATGTAACTGACAAAAAAAAAAAAAAAAAAAAAAAAAAATAGTTTAAAAAAAAAACTGATTTAAAAAAAAAAAAAAAAAAAAAAAAAAACTTACCAAAAAAATCGAAAAATTGTTTAAAAAAAAAAAAGACGTTTACAAAAAATATTTATTACACTTAAATTGGTGCTTATGTATAATGTGAGGGCCTAAGAGAATTTTTTTTTCTTAATTATTATACTTGAATTTTGGGCTTATATACAACATGAGGGCCTAAATTTTTTTTTTATTAAACTCTAAAAAATGAAAAATAAAAAAATTAGGCCATCACAACGTGAGGGCTTAAATTTTTAATGAGTATTTTGTACAAAAACGTATAAGAACTTATAAAACAGACGCAAAACGTATAAAAATGAATGAAAATATACAAAAATCGTACAAAATACGCATTAAAAATTTAAGCCCTCATGTTGTACATAAGCCAAAAATTTAAGTATAATAATTAAAAAAAAAAAAAAAAATCTCTTAGACCCTCACATTATACATAAGCACCAATTTAAGTATAATAAATATTTTTTGTAAACGTTTTTTTTAAACAATTTTTCGTTTTTTTTTTAAAGTTTTTTTTTTTTTTTTTTTTTTTTTTTTTTTTAGTCAGTTACATAAATCGTCCCTGTGGTTTGTCAAGTTAACGGTCAACTAACAGCATGACCCGTCAAAGGACCAAACCCGCAACTTTTGCATACCACGAGGACATGACCCGTCAAAAAAAAAGTACAGGGACATTTTCTGCAAGATCCGACAAACCACAAGGACCAATTATGTAATTAACTCATAAATATATATATACCTATATCTAAATAATACGTATGTACTTATATTTTATGCATAATTGAGTAGCAATTTAATTTGCATGCATGTGCGTATACAACGATTTAGTGAAACAAATTTTAGGTTTCATGACCATCCTTAATTAATTAAATTTTATCTAATGTTTTATTATCATCTTAAACATCAAGTTATATTTTTTGTTGCATACCACGCCATTGATCAGTGTAACGTTAGTCGATCGCCAATTTTATCGAACAATGCATGAAAACATGAATTTTTTATAATACTTTTGTAGATATATCACTGGCGGTTTTCCTATAAAGATCGAAAGGGTATATTAGACACAAGAAGCTTCATTAGATTTTATATTTGTCAAAAGAAAACCTTAATTAATTGTATCTAGTATTTCGTATGCATTTATTTAACCTAAAAGCACAAGCACACCAACCACACATGTCCACTAACGCGTTTCATATTTATATATTTAGGTGTCTCATTTATGGACTTTCTTTTATGCAGACAAGTACATATAAACCTTATATCTGTTACGTTGGGATATAACTTCTTTAACTGGCTTATAACAGGAGAATATGACAACATTTAGTAGTACTAAGTAGTAAGTACTAACAAATATGGAAATGCAAACGTGAAAAGATAACAAGTCGTTTGACATCATAAACACACCATGAACATGGAAATTGTGATGTACATATAAACATGATGTGAGCATTGAATAGTTGAAACAAGTAGGTTTGGATTGATCAGTACGTAGACAAATTTTAATACAATTTCTAAGGATTGTAATTTTGATAAATGCGTATTATACGTCGGTAGAAAAACTTAATCATATTATTAAGAGACTACTCTATAACTTTGCTAAGTTTATACATGTTTTCACCCATGTAACAAATTTCCTTGATAAATAGACTTTTTGATTTTCCGATTTTGACCGTTACATACAAAACATAACCCAAGTCAATGTTTACAGGAAATTGGCTGGGAAGAAGAATTCGAAAAAGTTAATACCAAAAAGCTACTAGCCTCGTTTTATTTCAAACGAATACCAAACCTACCATTGCTGCCTAAAGAATTTGCAAAGATGTTTAACCCTCCTCCATACAACATACCTTCTTGGTACACACAAGAAGACCTAGACTATTGCGCATCCAAATATCTTTCCACAGGATTTAAAGGACCGTTTAATTACTATCGATGTTTTGATTTGTAAGTAATCATTCAACCTAGCTTCCTTGCTTGATAATATTTTGACATTTGCATTACGAGCACGTTGAGTTTAATATAAAGTTTGAAATGCAGAAATTGGGAGTTATGTGCAGCGTGGACCAGATCTAAGATAATGGTGCCAGTGAAATTCATATATAGTAGGGGACATCGATGCTACGTATAACTTCCATGGAATAAAAGAGTACATAAACCGCGGTGGGTTCAAAGAATCGGTACCATACTTAGAAGAGGTGGTGGTGATGGAAGGAGTTGGTCACTTCATTAACCAAAAGAAGCCACAAGAGATCAACAACTATATTTATGACTTTATAACCAAGTTTTAAGTAACCTACTAATTAGCATGATTATAATTTTGATAAGTGTGTTTGCAATAATTATGATAAAAAATTTCTTGTAGAACATTAAATGATAATAACAAAATACGTAGTATACGACTTATGATTGATTGTAACATATATACCTCTCTTCACTAGCTAGCATGTACGTACGTATATGATTATATTTGACATATGCGCTGGACGAGGAGGGTACGTGGTATTGTGTTTTTAACTTTTTATTAGGATCATGTCTATATCTATATTACATATAAATCATTTTAAACTTTCTCTCAATTCGTTTTTTAAAGATTTTCATAAATACTTTTTAAGCAAATTAATGATCATTAAGTACTATCTACAATCAAATAATACACCAACATTTATAAAAAAAATTGACTGGTGAATATCTAATTAGTATCATTATTAAAACATTCCTTAAACAAAATATACAAGTAATTAAGGTTATTATACAAACCAAAATAAAAAAAAATATAATTATAACTTTCTACTATGGGGGTGTTTGGGATTGTGATTGTGTGATTGTGTCTAGATTATTTGATTATCACTATTAGAAAACACAATTATCCGTTTGTTGTGTTTGGCAAAAGACTTTTGATAATCAATTATTGTGTGTAGACCTTCAAAGCGCAACAATAAAAAACTCATCCGATGCTTTTGTAAAACGCAGTTATGACATCCTATCATATTTACTAAAATACCCCACTAAAATAGAGCGAATGAATAAACATATAATTTAAAAAACATCCAAAAGAAACCTTACTTGAAGATAAAGAATAAAAAAACATTGAAAACGAATAGGCAAAGATAGGCAATGTATATATCGATGTCGTAGGGTTTTTTTAACCGACCAGGCTCCAACAACCTGGGCTTCTTCAATATTATATGTCATGTGTTCGTTTATACAAAATAATAATGTAGGAGTATTTATTATAGTTAACTAAATTGTTACGAGTCATAGAAAAATAAACTCATGTATGTTAAATTCGATTAGTTCAACAATATAACAACATTTTTTCAGGCATTTTACATTAAGCATTAAAATAATCTCACTTGCTAGACACTAAAAAAACTAATTATTTGATTATTGTGTTACCATCCTGGAGGATCAAATCTCATTGTCTTTTACTTGTATTAACTTATATATACATTAGTAATAAGTGATGCAACTCAAACAACGTATTAAGAACCAACTCCTTGATATTTTTTTAACGGGAAAATTTCATATATATACCCAAAAGAAACGTTATAAAGATATTTATTTGATTATTTATGGAACTTTCCCTTTTTTAATTACAACCTGTCAATTTTTTCCTATAAGATTATATGTATAACGCCCTAAAATTTGAGTTAACATTTTATTAACCATTTTAATTTTTATCCTATAGTTTAATTAAATAAGTAAGAAATATAATACCTTATACTATATGTTATGAGAATAAAATACAAGTTACAAAATCCTTATCATAATCCCATACTACAAACGACACACACACTCTTGGATTTTTCACCTTGCACATTTTTGAAGATTAGACCAAATCATTTAGCTTAATTAGAAGATTATGATTTCCTCTTGTCTTATACACAAACACGACATTCCTTTTGTCCCCCCCTTCACACGTTTTCTTCCTTCAAAAATAACATACCCTGCTTAAACTCTTCTCTTCCAAACCGAATCAAAACACAACAATAAAATTTCAAACTATTTTCTCTACAAAGATTAAGGTCGAAGACTAGCTGTTGGGGGTTGTGATCGTATATATGTTTGTGGTTAGGTTTCTGTTCGTGTTAGGGTTGTCTCCAAGATCCAGCCGATTGTGGTTAGAGGTTGTTGTTCCGTCTCTATTCATTGGAGGTCTTGGATATGTATAGGTGTTGTGCAAGACTGGTGGTTTGAGTTTGATCCTACTAAGTTCTGGTGATCGTGCATTATATTTGGTCCTACACTTGTATTTGTTGGTTTGTGGACATATTTTATAAATGTATGTCCGGTTTCGAACTCGAGACTATGGGATTGCACGCATTGCGTACGAGATTCAATGAATAATAATTAATATATAATAGTTGTGATTTAATTATTATTTCATAGTAACGTCTAACGGTCATTAGTACTTAACGGTAATTAGTCTAACGGTCGTTAAAAAAGAGGAACTAAAGATAAAATAGACACAAAGAAGGTTCTAGAACCCCCTTTGTGGGCTATGATCGACCAGCCATGAGTTTCCATAGGGGAATCTATTCTTAGCTTGGATTCTAAGTTACCACACTATATATATACAAACCCTTATATCATCAGTTGGTTAATCTTGTGAAACCCTAGCTAGCCAAACTTCTCCTCTTTTCTCCTCTTTTATTCAAATCGACCGACTACACTATTCCTTAGGGTATTCAGATCGATTTTGATATAAAAAAAGTGTTTGGTTTAGTTATTTTGATCAAGAAACTAGTATTCTCATTGAATCGCTAACAATACGCGTGTACAAGAATATAGATATAATCCCACTTGGATTATTTGGTGGTGGATCGAATTATCCCTAATTTGATTATCCAAAACCCTAATTAGGGTTTGTGATTTGGGCAAATTAGTACCCGGATTCTTGTATGTTTGATCGTAGAGGAAGCTAACAAGGTATGCTTTCTTTATGTTTTAGTTAATTAATTACACGTATTTAATCTTGTCTTCCGTTGCGTGCTTTCTGATTCTATGTTTATCATATGCTTGTCATGACATATAAATTTCTACAGTGGCATCACGAGCCGTTAATATGGTGTAATTAATTACTTAAACGCATAAACATTGAATCTTGAAATATTATTTGCATGTTTACTAGGTTTTCAATTTTTGAAACCCGAATTTTTTTAATTAGGTCAATTGACCTTATTGTTGTTGTTATTATTATTATTATTAGGGTAAAAGTCAAAAATGATAAATATGCTTTTTTAAATGTACCAATATGATAAATATGGTCATTTATGTATTAATATGCTAAATCAAAGATCAAATTATGTACAATTATGGGTAATTCTTCACATCTTCATCTCTCACATCTGCATCGTTAGTCCTTTACACTAACGACTGTTAGTAAATAATTTAAAACTTGGTTTTCTTACGTTTTCGTATGTTTTTTTACGTTTTCGTCTTTTTTACGTTTTCGACCTCTTTGTTACGTTTTCGTCTGTTTTTTTACGTTTTTCGTTTGTTTTTTTTTAAGTTTTTCGTCCGTTTTTTGACGTTTTCGTCTATTTTTTACGTTTTCGTCCGATTTTTTACGTCTTCGACCGTTTTCTTTACGTTTTCGTCCTTTTTTTTTACGTTTTTATCTATTTTTTTACGTTTTCGACTGGTTTTTTTATGTTTTCGTCTGTTTTTTACGTTTTCGTCCATTTTTATACGTTTTCATCCGTTTTTTTACGTTTTCGACCCCTTTGTTGCGTTTTCGTTTGTTTTTTTTACGTTTTCATTCAATTTTTTACGTTTTCGTCCATTTTTTTGCGTTTGCGTACGATTTTTTACGTTTTTGACCGATTTCTTTCGTCGTCGACCGTTTTTTTACATCTTCATGTCTTTTTACGTTTTCGGCCCCTTTGTTACGTTTTCGTCCATTTTTTTAAGTTTTCATCCATTTTTTTACGTTTTCGACCTCTTTGTTACGTTTTCGTCCGTTTTTTACGTTTTTGTTTGTTTTCTTATGTTTCATCTGTTTTCGCCTGTTTTTGTTACATTTTCTTCAGTTTTTTAAGTTTTCGTCATTTTTTTTTGTTTTCGACCCCTTTGTTACGTTTTTGTTTGTTTTTTTAACGTTTTCATCTGATTTTTATGTAAATAAATCGGACAAAAACGTAAAAACCGGAAGAACGGATGAAAACGTAAAAAACAGATGAAAACGTAACAAATGGGACGAAAACATAACAACGGGGTAAAAAACGTAAAAAAACGGACGAAAACGTAAAAAACTGACGAAAACGTAAGAAAACCAATTTTTAAGCTATTTATTAACGGCCGCTAGTATAAAGGACTAACGATTCAGAATTTTTAAGCTATTTATCGTTTTTGACTTTTACCCTTATTATTATTATTATTATTATTATTATTATTATTATTATTATTATTATTATTATTATTATTATTTTTTTAAACACACTTTTATTAAAAACTCATAGGATTACAAAAGATTGGTGGGGAGCCTCGAAACCAACTGAGCTCCCACACCTCTAGCAATGGTAAAACCAATCCTATTAAAGATATGAACTGCTGCACGCGCTCCAATGTCCTGGGTCATAGAGAAACGCCGAACCCGCTTAAGTAAGGTGACTGCATCTTTCTCAAGTTCTCCAAAGGAAGAAAAAGAGAAAGGAAGAAACCCGTATCCAATATTATTATTATTATTATTATTATTATTTTAAGTTTTGTAAAAACTGTAGAAACCCTATGATTGCATGCAACTTTTTATGTGTTATATTAACGTATACTGGATTTATGGCGTTAATGACGTGATCTTGTTACATTGCTTATATTAATTGTTAATATGTTATTATGTGATTGTATGAGAGCCATGACAAAACATGCATGTTTTGTCATGGTTATATGAATCTTGATTTGTGCATTAATTGTTTAAGTGCGTATAACATGCTTATTATGCGATATATGTTGATTAATTAGGGTTTATTAGTAATTAATTGTATGACACGTTAATTAAGCTGATAATTTAATTAATTGTTAAAATTAGGGAAGACCCCATATGTATCGTTTTATTTTATCAACTTATGTGATTATTTTATATTGTTAACGTAGGGCTTACGCAATTGATTCGTCAATGTATGTTGACCTCTTGTACGTACCATTAGATCGAAAACAAGTGGGAGTCTTAGTTATTAATATACATGTTAGTTGTTTTAATATTTTGCATGCTGATTGAGTTAGTTGTTTAATTTTCTTATTTGCGTTATTATTGTTTAACAAGTAACAAGCAAAGGGAGTTTTTTAGAAGAGAAAATTAATCGGACTAATAATGATGAAATTTATTATAAATTTTTAAGCTTGTGAAATCTTATATGACACCAAGGGTTGGCCTTACATGCCGTAATGCGTTAAATGCATCCTCGCGTCGAGATTTACGAGAGTTAATGGTTTATAATGTGTTTTTAATAATAAAGTTTTAAACTTTGTATTCGATTGATGCTATTTGTAATATATCAATGAATTGGTATTTGCAAAAATAATCTTAAGGGTGATTACCATCATTCTACGGTCCACTTTATGGTAATTATTCGAATAACTTGTGTCTTTTGACTCAAGATGGTAGTAGAATATAATAGTTGGTAATTCTTTAATTGGTCTAACCAATACCTTGAGTAAAAAGTTCATTACTTTATTACAAACACATCATTAATCAATTGGATACTAGGCTCACCCATTGTTAACAAACTATAAGAGAGGCATAAGGAGGGTTGCTCTGCTTCCGTAACGAAATTGGTTTTTAATATGCTTCGCACTTACCAATTTCTCCGCTTCTTTGTGCGTTACAAAGGAGCTACCGAACACTTTTGATTAACGTTGTGGTTTAATAAGTAACTTATTGAGTAATGTTTTTATTAAATGTATGTTACAAACGTGAATGTGTGGAAAACTAGAAGGGGGTTGACTAGTTTTACCGATTAAAACTTCGTTTTAAAATATTTAGATCAACTTATGTCAATCTATTTAATGTGTGTGTTGGATGATGATAGATAAAACATATAAACAAGTAATGCAAAGATAAAGAGTAAGGAACACAAAACCAAGACACGAGTATTTATAGTGGTTCAGCTACAAGGACACCTTCCTTTCCCTACTCCACTCCCCGAGTTCCCCACTCGACAGTTTGTAAGCACTACACAACACAAGCTCCTTAATGTGGCGGAGAAGCCTTTACAACGTCACCTACTCTTTATCTGGTACAAGGCTAGATATCGGGTTCTTCCACGAGGTAGAACCAAACCTATCACAACGTCGCCTACACTTTATTCGGTACAAGGCTAGATACCGAGTTCCATTACAAAGGAAGAACTACTACCCAACACTACACCAATACACGACTACCCCAAAGGAGACACACTTCTTATTACAACATCATAAGGATATCAATATCCTTTAACCCAATCTATCTATCTTGTACA
Source organism: Chrysanthemum seticuspe (assembly GCA_019973895.1). Lineage (NCBI taxonomy): Eukaryota > Viridiplantae > Streptophyta > Magnoliopsida > Asterales > Asteraceae > Chrysanthemum > Chrysanthemum seticuspe. The sequence goes on from BPTQ01000005.1 coordinate 77,977,033, forward strand.
TCGATGCACCATATCGAATGTACACCCTTGGCACCTTTCACTAATGCCTTTGACAAGACCCTTCGGCACCTTTCACTAATGCCTTCAACACGACCCTTCGGCACCTTTCACTAATGCCTTCGACACGACCCTTCGACACCTTTCACTAATGACTTCAACACTACACTTCTATGGAGGGAGAAAAGAACTATCAACAAGAGACAATTCATTGGTCTTGATGATGAAGAAGTTTAGCAACTCATGACCTTGAGCTTGCACGTCTCCAAGAGGTGGTGATCTCGCCTTTAAGAGGAACCTAGAGAATCACAAAAATAAAAACTACATAGAAAGATCCTTTGGATCTGAGGTTAGAGAGGTTACAATACTAAGAGAGAGTATGTGTAAAAAGGGGGTGAGTAACAAGTGAGAAATGGCTCACTATTTATAGGCAAATTTCTCTACTGTTCCACGGTTCTTACGGATCCCTCCCTAGAGGGATCCGGCTAGTGCAATTCAAGGGATCCGGCAACTGGGTCAACTTAAGTCCGGATTTTGGGTTGCAAACCAGGTTATGGGTTATGGGTAATGAATTATGGATACCCAACAAGATGCAATGTATCTAGACATTGGGTCATGGATCATGGATAATACCCAACATGACTTCATGCATGATGTCATGCAATGGGTCATGGGTTATGGATCAAGCTCCATGGGTATGGGTCATGGACTTTGGGTTTTACCCACCAATATTCAATGTATCTAGTCAATGGGTTAAGGACTTAGATTTTTATCTATTACATTACCCATTACAATATAAATATGCACATTTCCATATTATGTAAACACTAGTTGTTGTACATATGCATTTCTATAAGATGTAAAAAATATTACTTGTTTAGTGTTTTATATGAAAATGTAAGTGTGTTAGTAAACTATTGGCTCAAACCATTTACACATTTTATTTGTTTCGTTAAAATGATTTTACGTTTATTATCGACAAAACATTAAAAGATTGTAAACTATAAATAAACGTTTTTATGGCTTATTTGTATTAACAATCTCCCCATTTTTGTTGATGACAAAACATAAGATTATTTTAAGGAAAAACTAAAATTCGTAAAAGTTTGAATTGCAGTTTTTACTCTCTTCTCCCCCTTTTTGTCGAAACAAAAAGAGCGTCGAAAAGAAACTAACACATTGTTTTGATAAAAACGTGTGAAAAGTAATAATATTAAAAATAGAGAGTTAGAGAAGAGAAGAATTCTCGTCTTTGCTCCCCCTTGACGGATGCTTCCCTTTGTTAAGGGCGTCAAGTAATTAGGAAGACTAAGTGAGTGTGTTGCAATTATGTTTGCAAATGGTTTCGTCTTTTGACGAAATGCTCCCCATTGACGAGTGCTACCTTTTGAGGAGGACGTCAAGTAGTAATGAAATCCTAAATAAAAATATTGCAAGCGTTTTTGCAATTGCTTTGCTTTGACGAAAATCTCCCCCTCGTTGAGGGTGTCAAAGTCTACATGTGTATTTGAAAATCTACAAAACCAAGGCTAGAAAGCAACTATATGATGCATAATTTCCTGCAAATGAGACTCAAATTAGTAATAAAAAGTGCTTCTATTGCACGGATCCCCCGGTTCCTCCTTGGGAGGGATCCGTCTAGGCAAAATTGTAGGATCCGTATACCTGCATTCTCATGACAGCAATGTGGAAGTAAAATGTGATGTCAACAAGAGTTATGCTTTTCAAAAAAAAACATCAACAAGAGTTATGTATTAAGGCACTAAACATATTTTCATAACCAAATAACATACAACATGTAATATCATTCAATAAAATGAGAGAAAAGATGTACATAACTCTAAAACTAAGAAAATGATCCGAACATAAAGTATGATTCCTAACATATCGAAGTTATGCTTAAGACTAGAACACCACTTGAATTTATAAGCTTAAGGATGTTAGGTTTGTTGACCTCATCGAAACGTTCACGGAGGTGATAAAACATGAAACATAGCTCGTCACGTACTTCATGTACTAAACCTTCAACATGTTGACAATGATAACAATCTTTGTCATGGCTAGGGAATGGTGGTGGTAGGAATGGAGTGGTTTGAAATGGAAGGTTGGATGAAGGTTCCACAAAAGAAGGAGGGATTTGTGGAGGCATGTTTGATAAAGCTGGAGGTAGTTCAACTAAGGATGAATGTAACATATTGGATTTCATAAACACATAACACAAATCATATAAGAGGCGTATGAATGAAGTTTAGAGAGAGAAAGTGGAAGATGGGAGCCTTTCTAGAGAGAGAAAGTAAACAAAAGAGAAAATGTTAGATTAGAATGAAAGGTCCAACCCTTTACCTTAGGAGGTAGAGGGTATTTATAGTTACATACTACACGTCCTCCTTCGGACTGTGGATCAGGCATAGAGTGGGTAAAAACCCGTCATTCCTCCACGGTGTTGCTCTAAACTAAACAAAGCTAATAACTAACTAATAAACAAGTAAATAACGATATGTCTACGAGCTAACTTATGCTAGATTATATTTGGGGTGACCGACTCTTCACTATGGAATTTCCAGTTCCTAACAATCTCCCCCTAAGGGAGGTCACCCCATGATTTACATTTTGCATCCTAGCATTCTATTAAATCTTCAGTCTTGAGCTCGTAGACTTTAATTCTTCAACATCCGCATTCTTTGTGCTTGAGTAGTGATTCTTCAAAGTCCGATTACTTTGTACTTTAAGTGGAGGTCTTTGATCTGATCCACATCTTGATGATCTTTAAGCTTTCTTTGAGATCATCAGCCACAGCAAATCTCTGGATCACCCTTTGTTGTGTTGTCGTCATGTGAAGTTGTGACTTATGGACCGACATGCTCACACTTTTGAATCATGACTTCTTTCCATCAGAGTAGCGTAAGCTTTACTGGTTCATGATATTTGCAGCAGCGTAGCGGAAACATAGTATAAAAATATCAGAACTAGGTTCTGTAGATATACACAAGTCATGATTTCTTCAATTAAGTGTGGATGCTGTGAGCATGCGACTTTGGATTGAATTCTCAATTCTGATCAGCTGCAACCGTCCAAATGTACCTGCAAACAACAGTTAGCAATAAAACACACGAAAGTGTCTTTGATCACTTTCGTTGAATTGAGGTACACGGCCCACGGTTCCCTGTTGATTAGTACAAGTACTGCCTGTGATCAGGTATAATTCCAAAGAATCTCCTTGACAGGGTTTCGCAGCTGTTCTAGCTGTTCTCAAACCGGAACGTCTCAAAGAAGACAACACGGAGTGAGTGAACCAGCGAATTGAGATTCACTGATTGATGAAAATTGATTTGAAAAACAATCGCGTATTACTTAGAAGAAAGAGTTTTGCAATACGACGAAGGTTTTATGAGAAAGATCAATTTTTAATCATAAATACTTTTTGTATTTGAAAAGAGTACACATTTGATGTGCTAGAGAAAAGAAGAGATTCGCACATCTAAAGGTTTTTCCAAAAGTATTTTTTCAATCAGAGATACTTTTTGAGTTTGAAAACATGAATACACATTCGATGTGCTAGAGAAAAGAAGATTTGCACATCGAACGGTTTTTCCAAAATTATTCGTCAATTCATTTCCTGGACCAAGGTTGATTCAAGAATGAATCGCCCCATTGTTTCTATCCATTTGTCACAAGCTTGATCTTTTGGAAAGATCTCACATGTCACCCACCAAGAGCTTGTTTGATGTTGGCTCTAGAAGGATTTCCATCTTCATCGTGAATACTTTTACATATCACTCGGATGTTCTGGCAATACCACAAGGATAATGCGTAGGACTCTCAATATATACTTACTTTTCACATTGTGTGAAACAGCAAGTCTTCATTAATTTTTTGTCCTAATGAGATATTGTGGATGATCTCTTTACTCTAGACTCAATTGTGCACATTTGGTTCCTATGCCGGAGACTAGGGAGAGGGTCTCCTTCTTCAATATCAACAATTTCTAAGAGAAAGTCGATAGATTATGTAGGTTCCCCGTGAGAATGAAACAAGCCTTTTTAAGAGGAACTTGAGTAGCTTGGGAAGTTAGTGCAGTGCGTCACTGGGTCCATGACGTCTTGTCTTCAATACCGGTGTTACCTTAGTAACTACCAGTAGCATATGTATTGAACCCGATTTCTGCCCTAAGGTTGAATTAATGGAGGGCTATTTCTTTTCACCCTTTTCTCATTTCATTTCTTTTTCATTCTTCAACCCTTCAGTGCTTACCGAGACTTCATAACTAGAACCTTGTTGGGTTTATTCCAGTTCTAGCTCTATCTCAGTCCGCACTCTTCCCAATTCTCACTTTTCTCCTTTTTTCAATATACCTAAGGACTCTACACTATCTAGTGGATTGTCCCTGGATAGATCCCTCCGGTTCTGGCGGATCGTGGGAACTAATACCTAACCTCACCATCCTTATAACTCCATGCATAAAGTAAAATGGTTGGTCTTTTGGTACAGTTCATTCCTTCACGAAACCAATTGAAAAATCATTTGGAAAATCAATCAAGGTACTTGTGATATAAAATCAAAGCATTTTGTACCTTAATTGTTTTGATCATTTAGAAAAGCTCCCCCTCAACATGTGCATATGATTTTGAAATTGTTTAGCACATGGAAGCTAGAGTTCTTTGAAATATTTTCTTTGATCACAATTTTCATAGAAAAAGCCATTTGATTTTCTTGGTAAAATTCTCCCCCTCAATATGTGCGTAGGATATTTGAAATTATTTTATCACATAGAGGAAAGAGTTCATTTGAAGTACATCCACGATCACAAAAAAACCATTAAGAAACCATTTAGAAAATCAATCAAGGTACTTTATGTTGAAACATAGAAATCTTTGTACCTTGAAAGTTTATTTTCTTTTTGAAATGCTCCCCCTCAATATATGCTTCGAGATTCGAAAGCATTTAGCACATATGGGAAAGCAGCCTACACAATTGAATCAAAACGATCATCTTTTATCAAACTTCATTATTAAATCACAAATTCTCCCCCGATCAAAAATATCAAACCCTTTGAGATTTTGGATCCCAAATGATTTAATACGGTTTAGAAAACGTGAGAGAAAATGTGCCTGATTTAAAAACTCATCTTGTTTTTGGATAAATGCTCCCCCTCAACATGTGCATTATGTATACTGAAATCGTTTGGCACATGGAGGTAGGAGTGCCTTTGAAGGACTAAAACTAATTCCATTTAAAACAGATTTGAGATTTAAATCACGATCTCTCCCCCGATCAAAAATTTTAAACCATTTGAGATTTGTGATCCCAAAAGATTTAAATCATTTAGAAAATTTTGGGGAAACACGTGGCAAGATTTGATTTTGAAAAATGATAGATAAGGACCATTTTAAGACATTAAAGATTGTTAGTATCAGGTATGATTGTTTTAAGAGATCTTTAAGTAAAATAAAACAATTTCACAATCAAACAAGAACAGAAAAGATTTCATTTTGACAGATCTTGATATTTAAAGAAAATCATACCATGACATAACATTAAATCTTTAGATCACCACATTTTAACGTACAAACGGACTTTTTGATGAAATATCGTTTGAAAATATTTAATTTGAAATCACTGAAGATTTGACAAATAAAGTCCGATTGATTTCAAAACTTTGAATCCGACTTATTTTCAAAACAATATTTTTCATTTTCAAAACAATATTTTTCAAAATTGTTTAAAAATGGAGTAATTCACTACTTGTCCTGCACAAAGATACGTTAGGTGGTTAAGCTGCTTTTGTTGTTGTTGCTGAAGGCTGGAAGAAAACCGTCTGCAGAAGCAGTGAGACTTCTGAAGTTGCATCTATCGTGCCAACTATCCATGGAGAGATCTGATTAAGCTCCGTTTCTTCTTTTGAGATATAATTACCCTTTCCTTTCGGCATCCAATCATCTTCATTTGTGGGATCCGGATCGGGAACATTATTTTATACCATGATATCTGCATATGTTAGTGGACACAAACAGATATATGGTGGTCGACATCACCCAAACAGCAATCGACTAATTAAAAATAATCCAACATATCAATCAGTTCACATAAGGTATGGGATTTATGTGTTCATCAAACTCTAATCATCTAATTCTAACAATCATATCCTAGGCACCTAGTCCTTCAACGTAGGTTAACATGTTTTACATTTAAGTATATAGGATAATTAGATAAGCTCGTTAGATGATATAGATTTGAAAACATTCTTCCCCTCAATCAATGACTTATTTTCTGAAAAGTTTAAAAGCGCTGAAGTCATTGATTTAGTTTTCAATATTATGAACATTCTGATACTGATTGTTTTTCAAGCAACTCATTTTCCACCAATTTGTTAAAACAAATATTTTTCTGAAGAATTTTAAAAGGAAAAATATTTGAGTAGGAACAGCAGTCCTTCGACATACTTTCCTCAATGTTTTAGGATAAGTGCACGAAATTTGTGAAAATCGTTTAAGTATAGCACTTTCCTTCTTTGAAAAATGGGTTGCTATCTGAAATAATAGCAAACCATGGTTTTGAAGAACGGGTTACAGTCTGAAGTAACTGTAAGCCATTTTTTTAGACATGTTTTGGAAAAAGAATATTTACACCTTCTGCTCGAACTTCATCTATGGTCACGTGCCATTATTGAATGACATTTCTAAGACCGTAGATGTTATCGATACCAGAAGACATGTCTTGAGAAAACATATTTTTGGTATTTTTCAATTTTCTGATTTTTATGGGCTTTTGTTGATTTTATATTTTTCTATTTTGTTTTAGTTGGTTTTATATTTTTGTATTTTGATTTTTGAAAAATATTTACAATGATAGAGAAATAGTTTAAGAAGATGATGATACGAGTACTGAGATAAGAAAATCGTTCGGCACTTTGTAGAAGATAGAAGTCATCATCTCTTAAACTTTCACCACCAAAGCATTCGAGGCTCTTAAATCGTTGCAAGAACTTGAGCCTTCAAAAAGTGAATCTTTGGTAGCTTCCCCCCAAACCGACAATCCACGTAAAAAGACCATTTCCACCAAGAAGAAGAAGTGAAGCAAACAGTCTAATTGTATGAAGCTCAAGAACCCGAAGAAGACGATAACACCAAAGTAACAAGTTAACACGGATCATTTATGAGGTTATTAAACCCAAAATAAATGATTAAGCCCGATCACATGAACTTGTTGTGCGTCCCCGATGTACACATAACTCTTCGTGTTTGAGCATATGTCAATTCAGGAGAACATTATATCAACACCTTCATTTCACCAAATGCATTCCAGTTATCTAATATATAACCAATCAGCCCATAATGTACACATGTACCCAATAAGAGAAGAGACAACGACATCACAATAACTGGTTGAATCACTGATCTTCTCTGCGGATGTCAACTCCGGAATAACTGATTAAGCTCGATCATGTGAATATGTTGTGCGACCCAGATGTACACATATCTCTCCCTTGATGGTTGTGATCTCATCGGAATCATCATTACATTGTGTACATGAAGCACTAACCGGAAGCACTTTATCATAAATCATATAGAAGATGTCGATAAGCAATATCATCTCACGCTCCACATATTCTTATCATATTTCTTCCTACTGAAAGCTGAGATAACACATACCAAAAGTATCCAAAGACCACTTCCCCCAAATGGTTGGAATAATATATCCTTCCCCCAAATAGTTGGAACAATACACCAGAAGCTATGAGTAAACACTGAGTATCTCTACGGTTATGACATTTGTCTTTCCCGGGATTACTTCAATAGAGAAGAAGTATTAGGTTCATCATGTGTACTCATTGTGTATTTAGATGTATGTCTCCTTCCCCCTTGCTGGTTTTGATACCTTAGAATCAACAACACATTATACATACCGAATATTCTTGAAATAGAGAAGAACAAGAATTAGCTCAAATGAATCATGTGAGAATCAACTATTACAGAAACTCTCCTTGACTATCTTTATCAACCCATACGTAGACAACTTGAAGTGACTACTAAAGAAGAAAAATCGAAATACCAAACTTTAAACTGAAGTCGAATTCCCCACATTTGTATCTTAAGCTTGCACTTAATGATGGAAGAACGGTGTTGAGAATTTATGCACCAAGCAAACTCTAAGTACTCAATACTCAACCAAAGTATGAGACATTAACACCTCTTGCGATTATCCACAACGACATTATCGTGTGTCACTGGGTAAAACAATGTAACTCCTTAAAGTGATAGTTAACCAGGTCTTCAACCATCCAAACCTACTGCTGGTAACTAGATAAGCCAAGTCTTCAACTCAAATTGTTAAGCTCGAGCAAGTTATCTAATAAGAACACGCTTTTGTGAAAGTCAACTTCAATCTCAAATAAGTGATAAATGATTAACTCTGAAGTAATCAACTTGTGTCAAATGCCCACTACGTGAATAAACATACAACCGGATGTACATTGACCCACTGAATGAACCAGAACAAATGATTCCTCAACATCAATGCATTCTTACTAAAGGTATACATGTAGAGACTGATATGGAATATTCACCAATAATGTCTTCGAGCGGATGAGGTAGTCATTTTCCTTAATGTTCATGAGGTTGATTTATAGTGTGCACAATGAGGGAACCATAATCCTTGAAGATTTGGCAAAGAAATACCAAAGAGCGGATCATTATTAAATAGAGCAACTACAATATCATGATAGACATTATCAACGCCTTGTGAAATAACTGGAGATAAGGTTTCTTGAGAATTCCGAGAAGTACTTCTTAGATGGTGAACCAATTGAGTCTGTAGGAACCGGAGCATGAGCTTCAGAATCTAGATGATCAACATTCGTTGGAGGTTGGAAGTACTCATCAAACATATCTTGAAACAATGAATCCCAAACAATGAATCCCAATTATCCTTAGAAAGTGAAGCATTAGGCATTGAAGGAGATTCATATGACCATAATTCAAGCATCCATCAACATGTAGTATATGCACTCTTCTCCCCCTCAAAAATTGCATTCGAAGTTGCCATTTTTGATTTGAAAAAGTGAATAAGAATATACACCAATGAACGTAGATCCACTTGAGGGTTGAAAGAGCGTGGAGAAACATGAAGCTTGTTGATGAAGAATGTCGATGAGAATGGTCATACACATGAAGATTTCTCTTCTTTTGAAGATAAAGCGCACTGAAGCGTACACCTTTATTTTCTTTGAGGAACGGGGCCTGAAGTGTTATCTGCAGATGCCATAGCAGATTGAATATCAAGGTTGAGTTACTTGAACCCGTAGTTATGAGATATCAATCCATTTGTTATCCATACTTTAAGCCAGTCCATGTAGTGAAGGATCGAAGTATCTGCAACTGAGTAAGGACTACCTGCACTAACATTACATGCTTGATTGCATATATATTGGTTAGTGACATTAGTATCCAAACCCTTTGGTGTTTCAAGGTCAACCTTGATTTTGCCATCGGTAAACAGCTTTCCGGTAGGTATCCACCTAAGTCCAACATCCTTAAACATTCTACCAGACGGAATCCACTTATGGCAAGGTCTAGGATTGTTGATATTCTTATGCACAGTGGAAGACTTATTGGTATTCCTAGACTCCAAAGATTTAGCAGTTGGGATCCATTTAGGTGGATTTTTAGGTTTGTTTTGCTTCATGACATATTGAACCTTAGCCATGTTAGTAGTCTTAGTGGATTGTACCTTAGCATGTGAGTTAGGAAAATGTTTCTTATTCGGAAAAGACTCAGAATTTCTAATTTCATTTTCTACATGCTTAGCATTCTTCTTCATATAACTACTCTTAGATGCAAGCCAACCCCTAGTATTTTGAGTGTTCCTAGGTAATGGTTTACAACTACTAGCAGTGCCTTAAAATCTCGTGGAATGCATCACCCTAGGTCTTGCACATAAAATTCCATATTTTCGAATTTGTGCCTTTTTCCTAGCTTGTTCTAGATAAAAGTTCTTCCACAAGTCATTCATATCATATGAATTATGGGTTTTAATACTTGGTTTTGACACTGTTTTTGAACTAATCCTAGAGGTGCTGGGAGTAGAAGTAGCTACTTGTTAAGGGCTAACTGAACTAGAAGCCTTATTCTTAGGTAACTCAGGTGAAGTGACTGGTTTTGACAAAACTTTTATCGCATCAACTTGGGAGGCAAGCCTTGTCTTTAAAGATTTTGTTCTTTCAGATATGAATGCAGTAGGCTGCCTAACAACAGACCGGTCTCTAGTGGGATGAAAAACTGGCTTCCCCAAGGTTGATGGTTTTGTAAACTTAGTGTTCACACTTTTCCCTACGGTTTTTCTAAGCTCATTCTTTAAGGCAACTATCGCAAAACTCTTATCCTGAAGTTGAGCTTTGAGTTAATCAATTTTTTCTATCAAAGATTTTGTTTGTTCCATGGATTTAGTACTAGTTTCATTGACAGAGTCACTTAGTTCTATGTGATGCTTTCTCAAAGACTCATTTTCCTTTAGTAATTTGGCCACACAAACCGCTAATTCATCATTTCTCATTTGAATATCATCAGTAGCATTAACATCAGAATTACTTGTAACCAAATTAATCTTCATATGCATATCAGAAATATGTTTCTTCAAATTTTTGATAGTCGAGTTTTTGGCATCAAGCTGAGCTTTTAAATTGTTTATTTCAAAAATTCATGAAATTAAGGAAATTTCGGATTTTTACATGGTTTCTTAGTTTGAAAACTTTCCTCCTTTCTTTGTATTGCAATTTCAAGTGAAATGCAATGTTTTTCAAGTTTTGAGATTATTAGACTCAACCTCAACCAAGGAACATTTAACAGAATCATGTTCAGCATTAAGATCAGTTTGTTTAGTTACATTAGCAGATGCACTATGTTGAACAATTAAGGGTACCTCATCACATGACATTTGTTCATTTATCGGTCTGATATCTGCATCCACATCATGTGAAACAAGAGTCACTGAACTATTGGCTGTTTCAAGCTTATCTGCCTCTGAGTCCCTGTATTCAGCACCAACTGATCCATCAACTGACACATTACCCGACTCATCACAACTATCTCTCAATTGCACCTGACACGCATTCACCCGACCTTCATTCACCTTGTCATCATTCAATGCACTTTCCTCAATATACTTCTTAACATTATCCAAAAGTTGGATTAATGTTTCTCTGAACACATTTGCTTCCATCCCAGTGTGATCCTTGAAGCGCTTTTCAGTCATATGATCATCATAATCCGAAGTATATTCACCATTGAAGAATGACTGAAATTGTTTGTAGATCACCTAAAGTGCAGCACTGGAACTATCATTTTGAACATTCTTTTTGTCAAGTTGTAGCTCCAATTGTTTTAAGTTTAAGAATAATGTGCTCGTGAACGTTGATAATTCTTGACGGAAAAGTGCAGTAAATGTTCGTTCACTTCCCATAGATAAAAGTAACGTGAGGTGTGAATGAAGTTGTCGATAAGGTTCAATGCAACTTTCCTTATCCTTTGCACAAGCATTCTGTAACATTGACTGGTGCATTTCTGTCTTTTCAGAGTCTGTACCTGGAGATATCACATCCTCATTGATTGATTCAATCATCTTTAATCGTTCAGTGTAGCATACATTATCATTGTTGCCCACAACATCATACAATTTAAGTACTTCTGAAATTACTAGGTCAGTGGTGTAAGACATGATGTTGTAGTATACACGGGATTTTACAAGTCTATGATTTAAACCGAGAAATAGATTCTTTCACGGGATTTTACAAAATCAAGAAGAAACCGTGATATAGTGACCAATAGAACGTGTTAAGATAACTGATGGAACGACACAATGATAGAAAATTGTATGTTAGGTCTTATGATTGTTTGTAGGATTAGCAGAGATGTTGTTTGGTTGTGATTTGGGTTGGTTGTTGCACGATTTTACGGAGAAATTTAGGTCTAAAAACTTAAAACCTCAATAACTTCTGTTCGGAGCAGATTTAGGCCTCGAGGGTTGACCCGAACAACTTTAGTTTATTCGGCGTGCCATTCTCCTCGTTCTCACGGTCGTTTTGATGGGTAGAACGCTGAAAACGGAGTTACGGTTCAAAAGTTATAGCCGTTTGAAGTTTTGTCGGGAAAAGTCAACAAAACGCACTGATGGAATGGTCAAACCGCTTCAAACTATGAATACAAGTCGCTTAGCACCAAGTCGCTAGGTATAAAAGTTGCTCAATGGACAAGTCGCTAGAAACACAAGTCGCTAGTTACAAGTCGCTAGATGCACAAGTCGCTAGAGACAACTCGCTATGAAGACAAATAGCTGGTTGACAAGTTGCTAAAGAACAACTCGCTAAGTGGGCAAGTCGCTGAGAAACAACTCGCTAAGAGGCCAAGTCGCTAAATACCTTGAAGACAAGTCGCTACTCACCCAAGTCGCTAGGTACTCAAGTCGCTAAAGTACAAGTCGCTATAGGTACAAGTCGCTAGATACCAATAGCCAGATGTACAAGTCGCTAACGTTATAACTCGCTAAGTGAGCAAGTCGCTAAGGAACAACTCGCTAAGAAGCCAAGTAGCTAAAGAGCAACTCGCTAGTCACAACAAAGTCAAGTCGCTGAAAATAGTAAAGACAAGTCGCTACGTTGAACAAGTCGCTAGCCGAAGTGGTACATCCACTACTGTGTACTATTTGTCGCTTTGTCTCAATAGACAAGTTGCTAGTGCTCAAGTCGCTACCACCACAACTACAAGTCGCTAATAATAATAGAAGCAAGTCGCTACCAAGAAAACTAATCCGAGACTCAAGTCGCTACCAAGAAAAGTTAAAACACACACTTTTCAATCCAAAACTAACCCAACCACAGTGATTCAAGCTTTCCAAATCAAAACCCAAGCACTTACAATGATTCTTAACACAAAAGTACAATCAAAATTCAAACTTTAACACAAGAGATGATCCAAATGATGCAAAAACCATCAAACTTTTTCAAACTCATAAAACCATATAAAACCACTAGAAATCCAAGGACATGTAAGAGAGATGATCAAAGCATGGCTTTGATACTATTTGTAACATATTGGATTTCATAAACACATAACACAAATCATATAAGAGGCGTATGAATGAAGTTTAGAGAGAGAAAGTGGAAGATGGGAGCCTTTCTAGAGAGAGAAAGTAAACAAAAGAGAAAAGGTTAGATTAGAATGAAAGGTCCAACCCTCTACCTTGGGAGGTAGAGGGTATTTATAGTTACATACTACACGTCCTCCTTCAGACTGTGGATCAGGCATACAGTGGGTAAAGACCCGTCCTTCTTCCACGGTGTTGCTCTAAACTAAACAAAGCTAATAACTAACTAATAAATAAGTAAATAACGATATGTCTACGAGCTAACTTATGCTAGATTATATTTGGGGTGACCGACTCTTCATTATGGAATTTCCAGTTCCTAACAATGAAGGTGTTGGAATATGTGTTGATGACGGTGGTAGAGAGGTATCTACTTCCATATGATCCGGTTGTTGTTGATTCCTCATAATCCAAAATGGACTATTTGAGGGTGATGGAGAAAAAGATACGGGTGCTAGTGTTGTTTCAACACCAAAGTTTTGTTGTTGAGCTATTTTTTTAATTGAGGAAAATGTTGGCAATGGTAGTGGATAAGATGGACTAGAAGGCAAATCCTCTAAGTTGTAGAGGTGTGGAGATGAGAGTAGAGTGGTGAAAGAGATAGCTCTAGGTACTAGAGGTGATGGTTTAGTGGAAGTAGGGGTGTTTGGTTTAGGAGGTATAGTAGTGTTTGGCAAGGGTTGTTTTGTGGGAACAATCCTCTTGGGAATTGGTTTGATTGGTAGAGTTGGTTGTGAGAGAATTCTAGTGTTTGAGGCTTTAACGGGTGATGATTCGGTTGAAAATATTTCGTGAACAACCTGAGCAAGTTTCTTGGGAGGTCCTTTGGTGGAAGAGTTAACACTAGAGGCTTTCCTCATGATGAAGTGATAGAAAGGGAAGGTGTAAAAGAGAGTTTAGCTACAGAGAATAAGTGTGTGAATGGTGAATTGGAAGTTCCAAAAAAGAGGTTTATAAGGAGAAAGGATTGGCAAGTGAATGAAAGTTTAATCCACTAAAAACCTTCAAATTGCAATGATAAGCATGCATAAGAGTCAACTACAGAGTTGCACTAATCTAGGAAGTCAATTAAGACAAGGTGGAGTGTTTAAGTTAACAAGGAGAGCTTGAATGATTGTTTTAGCTTGGTCTATGCAGCCGGTTCCCATGGTTCCCTCAAATGAGGGATCCGTCTAGGCTAAACTTAGGGATCCGGCTCTCAGCAGCCAAAGAAAAAGGAAGATGATGTTTTGTAAGGTCTAGTACCTACACATCTTGAGTGTTTCAGTCTTCTCAAATGTCTTAAATGATATGAAACTTAAATGGTCAAGTGAAATGAGTGAGGGTAGCTAATGATTGTCTTTTATGGAAGGAAATGGGATTTTTATGAGCACCAATGGGGGATCATAGAGATCAGATGGCAACTTAAAAGAAATTTGGAAAATTTCTAAAAAATCATAAGAAATGAAAAACTAGTTTTTGGCCTATTTTGAGGCAAGGATGACTAAAATTAATTCGCTAAAATTGAGAGAAATATCAAACTAGGTGTTTTGAGATGAGACAATCAATGTGTGAGCATTGGAGCAGAAATGTGGTAAGTTTTGATGAAAAGATAAATCAAAAGCACATTGAATGTGATCATAAGTTGGATGTGAAACCAACTGAGCTTAAGGAAGACTTAAGTGATCCTAAAATATCATGTTTAACTAGTATAATATGGTCTGGAATATTGGATTGAAGTGAGGATGTTTAAAAATCTACTATTGTCTGCCCGGATCCCACGGATCCCTTATTTGAGGGATCCGGCTAGTTATAAATGAGGGATCCATCTTTCTGAGATAGAATAATCCACAGAAAACATGCAACATTTTGTTCTAGGTGTCGCATACTAAAACTAATGATTTTTACTGGAAACATACATCAATACAAGCAAAAGTACAAAATATATTGCACATAATGACAACCTATAGGTGAGTAGTTAAAATAACAACCAAACATTAGGATAAAAGTAACAAAGTAAGTCTTGCACAATTATGAGCATACATTGTTTGATAATCATAAAATTTCTAAGATAACCATAAAGACAAGCATAATGTCTCTTTCGTCAATCTCTTCACTTCTTTCCCGAATTCATGATGAAGTGAGTTAGGCATTTGAACATCCCCTTTGTTTGCTTGAATTCTTCAGACTCATTTGGAAGAGTGGGAAGTTGTTCATAGTAGGTCATAGGGTCGATTTGAAAGTTAGAAACGGGATCAACTTCAACTTCTTCATCTTCGTCCAAAGAGTCCGAGAGAGCACGAGGCCTTTTCCCATTGATCATGAGCCGTTTAGGAGGTTGTTTGGTAAGAGGTATAATAACATGTATAAGACCTTAAGTATATCAACCTTATCACTTTACCAAGCTTAATAAATGAGTAAAACACATGAAACAAACACTTATGCGTAGAAGAAAGATGAAGAAGAAAGATGGTGACTTGAAAGTTATATGTGTGTCGTATATGTTGAGAGAAATAAAGATGAAAACAAGAGCTTCTATTTCAAAGGAAAAACACATGCAAACACACTCAAGCACACCCCTCAAATGACCATTTGAGGGGTATTTATACTTCCATACATATCACCCTTATGGGCTTGGGATTGGGCTTAGATTGGACTTGGATTGGACAATAACTTACATAAGGCTAGCTTAACATAACTATTAGCCATTTAGCTTAACCCAATCCATGAGCCCGTTGACTATTATAGTACGATATCTAACACACGTTACAAAGTTCCTAAACGTGAATGACCATCACTTCTATTAATGATTATTAAGGCTAACAATCTCCCCCTAAGGGGTGGTCATTCAAAAGATGCTCCACTTGATAAGGTCTTTACTTTTAGCGAGCTTGAACTTTGTGTGTAGACATAGAATAGTCTTGATTCTTTGTTCCTTCATGCTTTATGATCAGTTGATGGTGTTGTCCTCCGTTTGTCAACTTCTTTGGGATAGGTGTCTCCACGTCTTTCTCCACCATGCTCACACTTCATTTGACTTTGAAATTGCAATGATGTGAAGTTCTCTGATGAGTGTGTAAATACTCATCATTTTTAGTCAAATCTGAACTGCAAAACGGTTAAAAATGCTCAGAAATGCATCAAAATACTGAAAATATTCCAAAATTACATTTTATATGTTTCAGATGCAAAATGTTTAAAATCAGATGAAAAATGAGCAAAGTTTGCATAATTGGCAGTTTCAGTCCCCCAAGTTTCTAAAATTGTCAAAAATAGTCCCTGAGTCAAAATTTCAAAAGAAAAATCACCAAAGGTCCTTTTAATATCATAACTTGTCAAAATTAGTCCTTTGGTGAAAAATATAAAAAGTTTTGAGAAAATTACAAATTGGTCCTTCAAGTTTAAGAATTGGCAGAAATGGTCCCTGGAAAATCTAAAAATGGCAACTTTGGTCCTTCTAATATTAACACTTGTCAATTTAAGTCCTTGGAGCAACTTTGAGATATTGGCAGCCTAGGTCCCTACAGTTTCAGAAATTGCACAACTAGTCCCTATGTTATTAAACCCTTTTATACACTTTGGACCAAGTCAAAAGCCAAATTGGACCCTGCCAAATTGGACCCTTCCCTTTTAATAACACAGTCAAACCTCTGTTGACTCTCTTTCCCTCCAAAGTCACGAGACACCATCTCCTTTCTCTGCCAAAGCCCTGCTACACTCAACCCCCCTCCACCATCATACCCCTACTCTACCCCCTCCAAACACAACAAGCCAAGGAAGCATTAAAAACCTTCTCTAACCCCACACTCAAGCTCCAACTGTTAAAACCAAAATTGGCGCCAAAAACACTTGAATGGCCAAGATCACTTGTAGACATCCAATGGTCAATAAAGTTGCTGGGATTTGTTCAGAGGAGAGAGACAAGGACCTTGGAGCTATAAAAGAGGAAGAGAGATGCAAGATAGAGAGTAGCTAGTTTTATTTTTTTCTCTTTAATGTCGTTTTTTTAATAAAATGTTTTAGTTTAAGAAAAATGTTGTAGTTTCAAATTAAATTATCTTAAGGTAAGTTATTCTAGTGTATTAAGATCAGTTTCAAGTGTTAATTCCAGTGGTGTTAAAGATTCATGTTTTAAAGTTTACTGTTGTGAATTTCAAACTAATGTTCCCATACTTAAGCTGCTAAGAGCTTATTTTATCATTCAAATCAGCTCAATTAAGCTTATCAAAGCTTTTTGTGAGCTTAAACATCCATTTCAAGCAAATGTGGTACATGGTCAACAAAAGTCAACTATGAACTCAAATGGCAATGGTGACGGATTTTGGTGATGCAGTGAGTGGAATTGGTTTGGATTTAGTTAGGTTAGAGTAGATTTAGTTTTGGTTTTGGCCTGCAACATAGCTGGACTCTTGTGAGTTATTATCTCATTTTTAGTTTTCTAGTCAATTTGCATTTTTGTTTGTTCTTATATCTGTGGTAATAAACTTCTTAAACTTGGTTATAAAGTTGCATTCAGGTCTTATAATCTCACTTTGATCAATGGTGCTATCTGGTTAAGTGATTGTTTCAATTTCAGTTTGCATATCAGTTGTTAAGTGGTGTTTGGATTAGTGCTTAAACTGTGCTAGGAGTTAGAATATTGTGATAGTTAGGTTGCTCTAGGCTCACTTTAGTTCTTAGTATTCATACCTGTCTCAACTTTGCTTCAGTTTTCATTAAAGTAAAAAACAACTAGTTATCTGATCTTGTTTGCTAATCCTGTTGAATTCAGTGGCTAAGATCAGTTCATATAGGTTTAGAATTTGGTAAAGTAGCTTGCTAAAGTCTCATCACATCATCTTTCATCTTATTTAGTCCTTGATTTGCATTCAAATCTCATTAAAGTCAACCATAGCAACTGATTTCAGAAGTCAAAATGGAGTAAAGAGCAGTTTTCCTTAGATCTTGTAACAGCTGCACAGTCTTTATTTCTAGTAGCTAGGGTCTCAAATTTGGGTTATACAATCTCTGGTTGGTGGTCTTGAGGACTGCACTTTTGGTTTTCATTTTGGCTTATTGGATTAGCAGTTACAGTAGCTTAAACATAGGACCTGTTTACTGTTTCTGCATTAGCAGCCCACTGCCCCTTTTGGCTAGTTTTTGTTTGCTCTCTAACTACTTCATTACTAGTCCTAATTAGCTATAAATCTGGATATGTGATCTCTGGTAGGTGGTTTTGAGAACCATACTTTTGGTTTTCTTGTTAGCTTATTGGATAAGCAGTTTTATCTGCTTAAGGTAGGTGGTCATTTTCCTATTTTGCTCAAATATCAGTTTTCTTAAATCTTAGGTAGACTACTCTTTAGGTGTTAGAATTAGCTATAATTAGTTGCTTTAGAGTGGTTTTAGCATACATTAGCTTATATAATCAGTTGGTTCCCTCTAGTGCTTATTTGCTTAATTTCACATGCTTATTCCCCAACAGTTTACATTGCAGCCTTAGATTCTTACACTTAAGCCCATGTTTTCTTATTTTTCATAGATTCAGAATAAGATTTTAGTATTTTCCTGAAATTTTCATTAATTTTGGTCACTGTTTAGTATTTTTCTTATTTAAAAATAGTTTTTAATCATTTTAAAATAGCTTTTATTGCAAATAATTAAGAAAAGGTTCAAAAAAAATAATTTTTCAATTTTCTTAAGTTTAGATAAATATAAAAAGACAAAAAAATATTTTTCTAGATTTTTCTTAGTTAAATTTGTATTTTTAAGTAATTTAATTAGTTTTAAATAGTTTAAAATTCATAGAAAATCCAAAAATAATCAGAAAATTACAAAAATAGTTTTGAAAATTCTAGTTTGATATTTTAGATTTTTCTAAGTCTTAATTTTATTTTTCTAGCTTTATTTCCTAATTTCTTGTATTTTAGGCTATTATTAAATAGTTAAAAATAGTTTTTAATTAATAATAATTAGATAATTAGTTATAAAAATAATTTTCTTTTTCTATAAATTTTCTTTTATCATTAGGTTTGTAAAAATGTATTTTTCATATTTTTAGGACTTTTATTTCTTAGATTTCACTTTTTATTTTGTACGTTTACGTAATTTTTATTTAAACGTAAGTTTTTAGTTTTAAGTTTTAAACGTTCATCAATTTTAAAAATAGTGATAGCGTTTATTTAATAGATTTTATCTTTTTAATTTCCTTTAATTTGCATTTAAGCCGTTGTAATTTGTTGGCTTTTCTGTAGTTATAATTAATTCTCAATCCTCTTTTCCGTTCAAATCTCCCGATCACTATACGTTTGATAATCCATTGCATAGCTCGCTGGGACATAACGACCCGGGGAAACACTATACTCTCCTGATCTTCATTGCATTCGTTCCTGAGCAGTTTTAAGCTTGTTACGGTCTGCCATTCACAAGTGGCAGGCTTGTGTGATTTAGCTTGGCTGTTCGGGAGCGCATCATTCTATAGTCTTTGAAATTTGTAGATTATTTGACATTGACGAAGAATCATCTTTAACTTTGTGGTGCCTTTGATATTGATGAGAACTTTAATGTATTCTGATGTTGGTATGAGCATGGGAAGATAGTGTGGTCTCTCCTCCAAGGAACAGTCATCAGTACCTGCATGAATATGTTAGTGATAAATACCAATCGATCCTTGTGGATTTTTCTTAAAGAATTGACCACTATGATTGTTATACTGATGAATGTCTTGATTTCATTCACCTTGGTCGGGCGAATCAGCCGTCCTAATCCCATAAGGGACAGTTGGCATTACATTGAATGTTCAAGTAACGACCCTCATCTTCAAGATTAGATTCGTGAAAGGAATCTCCTTAGCGAGATTTCCAGCACTTGCAGGTTCAAATGTCGAAGGTGTTAACAACATAGTGTGAAAACACATCTCTAATTCTTACAAAGGTTGTTCCTAAACTAGAGGCCCTCAAGAAGGCTAACACGATATACCGAAGTACATCTACAATTCAGGTGAGTCGCTGAAGTACACCGAAGCATCACTTCATGACTGTAGACCGTTTGAGACACACTAAGCGTAACCCATAAAAAATTACCGAAGTGACCTGCTGTCAGGGCTATTTGATGTTGACCCTGGCAGGAATTTCCATTCAATCACTGAGGATCACATTTGTGAAACCTCTCATAAATGTTCTGGCAAATTGCTAAGATCTGCGTAGGACTCTAGAATGTATCACTTGTGTCCTTATTGTTGAACAACAAGAGATGAAATGTAAAGTGTTCCTAAGAGATCTTTTTATGAATCTCGTGGCTCTAGACTCAATTAGTGCATTTTGGTTTTCCTAAGCGGAGACTTGGGAGAGGGTATCCTTCTTCAATACCAACGGTCTCTAAGAGAAAGTCGATAGATTATGTAGGGTTCCCAGTGAGACTGAAACAAATCCCTTTTAAGAGGAATTGAGTGGCAAGAAGGTTTAGTGCAGTGCGTCACTGGGTCCATGACGTCTTTGTTTTCAATACCAGTGTCATCTAAGTGACAACCAGTTGCATATGAATTGAACCCGGTTTCTTCCCTAAGGTTGATTATGGAGGGCTATTTCTTTTCACCCTTTCTTTGACTTTTCTTTTTAATTCTTCAACACCTTCTTTCTCCTTTCTCACATTACTCCTTTTTTCAATCATACCTAAGGACTTCTAATACTAACTATGGGTATTGTCCTTGGGTAGATCCCTCCGGCTCTGGCAGATCATAGGATGGATTTCCTATCCTTAGTCACCTTATAACTCCATGACTATTCCTATATTGCCATAAAACCATTTTCTTGAAAATCTCTCAAAGTGTTTATGATTATAAAACATGATTTGTTAACACCTTGAGAGTTTTATATTTTCAGAAACACTCCCCTTCACATGTGCTTATATTGTTTTAACTTAAATCTGCACAGTGAGGGTAGAGTTCGCACTTTTTGAATTGATCGACTTTAAATGAACTAGACCGATTCGAGACACGTTTACATTACTAGAGAACTAGCTTGAAATTATTACCCGTCCTGATCAAGTCCATAGAAAGTTTCTCGAGATGGTACATTTCCTGACTTACATTTCTCGTCAATTCATTGGTTCCGTCTGAGTCGAGCTCTTTTGAGATTCAAACAACGATCATTAAACATTTTTGATCACATTTTAATCACGTCTTCTCCCCCTCAAAAATAGCAAATTCGTGATATTTTTGATATCAAAGGATTAAACAACATTTTAGAATCTTTTGGGGAGACAAACGGATTTGATTTAAGCATGAATTTGGAACATTTTGGTTTTATACTCCCCCTTTAATAAAGCATAATCAATTAAAGGGTTTTAGAGGGAGTTATCTTGAGCACAAAATATTTTGAAAGATTTTGAAAATCTTTTGAACAATCTTGAAAAGGTGCTCAAGATGATGATGATTTCTCACCAGTTTTAAATGTAGTGCACTGAAGCGTACACTAGATTTTCTTTTGAAAACGAGTTTTGATTTGAAATAATCAAAAAGTCATCATTTTAGTCCGGGTTTCGTACTGAAGAATATGAAAGCCAATTTTTGAAGAAATTTTGAGAAACGACATGTTTTAGAAAACATTTAAAGAACTCTCGTTCAAGCATCTGTACATGTCCGTATGATTGTTGAATGACATTTTTAGAAACGTACAGAATATCGATTATACAAGAGACATGTCGTGAGAAGAATATTTTTGGATTTTTGATTTTATATTGTTTTTGTATTTTTAAAAGATTTTATATTTTTATATTTTGCTTTTGTTGGTTTTTCAAATTTTGTATTTGGTTTTTCAAAAATATTTACAGCGAAGCTTTTTGGAAAATCATTTTCAAGAAGATTCGAGAAGACGTTTTAACTCCTCAGGGGTTAGGCTTCGCATTCCAATCCGTCGAACTAAATCGTTAAACCTTTCTTTTGGAAGGGCTTTAGTAAATAGATCGGCGAGTTGGTAATCTGTCTTCACGAAGAATAATTCAACAGTACCTTCTTCTACGTGCTCTTTTATGAAGTGGTAACGGACACGAATGTGCTTAGTCTTTGAGTGATGAACAGGATTGCACGATATGGCTATGGCACTTTTCGAGTCACAATACATAGGTATTTTATCAAAAGTAAAGCCATAATCTGTGAGTTGTGTTCTCTTCCATAGAACTTAAGCACAACACGTAGATAGAGACACATACTCGGCTTCAGCGGTTGAAAGTGCAGTACAATCTTGTTTCTTTGAAGACCAGCTTACTAACTTTTCACCCAAAAACTGTGCTCCTACTGATGTACTTTTTGCTGTAACTTGATCACCTGCGTGGTCTGCATATAAAAAAGCTATTAGATCAAATCCGGATTCCTTCGGATACCAAAGTCCCATGTGAATGGAAGTCTTCAGGTACCGAAAGATCCGTTTAACCTCTTTGAGGTGCAGTTCGGTAGGCTTTTCCTGAAACCGTGCTAATAAGCAAACAACAAAATGAATATCGGGTCGACTAGCAGTGAGGTACATGTGAGAGAACCAATCATTCTCCAATATTTCTTCGGATCGATGGGTTTTGGTTGGATCGATGTATTCTAACCAAACTAACTTATGTAGCTTGTAAGGACTTAGTAACCTCGGATAAATCCTAAGTTGCTAACAAAGAAACACTGAACTAACTCTGTTAAGTATGCGGAATTTACTTAACAAAGCTAAAAAGAATTAAATTTAACTTTAATGATTATATTAAAACTCTGAATTTGCTAGATACACAAATTCACTAATAATCCCTAACAGCTCTAATATCAAACTTAATAAAACTCTAATACTCTCTAATAATGCACGTACATATAATGCCAATCTAGGGGTCCTTTTATAGACATAAGGATAACCCTAGTCGGTTTACAATTCTATTCCTTGTACGTCAAGTAATACTTAGAACATTCTAGAATTATAATATAATCCTTAACGATTTTGCATAGCAGTCCTTTTAAGCATGCAGTACTTTGGTGATCGAGCAGTACTTTGACTTTCTTCTTTAGCAGTACTTTGACTTCAGTACTTTGACTCTTCAGCACTTTGACTTTATATATCCCAACAATCCTCCCCTAACTTGAATTCTACTTGTTTGATTTCAAGTTCATGTGTATTTGTATTTTTAACATCTTTGTCTTCAAGGATTGTATCTTTATCTTCAGAATTTATCTTTGTAATCTCCGTGCTTGTATAATCATCATCAAAGTAGTCTTTATCAGTAATTCTTTTTAGCAACTATCAGCAAGCTCCATGTTTCAGCAACATATGACAATTTGTACATCAGTTCATTTAAGTTTCAATCTATTCTCATCACTTCCAGGTGTGTAAACTCCTGTGAGAGGTGAATCATTGAAATTTTAATTGTTTTGATGTCTCTTTACCAAAGCCATTAACTCTGGAGTAGCCAAATGTTTAGGTGTGTAAGACCATGGTACATTGATAACCATATGATTTTTAGCAAATCATCAGCTATCAACGGATTTGTTTTGTCTTTACCAAAAGCCGTACCTTTTTGGACTAGTTAGTTCTTTCAACCATGGTGAACTAATTACCATATAAATGGTTTTTCCACAGCCTTTACCACAAGCCATTTTTCTTGTGGGCTAGCCAACTCTTTACATTTGCTGATATGGTGAGTTGATTACCATACAACTTATTAGCAAGTTGTCAACTGTATAACGGATTTGAGATATCTTTACCAGAGCCATTTGCTCATGGATTAGCCAATCCTTTTTTTAAACATGGTGGTTTGATAACCTTTTGTTATAACCATCTCAAAAACCATTTGTTGCTTTTATCCACTGTTTCAAAATATTTTTAACAAAAATTTTCTTTCAAAATCATTAACTGGTATTGTGCTGCAAGCAGTACTTTGATTAAAGTACTGTTTGATCAGCAGTACTTTGAATAAAGTACTGATTTATCAAAAATTTACAGTTAAAAATCATACCAGTATTTATGTATCATCATCAGCCATAGTGGTCCATTTGATGAATAATTCAATGACCATCAGTGCTGTTTCATTCTCCTCTTCCACTTCCATTCCATGATCTAGCATTCTTCTCATAAGATCTGATGTGAGTAGATATCTTCTTTCTACTAACATATGAATCATGGTTCCATCTTCTAGCTCCAAAACATGCACTCCATATTCATCAAAGTATCTCCAGCTATTAATCTCCCATACTTCTTGATTATTCCATATAGCATCAGTACTTGTTTCCTCTGTTTCCTAGATAGTTGTGAGATCTCCAAGCAATACTAGACCAATTCCTTCTGATGGAATGTGTTCAAAATAGTCTCGCACTAGTTGATATAAATGCCACAAATCCTCTCTGCTGATGATGTGCAATATGTCCCATAACAAATTAAATGTTCTGAAACTTCATCCTCTCTATGGAACATCAGATAATCTCCATCTTGTTGTGATTCTACAACTTCAAAAGTAGTTCTCTTTGATTTCTTTTCTGCAACATCTTTAGATTTAGGATTCTCAAAGTCAACAACTCTTAAATAATTTCTCAGCTCATCAACTGTATCTGTCCTTAACTCAATCTTCTTTGATATATGTTCAGTTTCAGTTGTTCTTTTTCTTTTCAAGCTTCTTTTACTAACATCCTCCTATTGCTTATCATCCTTAAAAGAAATAATACTCCCAACTTGCTTCTGATAGGATTTTCTAACATTTTCATACAAATCTTTCATCTCAATATAATTCAGCTTATGTAATCCAGTATATCCTTGACTCTTTAGCTATGCCATCATGGCATTTCTTTCTTTAGCCTTACTCAGTGGTCTTCTAGGTATAACAACTTCAGGCTCCTTTAATGGTTGAGCAATCTCAGCATCAAATTTATCTTGTAGCTCCCTAGCAGCTGCTTCATTTTTAGCTACTTCAATAGCTCTTAACTCTGCTAAAGTAAGCTTTTTCTTCCTTATTTCCACCAGTTTGCCTTTGCCTTTGTCTTTAGGATCTAACAATGGTTGAGAAGCTTGTGGTTGCTCTTCAGCAACACCTGAAATAGTAACACCTCTTGGTCTTGTCATACTCTGTAATATTTCAGCAATTGTCTCATCATCACTTGCAGTATGAACTACTTTGGGTGTATCAGCTTCTTCCTCTTGTAGTATTGTTGATGGACCAGCTTCTTCATCAAAATTAAGTGTCCTTGGTGTAATCAGCTCTTGTCTATGTGTTCCATGAAAAGCAGTACCTTGATCAGCAACACCTTGATCAGCAGTACTTTGTACACCAGTACTTTGAATTCCAGTTCTTGCAGGCTAAGTACTTTCAATGTTTACTTGTGCTTCAGTACCTTGAGGTTCATCTTCTTTTTCTTCATAAAACTCAGCATCTTCTTTCAAATTATCTTGCTCCAGATTCCTCCCCAATTGGATAGAAGATTACTGTTGAACCTTTTTGCCTGTAGAAGACTGTTTAAACTTCCTTCCTTTGAGACTTTACCCACAACCTGTGATGTTGAACCAGAGGCCAGACAAATTTCTTCAATCGTTTAAATTTTATGTTGAACTTCATAAGTTGTGCAGCTTGAGCTTCAGTAGTTTTCTTCAATCTCACTAACTCCCTTGTTAAAATATAATTATCCAGAACCAATCCCTCAGGAGGTATTTCGCCTGCATCTCCTCCAGATGATGGTGGATGGACTGCTGGTTCTGAGTCAGCATGTTCAGAATGTTGTGGAGATGGTGTAGGTGAACTGCAGTATCTTCTTGTGCAGCAGTACCTTGTGAAGAAGCAGTATGTTGAGAAGCAGTACCTTCTCGTTCTTCACTTGTAGCAGCTTCATCTCTAATTTCTTGCACAATCTCCATCATCGAAGTAGTTAAGGGAGTATGCCTTCCAGAAAACAAATCACTCTTCCTAGCCATGAAAGTGAAAATCTTGGCAGGTTGTACCACAACAGGTAATAAGCTCGAAGGCTTTGGTACATCTTGAAGTTTTTTATTCAAGAAGACTTGAATAAATCTTGGATACATCAACCAGCGTGATCCATTAGAAATGTGAGATAGCATACCATCTAGAATTAGCCTTGAAAAATTAAAAATACGATTTGTAGCCAATCCCACTAAAGTCGATGCTATATTAGAACCAAATTGCTCCTATGAAGTACTCTTAGAACTAATACAATGAAGTAAGACATGTACCAAGTACTTCCAATGCGGACTAAACAAGGGTTTCTTGAATGTTGTTTCTGTCAAAGACCCTTCATACCCAATATCTCTCAAAGTATCCCAAAGAAGCTGTTTATCAAAACGGATAGCCCCTTCTTCATCATCAAATAATAGATCTTCACGAATTGAAGCTTCACTAACTTTCACAATCCTTCCAGCAACTTTAGCCTGTATATAAGACTCATCATTCTCCATATGAGTTCTAGCAGTTGCCCAAAACTGTTGAATCCATGGCTCAATAACGTCTGGTTCCACCAAAAGCGCATAACTGATTGGAGATCCAGTGAGAAAATCAATGATGTCATGGAACGCGACATTAACTTCAGTTTTATCCAAATTAGCCACCATGTTGTGTTTAGATATTGTGTTTCGATTCGCCATTGATTGTTTGTTAACAAAGAAAGTGGTTCGATGAATAGGAAATATGAAAGAGAGAGAAATATGGAAAAGATTATTAAGTATAAAGATGAGAGGGAAATTCGGAGAGTAGTTATTTATAGGTGAGATTAAAAATCACAGCCCATAATAACAAAGTTACCGTTATTTGAATTTTACCCCTCTTTTTTTACCGTTGGAACAATACGTTGATAAGACAAGCAGTGCTTTCCACGTGTGCAGTACTTTCCAAAGCAGTACTTTATAATCAGTACTTTCATATAACCAAAAAGCAGTACTTTTCCATTTTCTTCTCTATAATGGCAAAAACTCCAAATAGGCATTGAATTTCCTCCCCTCAAGCAATGCATAGGACTGTCTAACACACTAATCAGTCCTCCCATTAAATGTAGCTTAGTAATTAAACATTCCAATACTCACCACCAAGTGATTGAATCTTGAAACATCAAATCCTTTGGTGAGTAGATCAGCTACATTATCATCTGTGTGAACCTTGACAACATTGATGGGCCTATGCTCATAACAATCTCTGATAAAGTGATGCCGAATCTGAATGTGCTTGGTCTTGGAGTGATAAACTGGATTCTTCACAATGCAAATGGTACTCTCATTATCAATGTTGATAGGAGTATTCTTGAAATTGAACCCATAATCCAAAAGCTGATTCTGCATCCACAAGACTTGTCCACAACAGCTTGCAGCAGCCACATATTCTGCTTCAGTGGATGATGTTGCTGCAATAGTTTGCTTCTTGCATTGCCATAAGACTAATCTTCTTCCAAGATATTGGCATCCTCCAGTGGTTGATCTTCTATCATTGTTATCACCTGCATAATCACTATCTGAAAAAGCTTCCAAGTGAAAAGGTGAATCCTTTGGATACCACAACCCCAACTTAGGTTGTTGTTTTAATAACTAAAAATCCTCTTCACTGCATTCAAATGGGAGACCTTAGGTGAGACTTGATATCTTGCACATAAACAGACAGCAAACATGATATCAGGCCTATATGCAGTTAAGTACATAAGACAGCCAATCATTGATCTGTACAACTTGACTTCAACAGGTTGACCATCTTCATCCTTGCCCAATGAGTTGATAGACTTGATAGGTGTAGTGACTGGCTTCATAGCATCAAAATTGAACTTCTTAAGAATGTCAGAAACATACTTATCTTGACTTATGAAAATTCCCTCCTTGGACTGTTTAACTTGAAGCCCCAAAAAGAAAGTTAATTCACCCATTGAACTCATTTGAAATTCATGTTGCATCACCTGCTCAAACTCTTTCACCATTGACTGTTTTGTAGCTCCAAAGATGATATCATCTACATAAACTTGAACCAGCATGATATCCTTCTTATCTCTCTTGATAAACAAAGTTTTGTCAATGGCTCCCCTCCTGTAACCATGTTGCAATAAGAAAGTAGAGAGCCTTTCATACCAAGCTCTATGTGCTTGATGAAGGCCATAAAGAGCCTTAACAGCTTTGTAGACTTTATTTGGATGTGCAGGATCTTCAAAACCAGGAGGCTGTTTAACATAGACCTCCTCTGTAATCATACCATAAAGAAAGGCACTCTTAACATCCATTTGATAAACCTGAAATCCTATATATGATGCAAAAGAAAGGAATATTCGAATGGCTTCAATCCTTGCTACAGGAGCAAATACTTCATCATAATCTACTCCTTCTTCTTGTATGTATCCTTGTGCAACTAACCTTGCCTTGTTCTTGATAACCTACCCTCTTTCATCTCTCTTGACTCTGAAAACCCATCTTGTACCAATAACTTTCTTTCCATCTGGTAGATCACATAGTACCCAGACTTCTTGGAGTTTGAATTGAAGAAGTTCTTCTTGCATGGCTTCAACCCAACTCTCTTTAGTTAAAGCTTGAGCTATATTCTTGGGTTCTTCTTGACAGATAAAGCAAGTGAATAAGCATGTTTGATGATCCTTGTGATTCAGCCTATTCTGTTTATAGACAAAGCTAAGTAGAGCATTATGTGGTTTAGAAAAACCTTTAGCTTTGGTCCTTATAAGTACTCCAGATGCAGTTGGTCCAGTGATTTGACCAGTGGGATGATCTTTGTTAATTCTGAATGTAGGAGTCTGTGGAGGTTCAAGATTATCACCCAAATTTGTTAAATCAGCATCTTCATTGGAATCTGAGAAAATACCTTCATCTTTAAACTCATCATCAGTATCTTCTAAACCAAGCATGGTCGGATCATCATCAAAAGTACTGTCAATAGGTGCAGCAGTACTTTGATCTAAATTAATGTGAATCAAAGTACTGTGAGGGTATTCTGTAGACTTACCCTTTTTCTTTGTGTCTTCATAAGCTCTTCGTTGATCATCATCATAAGATTATGCTACTACATCCTGAAAAAGCATCCTGTTAAGCTCATCTTGTATAGCTTGATCTTCAGCAGATAATGAAGATTTTGGTGCATCAATACTTTTCTCCTTCTCGACAGTGATAGGTTCTTTATTAGGAACAACATCAGGTCTAATGTTGACTCCATGAACAATGTACTGTAAATCTTCTTCTGTGTAAACAACTTGATTTTCTTCTCTAACAGGAACATAATTCATAGAAGGAGTCAAAACCTCAAGATCAAACATCCAATCAGGACCTTTACCCTTCTGATATTCTTGATCTTCTAAAAATTCAACATGAAGACAATCTTGAACCTTCTTGGTGACTCTGTTGTACACTCTAAATCCTTTGCTGTTGGTGCAGTAGCCCAATAAATATCCTTCTTCTGACTTGCCATCAAATTTTCCCAGATTATCAATTGTATTGAGAATAGTTCAAAGGCATCCAAAAGGCTTCATAAATCGAATGTTGGGTTTGTTTTCCATCAGCAACTCATAAGGTGTCTTCATCTGAGGTTTAGTGACTGATACTCTATTCAACACATAACAAGCAGCACTTACAACTTCAGCCTAAAATTGAATAGGTAATAAAGAATCTGCAAGCATTGTTCTGGCTGCTTCAATCAAAGTTCTGTTCTTTCTTTCTGCAACACCATTCTGCTGTGGAGTTCTAGCAATACTAAACTCCCTCTTGATCCCTTTCTTGGCACAAAATTCATCCATAAGCTTGTTCTTAAATTCAGTCCCATTGTCACATCTAATACCTCTTACTTTGAGTCTCAATTGATTTTCAAGGGCTATTATGAGATCATGAATAGCATCAAACGTTTCATCTTTAAAACCCAAGAAAAAGACCCAACTAAATCTACTGCAATCATCTATCACAACCAGACAGTACTTCTTCTTGTTTAGACTTGCAATAGAAACAGGTCCAAACAAATCCATGTGCAGCAGCTCCAAAGGTTCTCTAATGGTTCTTTCCTCAATCTTCTTGCATGAAGCTTTGTGCTGTTTACCTTTCTTGCACGCCAAACATGAGTGATCATTCCTGTATGTTTTGGAAGGTAAACCTCTAACTAAATTTCCTTTGACCAATTTATTGATATTCTTGAAATTTACATGGCCTAATCTTCTATGCCACAGATGTGCTTCTTCAAGTGACACCTTTGCTATTAAACAAGTTGCTCTTCCAGAAGAGTGAAGACTCTTCATATCCAGGCTGTACACATCATTAGTTCTTGGTACTCTCAGTACTACCAAGTTATCATCAACAAGCTTGAATTCAGGGGAAAGAATGAGACATTCTGTGTCAGTGAAGAGCACAGGTTGAACTTGAGTTCCTTCACATATCTAACATTCTCAAAATCTATACGCCTGCTTTGATGGTTCCTTTGCTAGTTAATCTTCCTCCACTAGCATCATTCCCAAATGCAACTCGTCCTCCACAATAAGATCTAAAGTCTGACAGAATCTCTTTGTATCCTGTCATGCTTCTAGAGCAACCACTATCCACAATTAGATGATCTTTAAGCTCATCTTCTGGGTTGCCCTGTACAAAGATAAACGAGTTAGTTAATTTTAGGAACCCAAGCCATTACTGACTTGTGTTCCCCTTGTGGAGTTACGTACTTAAATTCTTTAAGTATGTAATTCCCATTATCTTTAAGCACATGATCAATTATCTTTGGTTGTTCAAAAACTTTTGTTGGTTTTTCAATAAAAATCTCTTTTTCATCCAAGTTCTCTTTATTATTTTCAACAAAAATCTCTGTTTCACTCACACTTGCTGAAAGTACTGTTTGTTCCCCATCAGTACTTTCCTTCTTAACCCATTTGGTTTTAACTTCTGGTGTAGAGTTCCTTGATCTAGCTACTTTGTTTGAGTTGAAACGTCTTCTAGATTGATAGTAATTAGATCTCCTAGGGCTTCCATTCCAAAAAGTGCTATCAGTACCTTGATTGGGTGAAAATCTAGCAGTACTTTGAGAAAGTACTGATGATTTTGAAAAGGCTCTTCTCTGGTGAGGGTTCCTATGGTCTTGTGAGAAATTGTTGTGGTTAACCCTATGTGAATGATTCCAGACTGGTTTATTCTCCCTTGGTTTTTCGTTGGCAGTTCTGGTCTTTGGGAATTTGCTTAAGTAATCTGAGTGAAAGTCACAGTCCTTGATCAGATGATCAGGACTATAACAAACAAAACATAATTTTTGACCCATACTCCCAAAATTTCTTCCTTTAGGTCTATTATTAAAAGTATCCTGCCTTTTTGGTGAATGATGAAAACTGTTTTTGTAACCACCGGTAAATTTCACCTCGTATTAAACTAATATAATATTCTAACAAAAGAATACTTATTCATTTTCTACGTCCAATTTTTTTTTAAGAAACGATATCCTTTTATTTGATCACAACCACTAGCCAATGTAATGAACCTCACATCTTTAATAAACATAAACATCTTTATATGTAAAACTATAAAGGTGCTCAACGTTTATTTACCACTTTACGTTATTTCGTTAACGTACAATTATTAAACTTTCGAACTAAACGTTAGCCATTTATTAGAGTTTTCACGAAGCCCTAATTTATTTTAACTATGATTTTACACAACTAGATCATAATTACTAAAGTCAAACATTTTATACCTAGAGTACAAGTCATTAAAGCACGGAACCTAGCTATACTTTAATTTCCGTTACAAGCCCTAATATACAACTCTATGATTTTATGTACATGATATATTTTCAAAATATTAATGTACAAGTCTTTCAAGCATATGTACAAGTCTTTAATGCATACAAGCTTAATACTTATATAAATTATATTATAAACCTCAATGTACCTATTTTTAAGCACAAGGTACAACCCTATAATGCACAAGCCTTAAAAACATATTTTCTTTTTAGTAAGTACAACAAAACAATGCTAATGTACAAACAATAATGCACCAAACTTAAGCCTTTACTTTTATTTATTACATCTAAATTAACCTAAACTAGATTTTACCTAAAATAAATTAGCAAGCTTAACTAGTACTTACACCATTTATACAATAGGTACAACCTAAAAAGACCTAAGTACTACCCTTCAAGCCTAACGCCCCTTTTAATTACCATGGTTAAAAATGAACTAGCTAGTTACCATTTAGTTACCTAAGTACTACATGTAAATATCCTAACCACAACCTAGTTACATGCACATTAGAGATACACATCATCTCTTTTACCATAAGAGTTTACCATGG
The DNA here is from genome assembly GCA_019973895.1 of Chrysanthemum seticuspe. Lineage (NCBI taxonomy): Eukaryota > Viridiplantae > Streptophyta > Magnoliopsida > Asterales > Asteraceae > Chrysanthemum > Chrysanthemum seticuspe. Next base: position 78,009,366 of record BPTQ01000005.1, read on the forward strand.
TCAATTGTTGTGGGAAAAATCCTTGGCCAAGAACACCACCACATCACGCCACCCTCATCACCATCAACAAGCACCACACAACTCCAAAGCACTACCTCACCATGTCTCCTACTTTCATAACATGGTGACTACAACTTTCTTGAAGCCTTAATCTTTTCATCTATATATAGCAACACACATTGCCCATTTTATATCATCACCATTCGAACACACACACACCCCTATATTCTGATTTGGAGTCCCAAAGTGAAGGAAGGAAGAAGTCTTGTTCAACTTAGAAATACATTTGGTCTCATTTTGTTCTTGTCAAATCCCGAGCATGTAAGTCTATTCAACTCATTCTATTTCGTTTTAACTTCTAATATCAAGTACATACTGTTAAAAAGGATTTTATAAGGAAAACGTAGCAATTTGAATCACTTAAAACGAGTACACGTGTAAAACCCTAAAATCAGTAACGCATTGAAAGACTATTATACCCCTCGAGTAATAATTCGTAAAAATAAAGCGAGATCGATAATTATGTTAATTACTTAACGATATGGTTTACATGGGACTTTGGATGATAAAAACTTCCATTAACTCAAAAGTAAATATAATACATTTAAAATGTTGCATGGTCTATATAAAATACATGTTAGTAAATTAAATAAAAGGGTGACACAAATTGAATTCTAGTAAGTAAATAAAAGAGAAGATTTGGTCTTGCCTTCCCCTTGTTTCTCGGCCATAATAAACGCCTACACTCCCCATATTTTTGCTAAAATTAACTCACCCTTATCACAATATAATACCATGAAATCTCATTCAAAAATATATCATTAAACCCTAATTCACCCAAGAAAACTTACGGCAAAAACTCCCATCTTCATTCTTATTTCTGTCGACACAAGACCAGTCCAAAGGAAGGTTCGAAGGTCCCTTTTCAAGGCTGAATTCACGTGGTTGTTACGAGTATTGGTTGGTTTCGAGTGCGGGTTTGTTATTGTTGCTGCTGTCGTGATCCTAGGGCACACCAGGGGTTCGTTTATCTTTGTTTTGATCATAGCTTTTCCTCTTCTGTTACACGTTACAAGGTATCTATAATGCTCTCGTCATCCTCCTTTGTTTTCTGTTCTGGTCGTGGGTTTTACCATATAATTCGCATGTTTTTGTGCTTATAATCATGTCATCTAAATGGTTAAAACAAAGCTAAGTATAACCATATATGTTGCTACATAAAATCAGGAGTGTATGGGTCGATATGGAGTAAGTATACTTGTGTGTGCATGAATCTGTGATATGGGTCATGGGTTGAATATAAACTAATTATGTATGAATATGTATGAAAATCAGATTGTGATAATACATGTATGCCATTGTCAAAAGGTTAAAACTATGATATAAAGACCCAGTAATATGTTGCGTAAATACATGAAGTAACACTTAATATGGTATACCAAGAGTACTTAGAATCTGGTCCGTTAAAACTGTTTTGAAAACACCACACGACATACCTTTCTTCTGTCGAATTAACATGCTTAAATGAGAAGGTACATCATGGGTTATGGGTAGTATTATATGTCAGCTTGGAATGCATGGTCGAGGGTGTATGTGGATGTATATGTGCTTGTTATCTTGATGCATTATGTCACGTATTAACTTGTATAAAGAGTCAAATGTATTTTGGTCCCATGTGTAAGTAAAGAAAGCTTTGTACATACTAATTTCAGTAAAGTTTATGAAAGAATTATGCATGCATGGTCATCAAGCGTGTTCTGAATCAAAGGGCTGCTCATTTTTCTAAAAGAGTACATGTATAGTCTTGTGAAGGGGTATGTTTAAGGGTGATCGCGGAGTTTGTGTGCGGGTTGTTTGGAGTTTTGAAAGCTTGTCGGGATAGTTGAGTCGGGGGTCAATAATAATACGTGTTTACTTGGTCGTTAACGTTTGTCATATGGACCGCGAGTGAGCTTGAATATTGATCGAGCATGTACATGAAAATGAAATTTTGAAACATAAATCTGTATATGAAAACGAAATATGAACATGCACTTGAGTTATAATTTATATATTTAAGTTACTTACTTTTCGAACCTTAATCTTTGGTAAATGTCACATGCAAACCCTGAACTTTATAAATTGACATATAAAGCCCCAAATGGGATATTTATCATATAAAACCTTTAAGTCTACCATTTATCATTTGTAACCCCTAATTTTGGCTAATTATTAATTATTACCCTAAAGTATTTATTTCGGTCCATTGCTAAAAATGAGAATACGTTTCATAGCTCTAAAAATATTAATACGATTAATATAAGCAATAAATCTGTCATGACTTAAATGAACTAATAAGTATTATACGAAACGTGATCCGTGTAGATTCGTTGAAGAGGACGTGGATTTGTTTCCTTGTGTTCATTCATTCGCTTGCTTTCCTTTCATTGGCATTAAGGTACAGATATTCTGACCTTTCTCATAAGGTTTCTCATGATCTCTTTGCATCTTTGATCTCTTGCCAATTTGATATTGAACCTTTGCTCTGCTATTGAACTATTGATATTGAACCTTTGCTATTGACCCCTTTTGCTATTGAACCTTTGATATGGATCCTTTGCTATTTGGACCTTTGATAATTGAACCATTGATATTGGATTATTGATTTGAGTTGTGAACTGCTAATATTGGACCTTTGATATTGATTGACCTCTATATTGTACACTTTGACCTGTCAGTTGATACCCGAGCCATTAACTAGGCATGGGGGTTCCATGTCCGTGTCATTGATGCACCAATGACATGACTCCAGTGTGGATGAGTGATGTTCCACACCGTCCCCATATTTGTATTGATTAATGCGCGCTTCAGATATATGTATTGGATTGGCCACTATTTGTTTTGCAGGGGGCGTATGGATTTATCCTAGATTTGATTTGATTTGAATTTGATATGATATGATTTGTTTTGGTGATGCGGTGCGTGTGTGCAATACACCCCCTCACATTTTGGGAGCTAGCTACTCCACTGGTTACTAAGGTCTCCCCTCATATTGGTTTGGTATTCCGAGGTTACCCCTCCGAATACAATGGTTACTATTGGTTACTTGGCTGCTATTGCCACTATTGATATGGTTTGTTTTGTTGGCTCGGGATAGATTTCTGACAACCCTTACACTTTTGATATACCTATATTATACCTTCTGGATTCCCCACTACACCATATTCTGAATTGACTGTCCTTTACCCAACACCCTTATATGACTCACTCTACTACCAAGATATATATGTTCCATTGCTTTGATCTGTTACACTCTCATTCCGTTACTTCAGACTATCGTTCCATTCATGTACCGGGTTATTATATGTTTATTGGATTGTTTATGCTATTTACGTTTTATGTGACTACTGATTATCCTGCTATGATGTGATTAATATGCGGTTATCTGAGTTACCTGTTTTCATCTGATGATATGTGATCTCATTGTTATGTGAACCTTTGCATTTGTTTATTGACCATGCTTATGTGTAATCGATAGTTTTGTTTATTTATTATGTGTACTTCATAAGTTAATCTCGTGGACTGTGACTATTCGTTGTGTCCTTATCGGCTTATTGTTGACCTGCCATGTTTACATTTCTGTCTATGCTACGATTTGATTGGGTAAATGTCCTAACTTGTGACGTCTGGCTTGGTAATTTATTTAGTTGCTCTGCTATGTCTTTAATTCATTTAATTAATATGTTCATACTGTATTTCCTACTTGTTACGTGTGACTGCCATGTTTTGACTCTGTTAGTATTTCTGTTGTTATGATACTGGTTATGTTTTTGACTAAGGGTTTTGACCTGTGTGAATTGACATGCTCACTTATTAATTATTTGCTTCCGCTTGTCTGTAGATATCTGTTTGGCTTGTATGTGCTTGTATATATGTCTTCGATGCTTTGCTTTGTTTCATTCTCCTTGTTATCTGTTCTTTGGATATCTGTATAAGTGTGTTCTGCAGGATCCTCATTGACTCATTGTCCTCATTTCGCTGCGACTTTGTTATCCGTTTCCTTTGTTTCATTTCGCATTTCAGATTTTATTTAGCTTTCGTTTTGTTATATCTGTTCACTGGGCTTTTTAAGCTCAGCCGCATTTCTTTTCCTGCGACAGGTTTTAGGTTTGAAGATGGGCTTTGATTGGGCTGAGAGGTGGATTATCTGAGTGGACTAACCCTAGTTACCTTATTATTTGGACTTATTTTGGCGGGCTTTTGAGATTTCATTTTATCTTAGACATTTTGGGTTTTGTAATTTTCCTTGTAATCATTGTTTAAATGACTTGATACTTTATTCTCAAGACTTCCGTTTTTAATTGTATGTTCTGATATGACACCAGAATGTGACACTTCTACCCTTGTCGGGTTGGGGTGTTACAACACGAGTCAAAAGTTATGGTCTAAAGAAGTTTCCAAAAATATGTCCGAAACTTTCTGTGGCAGAAGGGTCGGGCACGAGAAACGAGGCATTTCTGGTCCGTTTCATGAAAAAGTTAAAACACGAAAGTTGTTTGGAACGACGTTTTCTTCAAAAAATTGGGAGCACGGATCTAGAAAACGCATAATGAAGCCATAATTTAATAAAAATCCCAACAGCTGTTATGTATAAGTTACAAAAACAGCCCAACACCCCCTACTTGCGCCCTATTTATTTACATCATGTCAAAGGTATTAAGGCCAACCAAAGTACCGTTGTAAACACCACCTAGGATACTACAAAAAGCCCCCATAACCTGGTTAAAAAGCCTAGTCGTTATGTTTAAAGACAACCCTTCATTTCGGCCAAAAGTCCTAAACACCAAAAGCTTCTTACAACGGGTATGTGGGAAAACACGGGATTTTTGATAAATTTGATTAGGAACTATATTAGAAGCATTCGAAATGGGTAAAACAACATTTCACAAGGTCGCATGCAAAAGATATAGAGTCTTATGGTTTAAAAACGAAAATTGCCATTTGGCAAGAATAGCCTAAGTACCCCTTTTCCATAATTAATATATTGCAAGTTAAAAGGTTTCAAAGTGTGAGGTTTACATCGTCTTAAAGGGCTTGCTGCAAAGTTTTTAATGCCCCAATAACGTCTTTAAAAACACTTATAGTCTATTTTATAATTAACCACAAAGAGGGTGACTCGCGGGAATTTTCATAAATAAGCCTTGTGTACATTTTTCAAAAATTGAGTCGTGGGAGTTATAGGATGATGGGAAATAACTTAAAAAGAGTTATTAAACATATTACAACGTCTCTAGGTGATCCCGTAAAAGTTAATGGGTTAAAACTGAAAATTTCATAAAACGCGTCGTGGCCAAGTGGCCATGTTCGTGGACTTGTATCTTTCTAATAAAGGAGAACTAGGACATGAGGCTTATACCATTTAGAAGAGCTTATAGCAAAGTGTTTAAAGGGTCAAATGCGATGTAGAAACACTAGCTTGCCTCGTGTAAAATCTGCCCTCTTTTAGCCCCGTTATCGCCCAAAAACAACAAAAGGCACATAACCCCCCTACTTTGGAAAATCATTGCGACCAAATCGCAAGAGCTTAAGACCTATAGTTTGAACCATTAGAAAGAACACCGGACAAACTCTTGAAGGGATCAAGAAAGTAGTAAAAACCTTTTAAGGCCTCGCATTTATTTACCCGCACTTTTATCCATTTAGGCCAAAAACTAGTATATTTTTCTTATAAAATTTCAAGCATAAAAATTGTAATTTTTGTAAGATAAAGTTTTTCTTGGACTAAAAATGTAATTTCTGTGAAGTTAATTATACAAGGGCTGATTTTCTCAATAACCCATAGTTGAGGGTATAAAGTGTCATTTTTGAAAGTGCAAGGGTAAAAATCGTAAATATTCAAAATGGTAAAAGATAACATATCATATTTAACAACTTGGGTTTTGATAAATTTTATTAACAACCATCCGAGCCATAAAAATAAGTATGATAATTATTGCTAATTTTTGAAGAGACTTCATGTTACCTAACTAAAGATAAAGCATCGTTATCACATAAACTTGAATTCGAATACTAAAAACATGACATACTAACTCAGGTCACGAGTCGGAGCAGTTTATCAAATTTACTTAATTTATTTTCCATCCAGACTACTGTAACATCGAGGTGAGTCATAGCCCCTCTTTTCCTTATTTTGAACGTTTTGGGAGAGATACATGCTCAAATATTGTTTTATATTTTTACATTTATTTTAAACTCTTATGAATTACCGTGAGTTCGTAGCCCCGTTTTTATACTTGTTTATTAATGCTTTGGGGGAGATACATGCTCAACTAATTTCTTTCACTTTTATAAGTACTCTAAAAACTTTTACGAATTACTGTGAGTTTCATAGCCCCATTTTCAATTGTTTTATAATATTTTTGGGGGAGATACATGCTCAATTACCTATTTTTACTTTCTCAAGTACTCTAAAACTTGTACATATTACTGTGAGTTCATAGTCCCACTTTTTACTTGTTTTTCAAACTCGTGGGGAGATACATGCTACAAAATCGAACACAAGTATTTTTCTATGCTATACCTACACCTGATTGCTATTGCTTAAGTACTTACTGTTGCCACTAAAAGTCCCTCATATCATGAACCATTAATCACTTGCGAGTGAACGTGAATATAGTGAATAGATCTATTGGCAGTTGACGCCCCATTTGTGTTAGCCGGATAGGTAACCAAATGCACTTTATTTGAGAATACTAGGAGAATGGCAAACTCCTACCAGAGGGCATTGTTGCTCACATCATTATTATGATGTTTGTAACTTACGTCATTATTATGACGCGTTCGTGTTAAGGTTTGCGTTCATGAGACTTAAGGCAATATATACTATGTTGCAAAAATACAAATGCTGCAACTACTGAATTTATGGGTGCAACAACGTGGCCCAACCTTGAAACTTGTGTTCAACTGATTACTAAACAAATGACTATAGGTGCATAACAATGTAGTCCACAACTTATTTCATCGATATTTGTATTTATTATAATAATCAAACTATTGAACTCAACTGTTTTATCTATAAACTCTATGAACTTAGCAACCTTTGTGTTGACACTTTTAGCATGTTTATCTCAGGTTCATAATTTACGAGGATGGCACGGAAGGGCACGCATACTCAAGAAGGCTATATTATCATTCGAAAACTTATTTAATAAACTTTAAAACCATTGGGACCTCATTTTGTAAACTCTGATATTTATATAAATCGAATGATAAATCTTTTAAAACGACACAATTAGAGTTCGTTTTCTATCATTATAACTGTTGAGCCATGAAGTAACACCCAACTTGAATTCCGCTGCGTATCACAAAATTGGGGGTGTTACAGATTGGTATCAGAGCCTCAGTTATAGAGAAACGGGTCTATATGACACCTAAACTATAACTACTTTTTCACAAAAATATTTTTATAGCGTTTTCGCTCTCCGTGCCTTCCATCCTCCAGGTAATTATGTGACTTCTATGCTACACAAACACTTTAGTATACTGATATATACTTTTGATCACTTTATACAAAATAAACATACCTGCATATGCCTTTTCTAAGGCATTATGACTTAATCACATTTCCCCTAGCATGTGCCTACTTTTATATTTTTTTCAAATTTATGAAACCTTCTCAAGACATTGTAACCAATTACAATGGTCTCTCTTACTTATCTTATTTACACTAAATATATATACTCACCAACTATTTTGGCAACTTTCCTTGATATTCTTACTTCCGTCTCTAAATAATGAGTAAAAACACTCTTTCTGTACTCCGAAAACACCCAAAGCTCCTTGTAACTCATCAGTTAAGCACGAATGTTAAGTCAGAAACTCTTAAGTAGGATGATTTACAATGTCTTTATTTGAATGGATTGGGACGCCTTTTTATTTAAATAAAGAAATTGTGAATCGCCGAACCATAAGTTTATATTTCTTTATTTATATTGTTTGGGACGCCTCTCTATGTAAATAATGAATTATAGATAAGTGGGCTTATTTGTATCTGAAATGATATAAGTACAAAATCAAAGATCACAAAAATTCACAAAGATATATGGAAAACACAAATAACGTAAATTTTTATTACATTAGAATCCATAAATATTAATACATAATGATATAATTAGCAACGGTAGTGCTAATGTTACGAAAATCACCAAATAAGGTATGGTATCGCCAAATGGTTGATCCGCCAAGCTAATGAAAAACACGACTACACCTATGAGAGCGAGAATCATGACTGGATGCAGTATCTTGATTATTCTGTATAACAAATATAAATGAAGCGTTTAGTATTGTTTATATATTGAGCTACGTCTCTTGTTATTTCATTCACCCTGCTTACTAACTCATTTATATTCCAACTCATTTATTTGTGGAATATAAATGAGTTATTAAGCAGGGTGAATGAAATAACAAGAGACGTAGCTCAATATATAAACAATACTAAACGCTTCATTTTTTTTAAGATGTGGGCTTCAACCAATTAGTAAAACAAACAAACACACCATTAAGCGTATTGGGTTTCAATCCAACAACCAACACAAGACGCAACTCAATGAGTGCTAACCCATACGTTTATTACCCTAAAAAAGAGATAAAGATTACACGATAATGCAAATAAAATAAAGATTTATTCCTAACACAATGCTATTACCCCCATAATTTATCCACGCCGATGGCTAGGACCACGAGTGGTACAAGAATCACTAAGATCACGGCCAAGAACTCGTAATCTTCATCCGTAACGTTGGCTAAATAGATAGCAGATATTACAACATACACGAATGCAACAATGGTAATAATATGCGGCATTTTGAAGTGTGATAAGAGAAATGTAGGTGAAAGGTTAGTATGAAAGAATGAGGATTAAAATGGGGTATTTATAAAAAGGAAAAAGTAGCCGTTGGGGTACTGTTCACGACCGTTGGGGGTACTGTTCACGACCGTTGGGGGTTACTGTTCATGACCGTTAGAAATTACTGTTCACCTTACTAAGGAACAAACTAATTCAACATCTACAAAAGCTGAAGTTCAAAAACTTTCTCTCATTCGAAAATGTTTCGATATTAATAATTTGATTTTCACAAGCCATTATGAACCATGTTATTTTCAAAAATTAATGACAATCTTCATTCAAAATTAATTTTTTCTTAAGGTTATATGACCTTTAGAATAATTTTGTTCACATGTAAGAACAATAAATTCTAACTTATAAGCTTTCACAAGTGAAACCACATTTCATCCTCATTACTTCAACATTTAACATGGACTGAATCTCGGGACGAGATTCAATTTAAGGGGGTGAGACTGTAACCACCGGTAAATTTCACCTCGTATTAAACTAATATAATATTCTAACAAACGAATACTTATCCATTTTCTACGTCCAAATTTTTTTTAAGAAACGATATCCTTTTATTTGATCACAACCACTAGCCAATGTAATGAACCTCACATCTTTAATAAACACAAACATCTTTATATGTAAAACTATAAAGGTGCTCAACGTTTATTTACCACTTTACGTTATTTCGTTAACGTACAATTATTAAACTTTCGAACTAAACGTTAGCCATTTATTAGAGTTTTCACGAAGCCCTAATTTATTTTAACTATGATTTTACACAACTAAATCATAATTACTAAAGTCAAACATTTTATACCTAGAGTACAAGTCATTAAAGCACGGAACCTAGCTATACTTTAATTTCCGTTACAAGCCCTAATATACAACTCTATGATTTTATGTACATGATATATTTTCAAAATATTAATGTACAAGTCTTTCAAGCATATGTACAAGTCTTTAATGCATACAAGCTTAATACTTATATAAATTATATTATAAACCTCAATTTACCTATTTTTAAGCACAAGGTACAACCCTATAATGCACAAGCCTTAAAAATATATTTTCTTTTTAGTAAGTACAACAAAACAATGCTAATGTACAAACAATAATGCACCAAACTTAAGCCTTTACTTTTATTTATTACATCTAAATTAACCTAAACTAGATTTTACCTAAAATAAATTAGCAAGCTTAACTAGTACTTACACCATTTATACAATAGGTACAACCTAAAAAGCCCTAAGTACTACCCTTCAAGCCTAACGCCCCTTTTAATTACCATGGTTAAAAATGAACTAGCTAGTTACCATTTAGTTACCTAAGTACTACATGTAAATATCCTAACCACAACCTAGTTACATGCACATTAGAGATACACATCATCTCTTTTACCATAAGAGTTTACCATGGTCAATTGTTGTGGGAAAAATCCTTGGCCAAGAACACCACCACATAACGCCACCCTCATCACCATCAACAAGCACCACACAACTCCAAAGCACTACCTCACCATGTCTCCTACTTTCATAACATGGTGACTACAACTTTCTTGAAGCCTTAATCTTTTCATCTATATATAGCAACACACATTGCCCATTTTATATCATCACCATTCGAACACACACACACCCCTATATTCTGATTTGGAGTCCCAAAGTGAAGGAAGGAAGAAGTCTTGTTCAACTTAGAAATACATTTGGTCTCATTTTGTTCTTGTCAAATCCCGAGCATGTAAGTCTTTTAAACTCATTCTATTTCGTTTTAACTTCTAATATCAAGTACATACTGTTAAAAAGGATTTTATAAGGAAAACGTAGCAATTTGAATCACTTAAAACGAGTACACGAGTCAAAAGTTACGGTCTAAAGAAGTTGCCAAAAATATGTCCGAAACTTTCTGTGGCAGAAAGGTCGGGCACGCGAAACGAGGCATTTCTGCTACGTTTCATGAAAAAGTTAAAGCACGAAAGTTGTCCGGAACGATGTTTTCTTCAAAAACTCAGGATCACGGGTCTTGAAAACGCATAATAAAGCCAGAATTTAATAAAAATCCCAACAGCTGTTATGTATAAGTTACAAAAACAGCGCAACACCCCCTACTTGCGCCCTATTTATTTACATTATGTCAAAGGTATTAAGGCAACCAAAGTACCATTGTAAACACCACCTAGGATACTACAAAACGCCCCCATAAACTGGTTAAAAATCCTAGTCGTTATGCTTAAAGACAGCCCTTCATTTTGGCCAAAAGTCCTAAACACCAAAAGCTTCTTACAACGGGTATGTGGGAAAACACGGGATTTTTGATAAATTTGATTAGGAACTATATTAGAAGCACTCGAAATGGGTAAAACAACATTTCAAAAGGTCGCATGCAAAAGATATAGAGTCTTATGGTTTAAAAACGAAAATTGCCATTTGGCAAGAATAGCCTAAGTACCCCTTTTCCGTAATTAATATCTTGCAAGTTAAAAGGTTTCAAAGTGCGAGTTTTACACCATCTTAAAGGGCTTGCTTCAAAGTTTTTAATGCCCCAATAACGTCTTTAAAAACACTTATAGTCTATTTTATAATTGACCACAAAGAGGGTGACTCGCGGGAATTTTCATAAATAAGCCTTGTGTACATTTTTCAAAAAATGAGTCGTGGGAGTTATAGGATGATGGGAAATAACTTAAAAAGAGTTATTAAACATATTAAAACGTCTCTAGGTGATCCCGTAAAATTTAATGGGTTAAAACTGAAATTTTCATAAAACGCGTCGTGGCCAAGTAGCCATGTTCGTGGACTTGTATCTTTCTAATAAAGGTGAACTAGGACATGAGGCTTATACCATTTAGAAGAGCTTATAGCAAAGTGTTTAAAGGGTCAAATGCGATGTAGAAACACTAGCTTGCCTCGTGTAAAATCTGCCCTCTTTTAGCCCCGTTATCGCCCAAAAAACAACAAAAGGCACATAACCCCCTACTTTGGAAAATCATTGCGACCAAACCGTAAGAGCTTAAGACCTATAGTTTGAACCATTAGAAAGAACACCGGACAAACTCTTGAAGGGATCAAGAACTTAGTAAAAACCTTTTAAGGCCTCGCATTTATTTACCCGCACTTTTATCCATTTAGGCCAAAAACTAGTAAATTTTTCTTATAAAATTTCAAGCATAAAAATTGTAATTTTTGTAAGATAAAGTTTTTCTTGGACTAAAAATGTAATTTCTGTGAAGTTAATTATACAAGGGCTGATTTTCTCAATAACCCATAGTTGAGGGTATAAAGTGTCATTTTTGAAAGTGCAAGGGTAAAAATCGTAAAATAAGTATGATAAGTATTGCTAATTTTTGAAGAGACTTCATGTTACCTAACTAACGATAAAGCATCGTTATCACATAAACTTGAATTCGAATACTAAAAACATGACATACTAACTCAGGTCACGAGTCGGAGCAGTTTATCAAATTTACTTAATTTATTTTCCATCCAGACTACTGTAACATCGAGGTGAGTCATAGCCCCTCTTTTCCTTATTTTGAACGTTTTGGGAGAGATACATGCTCAAATATTGTTTTATATTTTTACATTTATTTTAAACTCTTATGAATTACCGTGAGTTCGTAGCCCCGTTTTTATACTTGTTTATTAATGCTTTGGGGGAGATACATGCTCAACTAATTTCTTTCACTTTTATAAGTACTCTAAAAACTTTTACGAATTACTGTGAGTTTCATAGCCCCATTTTCAATTGTTTTATACTATTTTTGGGGGAGATACATGCTCAATTACCTATTTTTACTTTCTCAAGTACTCTAAAACTTGTACATATTACTGTGAGTTCATAGTCCCACTTTTTACTTGTTTTTCAAACTCGTGGGGAGATACATGCTACAAAATCGAACACAAGTATTTTTCTATGCTATACCTACACCTGATTGCTATTGCTTAAGTACTTACTGTTGCCACTAGAAGTCCCTCATATCATGAACCATTAATCACTTGCGAGTGAACGTGAATATAGTGAATAGATCTATTGGCAGTTGACGCCCCATTTGTGTTAGCCGGATAGGTAACCAAATGCACTTTATTTGAGAATACTAGGAGAATGGCAAACTCCTACCAGAGGGCATGGTTGCTCACATCATTATTATGATGTTTGTAACTTACGTCATTATTATGACGCGTTTGTGTTAAGGTTTGCGTTCATGAGACTTAAGGCAATATATACTATGTTGCAAAAATACAAATGCTGCAACTACTGAATTTATGGGTGCAACAACGTGGCCCAACCTTGAAACTTGTGTTCAACTGATTACTAAACAAATGACTATGGGTGCATAACAATGTAGTCCACTACTTATTTCATCTATATTTGTATTTATTACAATAATCAAACTATTGAACTCAACTGTTTTATCTATAAACTCTATGAACTTAGCAACCTTTGTGTTGACACTTTTAGCATGTTTATCTCAGGTTCATAATTTACGAGGATGGCACGGAAGGGCACGGATACTCAAGAAGGCTATATTATCATTCGAAAACTTATTTAATAAACTGTAAAACCATTGGGACCTCATTTTGTAAACTCTGATATTTATATAAATCGAATGATAAATCTTTTAAAACGACACAATTAGAGTTCGTTTTCTATCATTATAATTGTTGAGCCATGAAGTAACACCCAACTTGAATTCCGCTGCGTATCACGAAATTGGGGGTGTTACAGATTGGTATCAGAGCCTCAGTTATAGAGAAACGGGTCTAATTGAGACCTAAACTATAACTACTTTTTCACAAAATTTTTTTTATAGCGTTTTCGCTCTCTGTGCCTTCCATCCTCCAGGTAATTATGTGACTTCTATGCTACACAAACACTTTAGTATACTGATATATACTTTTGATCACTTTATACAAAATAAACATACCTGCATATGCCTTTTCTAAGGCATTATGACTTAATCACATTTCCCCTAGCATGTGCCTACTTTTATATTTTTTTCAAATTTATGAAACCTTCTCAAGACATTGTAACCAATTACAATGGTCTCTCTTACTTATCTTATTTACACTAAATATATACACTCACCAACTATTTTGGCAACTTTCCTTGATATTCTTACTTCCGTCTCTAAATAATGAGTAAAAACACTCTTTCTGTACTCCGAAAACACCCAAAGCTCCTTGTAACTCATCAGTTAAGTACGAATGTTAAGTCAGAAACTCTTAAGTAGGATGATTTACAATGTCTTTATTTGAATGGATTGGGACGCCTTTTTATTTAAATAAAGAAATTGTGAATCGCCGAACCATAAGTTTATATTTCTTTATTTATATTGTTTGGGACGCCTCTCTATGTAAATAATGAATTATAGATAAGTGGGCTTATTTGTATCTGAAATGATATAAGTACAAACTCAAAGATCACAAAAATTCACAAAGATATATGGAAAACACAAATAACGTAAATTTTTATTACATTAGAATCCATAAATATTAATACATAATGATATAATTAGCAACGGTAGTGCTAATGTTACGAAAATCACCAAATAAGGTATGGTATCGCCAAATGGTTGATCCGCCAAGCTAATGAAAAACACGACTACACCTATGAGAGCGAGAATCATGACTGGATGCAGTATCTTGATTATTCTGTATAACAAATATAAATGAAGCGTTTAGTATTGTTTATATATTGAGCTACGTCTCTTGTTATTTCATTCACCCTGCTTACTAACTCATTTATATTCCAACTCATTTATTTGTGGAATATAAATGAGTTATTAAGCAGGGTGAATGAAATAACAAGAGACGTAGCTCAATATATAAACAATACTAAACGCTTCATTTTTTTTAAGATGTGGGCTTCAACCAATTAGTAAAACAAACAAACACACCATTAAGCGTTGTCACACCCCTAAATTATCTGTTTTGCAGCGGAATGGAATTCCTGGGGATTGACTGTCATAGCATCACAATCACAGTTATATTGAACGACCTAAAGTGTCGTTTGAAAAGAACATCGTTTGATATATTAAAAACATTCAGAGTTACAAAGATAGGTCCCAAATGAAAGTTACTATGTACGGAAATAAGTTTGGTACAAGTCAAACGATGTTTAAAATATGTATAAATCCATGTGAGACGCGTCGTCGCCGCGACTCTATGATATGTCCACATGCATGCCATGAAGTGAATGTCTTAGTTACCTGAAAATACATTGCTAAAAGTGTCAACACAATGGTTGAGTGAGTTCATAGAGTTGTTGAAAATGTTTAATACGATTACCATAAGTATAAATTATGTATGACAATGTCGCCACAAAAATAATACAATTGCTATAAGTCCATGACACCGAAACTAGACTGATCATGATGTTCACCCCAACAGAGTGTTTGCCAAACAACTCAAATAATGTTATTAAATGAAATGCATCCGTTTAACCAGTTGGAATCCACCAACCCGGATGGAGGAGTCACCCTCGATAGATCTATCCACTCACCCTCGCTTCTATGAAATTAACGGCTCATGTTATATAATGGGGACATTCAATTGGCATGAGGTAACTTAAGCAATGTAAATGAATTTGATATACTTGGTATCGTAATAAAAATGATGTGCAATGTATTCTCCCCCGTAGGTTTGAAATAAGTAAAAACTTGAATAAATCGGGGCTATGAAAACTCACCTATTGTAATGATAATGATGATATAATGGCAATACTGAAATGAGGCGCAACCTCTGACCATGACCTACTATGAATGATATGATAGGTAATAAGTCATGATGTAATGTTATGCATGCAATTCGGATGATATTTATACCACTTATGAATTTTTGAAAATAATCCTTTTCGTCGAAAATGTAATCTTTTAACATCTTGACCATTTTTAAATTACTTTACGTGTATTTACATTGAAATGATATCCGACGATAATCATTTAGTAATTTATTAAGAGAATATAACTTTTCGTCGTAAAATAATGTCATTGAAATTTCATGAAAGTGACTAAAACGGCCTCGAAAAGCTAGTCGTAAAATGGTGCACGTCGAGTGTTAGAACACGAACTCAACGGTTTTGGGAAGTTTGTATCATTATCTCAAAGTTTTAGCATTTAAGTTTTTATTATTGAGGTCTCGATCACGGAGAAAAACATAGGTAAAGTAGGGTACTTGTATCCAAAATATTGTTTAAGGATGGTTTTCGGCAAAGTTTAAGTGACCGTATTTTATTCATTGCAACTCCGCTAGACAAACGGTCGGACATTTTGGAAACTATACTTGGCGAACTAAATTTTATTAGAAGACATCACGTTATAAAAAGTATTACGTCAATGTTAAAAACTACCTTCAACTTGGTAACTAGTTTTTTTTTTTTTTTTTTTTTTTTTTTTGCCGTAAAACTTGCCTATTAGAAATGTGTTATAGTTTTTCTTATATAATAAAAGTTACGGCAACTTTTGTAAACGTGTATAATTTAGTCGTTACAAATCCGTTTTCTATGTTTTAAAGATCCTTAGCTTTGTATCAAAGTATACTATCATATTTTTGACAAGTCGACATAATTTACAACGCCCAAGCTTCATTTTTGACTCGTACAAAATAAACAATGTTTGCTGAAATTCCAGAAAATTATATTTTTCGTCGCCAACTTGAAAAATTCATAACTTCTTCGTTATAGCTCCGTTTTAATCCGTTCAAGCGGTCACGGTTTCGTTTTAAAGTATATTTTCTAAATATCTAGGCCAAAAATTTTTACCAACTGTCGAATTTTCCAGATTTTGAAAATAAGGACAGACCCTTTTGCAAACTTGTCGAAATGAGTTTTTCTCGCGCCAAACCTATTCTAACCCATTCAAAACAACTCCGAAGCTATTCTAATCCTACCATACACCTTCTTAGGGTGTCATGGGTTCCTAGGCATCACCAAAACTAATATATAACAAGTAGTAATTATAGGATGAATTATATATATTTAACACTTAAAAACCTTAAAAAGTGGTATAAACATCACATAACTTGCATGTTTCTCAAATAAAATGATATGAACATAACAATGAATGTGAAATAAAAACATGAATATGAATGCTTACAAGAAATATGATGAGGTTTAAGGACAATGGGTTTTTCCTAATCACCTTAGGTTTTTATTGCAAAACGTTTACAACAAGTGATACTAGAGTGTAATAAAACCTTGCCTTAAAAATTTTTTGTTGATACTTCCTTGGTCTTGGGTTGGCCGGTTTTGAGAGAGAAAGAGCAAGATAGATTGATTTTTGTTTTTGCAAATGTATAAAGTGAATATGTTAATTAGTATTATACTTTAAAAAGTAGAGATATTTGCAAAATCCTTGTGACTCACCCTCCCTTGTCGACAAGGGAGGTGTAGTCATCTCTTTTAATATATATATATTTTTTTAAAAGTATAATGTGTAATTACTTGTAAGTAAATTGAAGACTTGTGGTAAATTGTGTACCCATTTGAATATTTAAGGTAGCGTTAGATAAAAATAAATTTTCACGGGTCAAGATAAAATATATTTAGGTCATAAAAACTATAAAAATACATTTCTTGCAAAATTTGAGTGAAATAATAATAATCGTGTAGTATTTAAGAAAACCGTCATAATTATATAAATATAACAATTTATATACAAAATAAATTTAAAACACTGGGCAAACTCATAATATTATTTTTATAAACTTAATATGAGTATAAAAATATATCGGGATAATTTTTGGAAGTAATGGATCAATTGTTCAAAATAATTAATTACGCGATAATGTTTATTTAATAAAAGTTATACGTTTAATATAAAATGCAAAACCATGCATGAACTAATATGATGACAATGATGTTAATGAAATGTAGACTAAAATTAGTCTATATGAAATGTCCTCGATGATATGATCATGAATTCACAGCTAAACCATTACGGTTACGTGAATTTGATACTCGTAAACCTAGTTCACGATAAACGATAAATAATGAAGCATGAGTAATGTTTTGAGAATGACCTGAAAATACGAATTGTCACATTCGCCCAACCAAAAAGGAATTCAGTCCCTGAATTCAGTCCTTGTTGGGTCCTACGGTGTTGTCGGTGAAAAGATGAGGATATTTGAGTCGCATCGGTTCGTCCAATGTTTTTCTGAATCGCACTACGCCTTTCAAAGGCAAGATTTTGAACATAAATTTGTTACCAACTTGAAATTCTAATGGTTTGCGACTTATGGAACATACTTCCAATATTTTGCATCGTATAACGACGTAGCCTATCAAGCTATATGTTGTTTCTTGTAACTGATTCTTGACCTGTACCATTTCTTTGTTGTTTCATGAATGATTTATGGGCTAGTGAGTTGGACTTTCCTGATTTTGTTCCGTGAATAATCAGAGAGTACCTCAAATGGTGTCGTTAATATGTTCATGTAATTACTATTGTTGTAAGGCAACTGGTTCGATGGAGTATGACTTGCCTAATCATTTCTAGAAAGTCACACATGCTTGAGCATATTATCTAATGTTTGAATTGTCCTTTCACTTTGACCATCGGTTTACGGATGATATGCTGTGCATCATCTCTAATTTGGTTCCAAACGAATCTTGTAATGATTTCCAGAAGTTTGAAGTGAATCGACTATCTCTGTCGGAAATGATAGAAATTGGTGCTCCATGCCTCGAGACTATTTCCTTGACATAAAGTCTAGTGATTTGTTCCATGGAATAAGTCTCTCTAATTGGTATGAAATGGGCTGATTTGGTAAGACGATCAACGATTACCCATATAGCGTCATAACCTCCCGATGTCTTAGGAAGTTTCGTGACGAAGTCCATCGTAATGCGTTCCAATTTCCATTGTGGAATTTCAGGTTGTTGGAGTAATCCTGAAGGTTTCTGATATTCGACTTTTACCTTAGAGCAAGTAAGGCATCTGCTAACGTACGTGGCAATTTCCGCTTTCATGTTCGGCCACCAATAAAGTTTCTTGAGATCCTGATACATCTTATCAGAACCTGGGTGAATAGAATACTTTGACTTATGAGACTCATGCATAATCAATTCTCGTATCCCGCCATAAAATGGTACCCACATTCTATCCTTGAAGCATAATACTCCATCTGCTCTCTTTACAAAGCCATTTGCATTTTCGGGCATACCATAAAGCCTTTCACTCGGTCGGTTTTCCTCCTTGAGTGCCTCGATCTGTGCCTCAAGTATTTTTTATGGTAAAGGTGAACTGATCGTCATTCCTAATGATCGTACTCTTAAAGGTTTGGGTCTTTCTTTCCGGCTAAGAGCATCAGCCACAACATTGGCTTTTCCCGGATGATACTTGATTTCACAATCATAATCGCTGAGTAATTCCAACCAACGACGTTGCCTCATGTTAAGTTCCTTCTGATCAAGAACATATTGTAAACTCTTGTGGTCCGTAAACACTGTGCACTTTGTACCATAAAGGTAGTGTCTCCAAATCTTGAGTGCAAAGACTACGGCCCCCAACTCAAGATCATGTGTGGTGTAATTCTTCTCATGAACCTTAAGTTTTCGAGAAGCATATGCTATTACCTTCTCGTTTTGCATTAAAACAGCTCCAAGCCCTTTATGTGAAGCATCGCAGTATACAACGAAGTTCTCAATTCCTTCGGGTAGTGCCAAAATTGGCGCACTGCAAAGCTTTTGCTTCAACAACTGAAAAGCAGCTTCTTGTTTCTTTCCCCATTCGTACCTCTTGTTTTTCTGTGTCAACTTGGTCAAAGCTTTAGCTATCTTTGAAAAACCTTCGATGAATCTTCGGTAATACCCGGCAAGTCCTAGAAATTGTCGGATTTCTGTAGGATTTGTTGGAGTAGCCCAATCTTTTACAGCTTCAATCTTTGCAGGATCTACTTGTAATCCTTGACTATCAATGACATGACCAAGAAATTGTACTTTTCGGTTCCAAAAATCACACTTCGAAAATTTGGCATACAACTCCTCATTCTTGAGTAGTCCTAAATTCGTTCTTAAATGCCCTTCATGCTCTTCTTTGCTCTTTGAGTAAATCAATATGTCGTCGATGAATACAATAACAAACTTGTCCAAATACGGTTTACATACCCTATTCATGAGATCCATGAATACTGCAGGTGCATTAGTTAATCCGAATGGCATTACTTGAAACTCATAATGTCCATAACGTGTTTTAAACGCTGTTTTCGGAATGTCCTCCTCTCGCACTCTAAGTTGATGATAACCTGATCTTAGGTCAATCTTTGAGTAGATACTAGAGCCTTGCAACTGATTGAACAAGTCGTCGATTCTGGGGAGTGGGTAACGGTTCTTCACCGTTAACTTGTTCAGCTCTCTATAATCTATACACATTCTGAAGGATCCATCTTTCTTCTTCACAAACAAGACCGGTGCTCCCCAAGGCGAGGAACTTGGCCTAATGAATCCTTTGTCTAAAAGTTCTTGCAACTGATTAGACAACTCTTGCATTTCTGATGGTGCTAGACGGTAAGGCGCTCGTGCAACTGGTGCAGCTCCGGGCACTAAGTCAACATGAAATTCTACTTGACGTGCCGGTGGAAGTCTTGGCAAGTCTTCGGGAAAGACTTGGGGAAATTCTCGAACAATTAGTACATCCTAAAGTCGTTTCTCTTCCGACCTCTTCTTGGTTATATGTGCTAAGAAAGCCTAACAACCTTTCTTTAGGTATTTCTCCGTTTTGATGCATGATATAATACTGAGTCTAGTTCCACTTCGTTCCCCATGAATGATCAAATTTTCGCCGTTGTAAGGAAGATGAACAACTTTTTCATCACAAATGATTCTTGCACGATGTTTGGATAACCGATCCATGTCGATGATGACGTCGAAACTACCAAGTTCTACGGGAATAGGGTCTATATTGAAGGGATGCTTTAGAAAATTGAGTGTACAACCACGGACAATGGTGTCGGTGCTAATTAAGTTACCATTAGCTAATTCAATGTGGTATAATGTGTCTAATGTGGGAATTGTTCTCTCGCTCTAACCATTGAGCTGAGGATAATAAGCGGTAATCATGTACTAGTGAATTCCAAAGGAATCTTAAAATGGTTGTCAGAAGTCTAAGGTGAATCGAATAGCTTGTAATAGGTACAACTGGATTTGATACCACGTGTCTCAATCCAAATTTCAAAATGTTAAATCTGTCGAAAAGGACCTTATTGAAAAGAATAGATTATGGGTAACAATTGTGATTCCTCGCGTTTCTCGTTCCAGCGAATGTCATGATTTGAATCTTACTTGCCTAAGGCGTTTAGTCCCCATGACTAAAATGTTTATGGTTTGATTATCGAAGTGTTTCCATGCTCTATGTTGTAAAGTCAAAAAACCTTAAATATTTAAGTGATGTAGTATTGTGATTGGTTTTCAAGACTCGTTCCGATATTGAGTGATTCTAAAATAGTTCATCACTAGATTGTCATCATGTCCGTAAAACATAGATATCAGGTGATACCATACCGAGGAATGTTTGTTCTAATCTCACTTGTAGATGGAAAGTCATCTATTGTCCGATATGTTCAAACCTGTTGCATCTCTGGATATAGAAGTGAGGTTACTTGGAATTTCTAGGGAACACAATGCCTTAGAGGAAGTTTATATCATTTCCTTTAAAGAAAACTCATTGTAGGGAAGTTCAAATATTGTTGAGGCCATGTTTAGTGAAATGTTCTGTAGTCCCAGTTAGAAGATTTAGTTTCTCCCTATAATGTTGCTTAGTGTGTATTCGCTTCGTACTAAATCTTGTAACTCGGTCTAGCTAGTACTTTTGAAATGATATAATTTGACTTCTAGTCCAAAATAGTGGTTCAGAATGTCTTGTCATGTCTTAAGATTTTTATTGAGTTTTGAAAGATCTCGCTACGTACTTCTAGTCCTTGTTGGTAGTCCTAGAATGCTTTCATTGTTTTCTTGTGTCGAGGAATCCTCCTCATAGATTGTATAGAAAGCCTTTTCTAAAAAGGTCACTCGTCAAATTCTAACTTATTGGTTGAGTGAGGGATGAATGGCGTGAGCATCGATAGAGTGTTATTAAAATATATGTTTATGAACAATTTATATGATTACAAAGTTTTGCTTTTGAATGAAGATTGTCTTAAGAAATTTGAAATGATACTTGTTTCTTTCATGACATAATTCTTCCTGAATTATACATAGGTGATCAGGCTATGTATAATCAAGGACAAATGATGTGATGCTTGGTTTTGTTGAAATGGTATTATGTTCCTCCGAAGTTTTAGATGGTATTCAACGTTTTGTTTTGTAAGATAATGGCTCAATGATTTTTCAGAGTACATGAAAATCGTTTCGCATGAGGGTATTAAATAGTTGATAAAATGACTGAAACCAATTGATAAGTTGGTAATAAAACAACTTGCTTTAAAACTTTATGAAACAACGTTTCTAAGATGGTGATAAAATAGCTCGAAATAAATTTAAGTGAAATAATGTTATGAAATGGTAGCAAAATAACTTGAAATATAATTTGAGGAATGGTTTGTAGGATACATGGGAGAACCTCGTAGAGTGGTAATAGTCTCCTAATTGGTCAAGAATAAAGTTGGCCTAACCCCTAGTAAGATAGTGAGGTATTGTCGCAAAGTGATTGAAAATTGGGCTATTGGAATAAGGAATGAAATAAACTAAGGTTGTGATTATCGTGGAGATAATAAATGACAAAGATTACACTAAATAGAAATGTACTTATTATCTGTTCCTGTTGATGGTCTAATCATGTCTCAAGTGTAGGAGCAATAGGCTGTCTAATAACAATAGCTTTGAAACTCTCACAGTCCTCAAATCTATAAGATAGTGTAGTTTCTGTAGTCTTAGTGATAAATGGTAGTAGTGTGTCGAATCATGCACGCTTCCCTAGCGGCAAATCAAATGTATGACTAATAGGTCCACTAGGACTAAGCTTGTAAGTCCTACTAAATGGTATGATCTGTCTCAACAGAATGATAAAAATTGTCCTGATCCTACGGTGAATCAATAGTGATCGCGATGGTGTAAGTGCAACTTCGTCCTCCTAAAAGGGTTCAGTCTCATCAACTGATGTTATCGGTGTTGAGTCAACTGATGTTAAAATTGTGATAGGGAATGACAGGGCATTCTCCATGTCAAAGTATGATGTGAGTATGATGGAATGGGTATCTGAAGGCATTAATGTGACAATCGATTTTGAAATGAAAGTAACTAACTCGTCAAATGTGCGTATAAAACCGCATGTATAGTGACTATGCACTTATGATGAAATGATGAGATGCTATGATGATGTAGTTATAGTCTAGGGTCAATGATGCAACCTAGTTCTCTATAACCGAAGCTCTGATGCCAATCTGTCACACCCCCAAATTATCTGTTTTGCAACGGATTGACTGTCATAGCATCACAATCACAGTTATATTGAACGACCTAAAGTGTCGTTTGAAAAGAACATCGTTTGATATATTAAAAACATTCAGAGTTACAAAGATAGGTCCCAAATGAAAGTTACTATGTACGGAAATAAGTTTGGTACAAGTCAAACGATGTTTAAAATATGTATAAATCCATGTGAGACGCGTCGTCGCCGCGACTCTATGATATGTCCACATGCATGCCATGAAGTGAATGTCTTAGTTACCTGAAAATAAATTGCTAAAAGTGTCAACACAATGGTTGAGTGAGTTCATAGAGTTGTTGAAAATGTTTAATACGATTACCACAAGTATAAATTATGTATGACAATGTCGCCACAAAAATAATACAATTGCTATAAGTCCATGACACCGAAACTAGACTGATCATGATGTTCGCCCCAACAGAGTGTTTGCCAAATAACTCAAATAATGTTATTAAATGAAATGCATCCGTTTAACCAGTTGGAATCCACCAACCCGGATGGAGGAGTCACCCTCGATAGATCTATCCACTCACCCTCGCTTCTATGAAATTAACGGCTCATGTTATATAATGGGGACATTCAATTGGCATGAGGTAACTTAAGCAATGTAAATGAATTTGATATACTTGGTATCGTAATAAAAATGATGTGCAATGTATTCTCCCCCGTAGGTTTGAAATAAGTAAAAACTTGAATAAATCGGGGCTATGAAAACTCACCTATTGCAATGATAATGATGATATAATGGCAATACTGAAATGAGGCGCAACCTCTGACCATGACCTATTATGAATGATATGATAGGTAATAAGTCATGATGTAATATTATGCATGCAATTCGGATGATATTTATACCACTTATGAATTTTTGAAAATAATCCTTTTCGTCGAAAATGTAATCTTTTAACGTCTTGACCATTTTTAAATTACTTTACGTGTATTTACATTGAAATGATATCCGACGATAATCATTTAGTGATTTATTAAGAGAATATAACTTTTCGTCGTAAAATAATGTCATTGAAATTTCATGAAAGTGACTAAAACGGCCTCGAAAAGCTAGTCGTAAAATGGTGCACGTCGAGTGTTAGGACACGAACTCAACGGTTTTGGGAAGTTTGTATCATTATCTCAAAGTTTTAGCATTTAAGTTTTTATTATTGAGGTCTCGATCACGGAGAAAAACATAGGTAAAGTAGGGTACTTGTATCCAAAATATTGTTTAAGGATGGTTTTCGGCAAAGTTTAAGTGACCGTATTTTATTCATTGCAACTCCGCTAGACAAACGGTCGGACATTTTGGAAACTATACTTGGCGAACTAAATTTTATTAGAAGACATCACGTTATAAAAAGTATTACGTCAATGTTAAAAACTACCTTCAACTTGGTAACTAGTTTTTTTTTGCCGTAAAACTTGCCTATTAGAAATGTGTTATAGTTTTTCTTATATAATAAAAGTTACGGCAACTTTTGTAAACGTGTATAATTTAGTCGTTACAAATCTGTTTTCTACGTTTTAAAGATCCTTAGCTTTGTATCAAAGTATACTAACATATTTTTGACAAGTCGACATATTTTACAACACCCAAGCTTCATTTTTGACTCGTACAAAATAAACAATGTTTGCTGAAATTCCAGAAAATTATATTTTTCGTCGCCAACTTGAAAAATTCATAAATTCTTCGTTATAGCTCCGTTTTAATCCGTTCAAGCGGCCACGGTTTCGTTTTAAAGTATATTTTCTAAATATCTAGGCCAAAAATTTTTACCAACTGTCGAATTTTCCAGATTTTGAAAATAAGGACAGACCCTTTTGCAAACTTGTCGAAATGAGTTTTTCTCGCGCCAAACCTATTCTAACCCATTCAAAAC
Organism: Chrysanthemum seticuspe; assembly: GCA_019973895.1. Taxonomy (NCBI): domain Eukaryota; kingdom Viridiplantae; phylum Streptophyta; class Magnoliopsida; order Asterales; family Asteraceae; genus Chrysanthemum; species Chrysanthemum seticuspe. The sequence goes on from BPTQ01000005.1 coordinate 78,034,531, forward strand.
AACTCTGAAGCTATTCTAATCCTACCATACACCTTCTTAGGGTGTCATGGGTTCCTAGGCATCACCAAAACTAATATATAACAAAGAGTAATTATAGGATGGATTATATATATTTAACACTTAAAAACCTTAAAAAGTGGTATAAACATCACATAACTTGCATGTTTCTCAAATAAAAAGATATGACCATAACAATGAGTGTGAAATAAAAACATGAATATGAATGCTTACAAGAAATATGATGAGGTTTAAGGACAATGGGTTTTTCCTAATCACCTTAGGTTTTTATTGCAAAACGTTTACAACAAGTGATACTAGAGTGTAATAAAACCTTGCCTTAAAAAATTTTTGTTGATCCTTCCTTGGTCTTGGGTTGGCCGGTTTTGAGAGAGAAAGAGCAAGATAGATTGATTTTTGTTTTTGCAAATGTATAAAGTGAATATGTTAATTAGTATTATACTTTAAAAAGTAGAGATATTTGCAAAATCCTTGTGACTCACCCTCCCTTGTCGACAAGGGAGGTGTAGTCATCTCTTTTAATATATATATATATATATATATATATATATATATATATATATATATTTTTTTTTTTTAAAGTATAATGTGTAATTACTTGTAAGTAAATTGAAGACTTGTGGTAAATTGTGTACCCATTTGAATATTTAAGGTAGCGTTAGATAAAAATAAATTTTCACGGGTCAAGATAAAATATATTTAGGTCATAAAAATTATAAAAATACATTTCTTGCAAAATTTGAGTGAAATAATAATAATCGTGTAGTATTTAAGAAAACCGTCATAATTATATAAATATAACAATTTATATACAAAATAAATTTAAAATACTGGGCAAACTCATAATATTATTTTTATAAACTTAATATGAGTATAAAAATATATCGGGATAATTTTTGGAAGTAATGGATCAATTGTTCAAAATAATTAATTACGCGATAATGTTTATTTAATAAAAGTTATACGTTTAATATAAAATGCAAAACCATGCATGAACTAATATGATGACAATGATGTTAATGAAATGTAGACTAAACTTAGTCTATATGAAATGTCCTCGATGATATGATCATGAATTCACAGCTAAACCATTACGGTTACGTGAATTTGATACTCGTAAACCTAGTTCACGATAAACGATAAATAATGAAGCATGAGTAATGTTTTGAGAATGACCTGAAAATACGAATTGTCACAAGCGTATTGGGTTTCAATCCAACAACCAACACAAGACGCAACTCAATGAGTGCTAACCCATACGTTTATTACCCTAAAAAAGAGATAAAGATTACACGATAATGAAAATAAAATATAGATTTATTCCTAACACAATGCTATTACCCCCATAATTTATCCACGCCGATGGCTAGGACCACGAGTGGTACAAGAATCACTAAGATCACGGCCAAGAACTCGTAATCTTCATCCGTAACGTTGGCTAAATAGATAGCAGATATTACAACATACACGAATGCAACAATGGTAATAATATGCGGCATTTTGAAGTGTGATAAGAGAAATGTAGGTGAAAGGTTAGTATGAAAGAATGAGGATTAAAATGGGGTATTTATAAAAGGAAAAAGTAGCCGTTGGGGTACTGTTCACGACCGTTGAGGGTACTGTTCACGACCGTTGGGGGTTACTGTTCATGACCGTTAGAAATTACTGTTCACCTTACTAAGGAACAAACTAATTCATCATCTACAAAAGCTGAAGTTCAAAAACTTTCTCTCATTCGAAAATGTTTCGATATTAATAATTTGATTTTCACAAGCCATTATGAACCATGTTATTTTCAAAAATTAATAACAATCTTCATTCAAAATTAAATTTTTCTTAAGTTTATATGACCTTTAGAATAATGTTGTTCACATGTAAGAACAATAAATTCTAACTTATAAGCTTTCACAAGTGAAACCACATTTCATCCTCATTACTTCAACATTTAACATGGACTGAATCTCGGGACGAGATTCAATTTAAGGGGGTGAGACTGTAACCACCGGTAAATTTCACCTCGTATTAAACTAATATAATATTCTAACAAACGAATACTTATCCATTTTCTACGTCCAAATTTTTTTTAAGAAACGATACCCTTTTATTTGATCACAACCACTAGCCAATGTAATGAACCTCACATCTTTAATAAACACAAACATCTTTATATGTAAAACTATAAAGGTGCTCAACGTTTATTTACCACTTTACGTTATTTCGTTAACGTACAATTATTAAACTTTCGAACTAAACGTTAGCAATTTATTAGAGTTTTCACGAAGCCCTAATTTATTTTAACTATGATTTTACACAACTAAATCATAATTACTAAAGTCAAACATTTTATACCTAGAGTACAAGTCATTAAAGCACGGAACCTAGCTATACTTTAATTTCCGTTACAAGCCCTAATATACAACTCTATGATTTTATGTACATGATATATTTTCAAAATATTAATGTACAAGTCTTTCAAGCATATGTACAAGTCTTTAATGCATACAAGCTTAATACTTATATAAATTATATTATAAACCTCAATTTACCTATTTTTAAGCACAAGGTACAACCCTATAATGCACAAGCCTTAAAAATATATTTTCTTTTTAGTAAGTACAACAAAACAATGCTAATGTACAAACAATAATGCACCAAACTTAAGCCTTTACTTTTATTTATTACATCTAAATTAACCTAAACTAGATTTTACCTAAAATAAATTAGCAAGCTTAACTAGTACTTACACCATTTATACAATAGGTACAACCTAAAAAGCCCTAAGTACTACCCTTCAAGCCTAACGCCCCTTTTAATTACCATGGTTAAAAATGAACTAGCTAGTTACCATTTAGTTACCTAAGTACTACATGTAAATATCCTAACCACAACCTAGTTACATGCACATTAGAGATACACATCATCTCTTTTACCATAAGAGTTTACCATGGTCAATTGTTATGGGAAAAATCCTTGGCCAAGAACACCACCACATAACGCCACCCTCATCACCATCAACAAGCACCACACAACTCCAAAGCACTACCTCACCATGTCTCCTACTTTCATAACATGGTGACTACAACTTTCTTGAAGCCTTAATCTTTTCATCTATATATAGCAACACACATTGCCCATTTTATATCATCACCATTCGAACACACACACACCCCTATATTCTGATTTGGAGTCCCAAAGTGAAGGAAGGAAGAAGTCTTGTTCAACTTAGAAATACATTTGGTCTCATTTTGTTCTTGTCAAATCCTGAGCATGTAAGTCTTTTAAACTCATTCTATTTCGTTTTAACTTCTAATATCAAGTACATACTGTTAAAAAGGATTTTATAAGGAAAACGTAGCAATTTGAATCACTTAAAACGAGTACACGAGTCAAAAGTTACGGTCTAAAGAAGTTGCCAAAAATATGTCCGAAACTTTTTGTGGCAGAAAGGTCGGGCACGCGAAACGAGGCATTTCTGCTCTGTTTCATGAAAAAATTAAAGCACGAAAGTTGTCGGAACGACGTTTTCTTCAAAAACTCAGGAGCACGGGTCTTGAAAACGCATAATAAAGCCAGAATTTAATAAAAATCCCAACAGCTGTTATGTATAAGTTACAAAAACAGCGCAACACCCCCTACTTGCGCCCTATTTATTTACATTATGTCAAAGGTATTAAGGCAACCAAAGTACCGTTGTAAACACCACCTAGGATACTACAAAACGCCCCCATAAACTGGTTAAAAATCCTAGTCGTTATGCTTAAAGACAACCCTTCATTTTGGCCAAAAGTCCTAAACACCAAAAGCTTCTTACAACGGGTATGTGGGAAAACACTGGATTTTTGATAAATTTGATTAGGAACTATATTAGAAGCACTCGAAATGGGTAAAACAACATTTCACAAGGTCGCATGCAAAAGATATAGAGTCTTATGGTTTAAAAACGAAAATTGCCATTTGGCAAGAATAGCCTAAGTACCCCTTTTCCGTAATTAATATCTTGCAAGTTAAAAGGTTTCAAAGTGCGAGGTTTACACCATCTTAAAGGGCTTGCTTCAAAGTTTTTAATGCCCCAATAACGTCTTTAAAAACACTTATAGTCTATTTTATACTTGACCACAAAGAGGGTGACTCGCGGGAATTTTCATAAATAAGCCTTGTGTACATTTTTCAAAAAATGAGTCGTGGGAGTTATAGGATGATGGGAAATAACTTAAAAAGAGTTATTAAACATATTAAAATGTCTCTAGGTGATCCCGTAAAAGTTAATGGGTTAAAACTGAAATTTTCATAAAACGCGTCGTGGCCAAGTGACCATGTTCGTGGACTTGTATCTTTCTAATCAAGGAGAACTAGGACATGAGGCTTATACCATTTATAAGAGCTTATAGCAAAGTATTTAAATGGTCAAATGTGATGTTGAAACACTAGCTTGCCTCGTGTAAAATCTGTCCTCTTTTAGCCCCGTTATCGACCAAACCGTAAAACCTTAAGACCTCTAGTTTGAACCATTAGAAAGAACACCGGACAAACTCTTGAAGGGATCAAGAACGTAGTAAAAACCTTTTAAGGCCTCGCATTTATTTACCCGCACTTTTATCCATTTAGGCAAAAAACTAGTAAAATTTTCTTATAAAATTTCAAGCATAAAAATTGTAATTTTTGTAAGATAAAGTTTTTCTTGGACTAAAAATGTAATTTCTGTGAAGTTAATTATACAAGGGCTGATTTTCACAATAACCCATAGTTGAGGGTATAAAGTGTCATTTTTGAAAGTGCAAGGGTAAAAATCGTAAATATTCAAAATGGTAAAAGATAACATATCATATTTAACAACTTGGGTTTTGATAAATTTTATTAACAACCATCCGAGCCATAAAAATAAGTATGATAAGTATTGCTAATTTTTGAAGAGACTTCATGTTACCTAACTAACGATAAAGCATCGTTATCACATAAACTTGAATTCGAATACTAAAAACATGACATACTAACTCAGGTCACGAGTCGGAGCAGTTTATCAACTTTACTTAATTTATTTTCCATCCAGACTACTGTAACATCGAGGTGAGTCATAGCCCCTCTTTTCCTTATTTTGAACGTTTTGGGGGAGATACATGCTCAAATATTGCTTTATATTTTTACATTTATTTTCAACTCTTATGAATTACCGTGAGTTCGTAGCCCCGTTTTTATACTTGTTTATTAATGCTTTGGGGGAGATACATGCTCAACTAATTGCTTTCACTTTTATAAGTACTCTAAAAGCTTTTACGAATTACTGTGAGTTTCATAGCACCATTTTCAATTGTTTTATACTATTTTTGGGGGAGATACATGCTCAATTACCTATTTTTACTTTCTCAAGTACTCTAAAACTTTTACATATTACTGTGAGTTCATAGTCCCACTTTTTACTTATTTTTCAAACTCGTGGGGAGATACATGCTACAAAATCGAACACAAGTATTTTTCTATGCTATACCTACACCTGATTGCTATTGCTTAAGTACTTACTGTTTCCACTAAAAGTCCCTCATATCATGAACCATTAATCACTTGCGAGTGAACGCGAATATAGTGAATAGATCTATTGGCAGTTGATGCCCCATTTGTGTTAGCCGGATAGGTAACCAAATGCACTTTATTTTAGAATACTAGGAGAATGGAAAACTCCTACCAGAGGGCATTGTTGCTCACATCATTATTATGATGTTTGTAACTTACGTCATTATTATGACGCGTTCGTGTTAAGGTTTGCGTTCATGAGACTTAAGGCAATATATACTATGTTGCAAAAATACAAATGCTGCAACTACTGAATTTATAGGTGCAATAACGTGGCCCAACCTTGAAACTTGTGTTCAACTGATTACTAAACAAATGACTATGGGTGCATAACAACGTAGTCAACTACTTATTTCATCGATATTTGTATTTATTACATTAATCAAACTATTGAACTCAACTGTTTTATCTATAAACTCTATGAACTCAGCAACCTTTGTGTTGACACTTTTAGCATGTTTATCTCAGTTTCATAATTTACGAGGATGGCACGGAAGGGCACAGATACTCAAGAAGGCTGTATTATCATTCGAAAACTTATTTAATAAACTGTAAAACCATTGGGACCTCATTTTGTAAACTCTGATATTTATATAAATCGAATGATAAATCTTTTAAAATGACACAATTAGAGTTCGTTTTCTATCATTATAACTGTTGAGCCATGAAGTAACACCCAACTTGAATTCCGTTGCGTATCACGAAATTGGGGGTGTTACAGTTTTGACGAAAATTATCCCCAAAAGGTTTAGCAGTATTTTGAAAAGGTTTTCTTAAAGGTACTGATGATCGAGCAGCAGTACTTTGAGTTGAAGGTACTGCTTGACTATTAACTTCATCAACCTTAGGTTTTTCAACTGTTTCTTTTGGGGTTTCAGAACTAGATTTACCTGTAAGCTTCTTCCTAAACTCTAGGTTGTCTACTCCAAAACAAGAAACATCTGCCCTTAGTGGTTGAAAACTACCAGTGGGATGAGGGACTGCATGATAACCATTGTCTTTCTTAAATTCTAGAGGTGTTTGACTAACTGATTCCTCATCACAAGATGTGTTATCTACATAGTTAATGAGTTCATCATCACTAGTTGTTATATCCTCAAAATCAAGTTGGTTCTCATCACTAGGTGGGTTTTCCTCTATGCTACTAAAGTCCATACCAAATCCTAGTTCAGTTCTAATGTAAGCTCTTCTCTATTTTTCAACATAGCTAACATGAGAAAGACCAGATTGTCCCCAAGCATCAAGTTTTTCTAACAAATCATCCCTTTCCTTAGTCAAAATTTCAATCTCAGAAATCTTACATCCTAACTTCCATTCACTTAGTTTTAATTGGTAATCCTGTTGCTCATATTTTTCAGCCCAAGCCATATCATTATTTTCATGTGTTATTATTTTGGCTTCCATTGACTCTAAGGTTATTTGATAACCAGCTACCTCAGACCTAGCTCTTCTACAGTTATCTCTTTCAGTTACATAGTCATTAAGCACCTTTTGATAAAAATCATGACACTTAGAACATACCTCAGAGATAGGGGGTGAACTTGGTGAAGTAGCTACCATAGCAAGCAGAACAGGTTCATCTTCACTCTCCATGCTCCAATCAAATCTTCCTATACCATCTCTGGATTCCAAAGCAGCATGTCCAGGTTCCTTATCAAAGGTTGTGCTCCAATCAAACTTTTCCACTGATTCTTCCACTGCTATCATACAATAGGTTACTGGTTCATCATCAAACTCAGTACTCCAGTCAACCTCTGATAGATTTTCTTGAGCAACCAAAGCTTTTGTTTCAGTGATAGGGATCTCCTTTAGTTCAAGCTTAGGTTTCTCAGTCATTCTGTTTGCCTGATATTTAGCAAACTTGCACTCCCTTGCAAAGTGTCCAGTCTTTTAACAGTTAAAGCATTCAATCTTTGACTTGTCAAAGGTGATACCATGTTTGGGTTTGAAGTCAATGCCTCTTCCTGTTTTCTTCATGAACTTCTTGATCCTAGCAGTGATCATAGCAACTTGCCACCTGATATCAATTTCTTCAAGAGCATCCTCTTCAATTTATGACAAATCCTCTTCATAAGTAACAGGTAAAGTGGCTTGGTGAGCAAAGAATGAGCATACGACTTCATCAGAATGGATGGTGTTAGTTGGTGATGATGTGGGGTTTGTCATGGTTGTGATAGAATGAGCAGGATATGCAGTACTTTGAGGAACAGTACTTTGAGTAGGGTAAGCAGTACTTTTAGTGGAAGTACTGCCTCTCTTTTCAGATGACACAAAAGCAATACTGTGAGATTTTAAACTTGTTTGTCCATTCATCTCATGCTTATACACCTTCAAATGGTTGTAAAGATCATCAAAGTCCATAGTTTCCCATCCAGGCTGTCCTCTGATCATAGTAGCAATCACATGCCATGTAGATGGCAAACTCCTTAAGAACTTCAGATTTGCATATTCAACAGATACCTCTGCCTTGTATAACTCTAGCATACTGAGGAGATTTTGGAATCTATCATAGGCAGCATCAAGACCTTCTCTTTCACCAACAGTGAAAGTTTTAAACTGTTGCTTCAACAGATTTCTGTGCATCTTCTTGGAAGCATCATTACCTCCAAACCTTGTCTTGAGAGCATCCCATAGTTATTTAGCATCCTTAGCATCATGAAACTTGAGTAGGTGACCATCAGGTATAGCAGACAATAGTATGTTGAGAGCCTTTCTTGATTTCTTATTGTAGCAGCTAGCAAAACGGCCTTAGGTGGTTTAGTTTGTCCAGGAATTTCAATAGGATCTGCGACAACTTCATTACCATTGACAATTACATTCCACAGTTCATGGTCTGTAATAGCAATGTACTGCCTCATCTTCATGCTCCATAGATCGTACTCTCCCTTCTTGATAATAGGTATTCTGAGTGAGGTGATTGATGGTGGTGGTGCAGCTTCAGTCTACATCTTTAGGGTTTCTTCTTAATCAGAGTTTCCACACAAGCTCTGATACCACTTGTTGGATCGATGTATTCTAACCAAACTAACTTATGTAGCTTGTAAGGACTTAGTAACCTCAAATAAATCCTAAGTTGCTAACAAAGAAACACTGAACTAACTCTATTAAGTATGCAGAATTTACTTAACAAAGTTAAGAAGAATTAACTTTAACTTTAATGATTATATTAAAACTCTGAATTTGCTAGATACACAAATTCACTAATAATCCCTAACAGCTCTAATATCGAACTTAATAAAACTCTAATACTCTCTAATAATGCACGTACGTATAATGCCAATCTAGGGGTCCTTTTATAGACATAAGGATAACCCTAGTCGGTTTACAATTCTATTCCTTGTACGTCAAGTAATACTTAGAACATTCTAGAATTACAATATAATCCTTAACAATTTTGCATAGCAGTCCTTTTAAGCATGCCTTACTTTGATGATCGAGCAGTACTTTGACTTTCTTCTTTAGCAGTACTTTGACTTCAGTACTTTGACTCTTCAGCACTTTGACTTTATATATCCCAACAGTTTTCCAAATAAATCGGCTCCAAATTTTGGTGAAGTTACCATTGGTGTACCGACCGAATCACAATTATCCATACCATGATTTTTCAAAATCTCAGTTGTATATTTAGATTGGTTTATGAAAATTCCACGAGGGGACTGATGTATTTGTAAACCAAGAAAAAATTTTAGTTCCCCATCATGGACATTTCAAATTTTCTTTTCATGAGATTTTCAAAATGTTTTGAAAGATTCGGATTAGTGGACCCAAAAATGATGTCGTCCACATAAATCTGAACAATCAAAATGTCATCGTTGTGTTTTCGAATAAACAAGGTAGGATCAACAGTTCCTTTGGTGAAATTGTTTTTGATCAGAAAAGAGGACAGTTTGTCATACCACGCTCTCGGAGTTTGTTTCAAACCATAGATTGCCTTTTTGAGTTTGTAGACGTAGTCTGGATGTTCCATGTCTATGAAGCCTTCTGGCTGACTCACGTACACTTTTTCTTTCAGAGTTCCATTCAAGAATGCGGTCTTAATGTCCATTTGATAAACCGTGATGTTTTTGTGAGCTACATAGGCTAAGAATATCCTGACTGCTTCAAGTCTAGCTACCGGCGCGAATGACTCTTCAAAGTCTATCCCTTCTTCCTATCTGTATCCTTTGGCCACGAGATGATGATGCAAATGTCAATTGGTCTTGGAACCAAATCCTTTGAGATCAATGATGCGAATGTCAATTGGTCTTTGAGATCAATGATGTGAATGTCAATTGGTCTTGGAACCAAATCTCAAGAATCATGTAAACGGTATTGGAGAAGTTACTCCTGCATTGCTTCTATCCAAGAGTTTTTTGCCATTGCCTCCCGAATGTTCTTTGGTTCAGTAGTGCTAATTGAGCAAAGGTAAATGCACAAGTCGCAATCGGCGGCAAGTTGGCGTCTCGTCTGAATTGGCCGTGAAGGTTCACCAATAAATTGTTTAATTGTATGGTATTTTGTCCACTTCAGAGTAGAAGGATACCGTAGGTTTAACGTATGCGAGTTAGATGGTTCTCGTAAGCATGAAGATGATTCAGCTGATTCCATAGAAAACGGGTTTTCAAATAAGTCTTCATCTAACGTTGCATCGTTCTAGTTTTGTGAAGGTTCTTCTTGAAATGATATGTTTTGGTTTTGCTCATCAACTGCTGGTAAAACTATTTCAGGAATAGGATTTGAAGAAGTCGATGTAGATGACATTGATGGAGTTGGTGCATTGGTTTCGACTATGGTAGATGCATCTTCTGTTGGTGGTAGTGGATGATTTTGAGCGGGTGCAGTGGAATGATGGTTTGATGCATTTGTCGAAGTTCCACCGAAGTATTCATCGAACATTAACTCAAAGAAATTCTCCCATTCTTTTTCATGAGGTGTGTCAGCAAAAGTTGATGGAGCTCTCTGTTGTATGAGTCCTGAACTGATGTGTCCAGAAGTCTACGGGTTTGGTGCGGGTTCTAATCTGGTTTGATTAGAAGCCATCGGATTTAGCGCGGGTTCTAGAGCGAGTCTCTCAGAAGCCATCTGTGAAAGTTCGTCAAAATTCACATTCATTGTCTCCATTATCTTCATAGTTCTTCTGTTATACACCCTGAATGCCCTCGAGTTATCTGAATATCCAATGAAGATTCCAATATCACCTTTAGCTTTCAGTTTTCCTAGATCTTCACTGTCGTTCATTGGATAGCACAAAGCGCCAAACACGTGAAGGTAAGAGATATCAGGTTTTCTGTTGTTTACAAGCTCATATGGGGTTTTATTGAATAGTGGATGGATTAGGGATCGGTTCTGAGTGAAACAAGCAGTGGCAACAACATCAGCCCATAGAAATAACGGTGCACTAGAATAAATTAGCATTGTGCGAGCAGCTTCCACAAGATTTCGATTTCTTCTTTCAACTACCACATTCTGCTGTGGATTTCTAACAACTGATGTCTGATGAGTGATTCCAACATCTTCAAAATACGTTCTTAACTCCTGATTAGTAAATTATGTGTCATTTTCAGTTCTTACAACCCTTACTGGAGTTTGAAGAAGTACTTGAATACGCTTCAGAAAGGTGATGATGATGCCTGGTGCTTCGTGTTTTGACCTCCGAAACTTAACCCATGTATATCTTGAATAGTCATCAACGATAACAAGAATATAATTTTTCCCTTTAATGCTTTCAACTCTCATTGGGCCACATAAGTCCATGTGCAACATATGCAACCTTGCTTCCGAACTAGGTAAGGGTTTGGGTTTATATGATGCTCTTTTGCTTTTTCCTTGTTCTCATGATGGACATAGGTGATCCTTGGTGTATTTGAACTTCGGAAGTCCGTTGACGATGTTGTCTTTGGCAAGTTTGTTGATAGTGTCGAAATTGAGATGGGATAGCCTTCTGTGCCACAACCAGGACTTTGTTCCAGATGCTCGTGTCATAAGACATATTGGTGATGAAGAGGCCATTTGGTTTATGTCGATAGCATACAAGTTTGTTTCACGATTCCCAGTTAAGAGATCAGCGCCATCCAAGTTTCTAACGAAGCATGCATTTCTCCTAAATGCAACCTCTAAATCTGCATCACAGAACTGCCCGACTGAAAACAAATTGTGTCGCAACCCTTCGACATAGTAAACCCGAGTGATCAACTAATTTCCAAAAGGTAGATCTCCATAACCCATGAGAGCTGCTACATGATCATTTCCAAAATGAACGGTTCCCATGAATTTCCAGAAGAAATTGATCAGCAGCTTCAGATTCCCGGTCATGTGCTTGGAGCAACCCGAGTCGACGATCCAAAGACATATTTCGATAACCTGCCAAATACAGAAGAAGATATTTTTGGAAACCGTTTTGATTTTGGTTCCTTTAGGTTAGAGGTAAAATCCTGATCACACTCATAGAAGTTTTCTACTGGGTATACTGATTTATCACTCATTCTACCATTCTGGAGTGTGAAAATTCTACCCGTTGGTTTCCAAATATCATCCCTAAAGTAAACAGTATGCTTCTTATCAGTAGTGTAAGACCTAAATCTTGCAACTAGACGTCCTATTGGTTTAGCATAAGTTCTTTTTGGAACGTTCTTCTGAACAGGCTTAACATTCTCATTCTTAGAAACACAATCATCATGAACATTAGTTAAAGATTTTTTGCAAGTTAAACAAAGAGATTCAACACATTCATTAAACATAGCAAATTTCATAGGTTCATTATATTTAGATGAAATGTCTTTCTTATTATAAAGCGGTAAATTCCTAGGTTCTTCTACTTTCTTCTCTTTATTCATGCTACTACTCTTAGACGCAGGCGAGACTCTATTGTTCTTTATATTGCTCTTAGACTTTACTCTGCTGCTCCTAGAGGTGCTTTCTAGTCCTGTAGAAGGTAAGGCACATGCATTAGGATTCACATTTTTATCAAGAGAAGTGGTTTCAGCTTTCCTAGTCTCTTTAGAGTGCTTGTTTAAACTTATGTCGTTTGATCCATATGGTTTAGATGTGGAGGCAGACGCATTAGTGGTACTCATCTTAAAAAGGCCAGGTGCTAAAACTTTTGGTTTCTCAATAACCGCTTTTTCATTTTCAACAATCTTTTCTTTTTGCTTAGGCAAGGCAGGTGGAGTGACTGGTTTTGACAAATATTTTTTCTCAATGACTTTTGGAGGAGGCTGAGAAATGGACATTTTTGGTTTGAAAACCGGTTTTGGAACATTTGCCTTCTCCTCAGTCAATGGTTTTGCAATCTTAGTATCCACAACCTTTCCTTTTTGACATTCCAGCTGAGCCCTCAAAAGATCATTTTGCTCTTTCATGTCCTTGTAGGCACGCTCATACGACAATTTGTCGTACTTGCATTCCTCAGTTTTTCGATCAAGTTGTTTAAAATATGATACATTTTATTTTTCAATTTTTTCAAGAGCTTTTTCATATTTTGAAACAATTACGGAGGTCTTAGACTGGAGTCTTTCATGATCTTCAACAGAATATGTTTGTAAAACAATGGACATGATATCAGTAGTTATAACATCTTCGTAGAGAGAATCATTTAAATTTTCCAAAACTTTGATGTGTTCAAAACATTCATTAGATTTCTTTACCAGGGATTTATGGTCCTTGACAAAGTCACCTATTTCTTTAAAAAATGCTTGTTCAAAATGAATTACCCTCGCACTGATGTTATTTAGCGGAGGGGCAATTTGAGTTTCAAAAAACTTTTTCATTTCATCATCAAAACTAGAAAACCAGATGTTAGTAGTAATATTGGTTTTAGATTTAACAATTTCTTGAAGTCTCCCAATTCTAGTTTTAACATCATCTAAAATGCTTCTAGCATCACTTGTGTTAAAAGGATTGTTTGACGACATTTGTTCCCTTTTTGACAATGATTTTGAGACAATAGTTGGTTTTGAAACTGGTTTTGACTCATTGTTTGAAACACATGTGATGGAAAACTTTGACTTTTCTTTTTGCGAAACAAAAGTGATTCCAGAAATTTTGTTATATTTGTTGTTGTTGATTTTCAGGATTTTTTTTGTTTCATTTTTGATCTACTCTCGTCAATGAGTTCTAACATTTCATGAGAATCACGAACTTCTACGGGTTCATGTTTATCTAACAAAGCTTTTCCATTATACAAAACATTCTGTTCTTTCTGAGCTTTCTTGAGTGCACAAGGAGTTTTGTTACCTTGAGCCATTTTTTGAGTTGTATGAAAATACGGGTTCGTTTGATGTGTTAACATATTGACTGTTTGAGCTTAATGACCCGTTGTAACAAGCAAATTTTCCAATTTGTTTATTTTTTCATTTTTCTCAAGAATTTCATCAAGATGAGAATCTTCTCGTTTTGAAAAATCAGCTAGCAACTTTTTCTTTCCTTTTTCAAGATCAGAATACGTTGCTTTTTGTTTAGAAAGTTGGTTTTTAAGATCAGAAATTTCCTCGTTTAAAGATTTAATTTTCAAGCTCAAATTAACATCAAGTGTGTCATACTTGATTTGCAATTGTTTTTCTCTTAAAATGGAATTTCGATAACCAATTTCTAATTCTGACTCTTTATTTTTGTGAAATTCAAAAGCTTTAGCGTTCTCCTTGTACCTCTCAAGCTCAGCGGTCAATTTATCATTCGCGGCCTTAACATCGCTATTGACCTTTTTAACTTTCTCAATTTCAATGCCACAATTATTAATCAATGATTCAAATAAGGCACGTGTTTCCTCATCAGTCTCAGTATTTTGTGCCACACAGCCTCCACTGGGATCTACATCTGGGGTTTCAGAGTTAATATTGCTACTACTCGGATTGTCATGTATCATAAGTAGGTGCTGGCGTCACAGAATGCTGTTCGTCATGAGTAAACACATCAAATATGACATTTTTATAGCATGGATCAATGATTGGTACCTCAGATACTGCATTGGCGTCATAAACAGGAGGTGTATCAGAATTAGTGTCGTACGTAGCCTCCTGAAGATTTGCCATGAAGATGCAGTTCACATTGAGTTCCTCTTGGTCTTCCAATTCATCCATAATAGAAAAAAAGTCATGTTCCTCAACACTCAACTGCATCCTTGCTTCAGACTTCTGTGCCAACAACATTGCTTTCTGAAGATACGTAGAATTTGTCTTTTTCGGCTTATTGGGACAATTCCTTGCAATGTGACCCACTCTTTGACAGTTGTAACACTTAACCTGATTACCCTGATTCACATATCCATAATTCCCAACGACTGGAGCTGCAACATTCCCATTCGGATTACCCACTGTTCGATTCCCAACATTCTGACCCATCTGATTTCCAACATTCTGACCCAATTGATTACCCTGATACGGAACCGCCTGATTACCCATGTGAAATCCAGTAACATATCCCTGCTGATTCCCAATAACTCCGACCATTTTTCCTTGTTGACCCATATTCAAACCCGACTGTGCAATTTGCCTGTTGCGAGTGTTTGACGAAATCCTTTGGTTGTTGTTAGTTGGTTTGGAATAGCGTCCTTTGAATACTTTAGTCGAATAAGCAAATGCATTTGACAAAGCCTCTGTTTGTTCAGCTTCAAGGTCAGTGATTCCTGCTTCCTGGTATTGTGGATACTGTTGTTGAATGACTTGTTGTTCTGGTGAGTAGATATGTTGTTGAAGGATAAAAGCTTGTGGTTGTGGAATGTATTGCTGCAAGTTGTTGTTATTGGAAGATGATGAAGGTTGTTGTTGTGTGTTCACTGGAGTTGGAGTCTTTGCAATTAGTGCCAAGGGATCATGATTCTTTGTCAATCTTTCTTTCCTAACTTCATTGACTTCAGCTTGGTTTTGTTTCTGAAAATCGTAGAGTTGATCAAAGTTCACCTGATGTAAGTCCTTTTTTTGGTTGACAATAGTGACATATCGTCCCCATTCTTCTGGAAGATTTTTGAGAAATTTGATGTTACTCACGATAGTTCTGGGTGTCAATTTGTTTTTGATAAGCTCATTCATCAAAGTGCAAAACCTTCCATAGTAGGATTCAATGGATTCTCCTGGAGTGGATGTGAACTTCTCCCATTCAGTTAGCAGCTTGTTCTCCATGTCTTGTTTACCAATTTCTGTTCCATAACATAGCCGTCTAACACGTTCCCACATATCGTAAGCAGTTTAACAGCTATCAACAGCAGCAAAGATGTCTCTTGGTAATCCCAGTTGGACAATGTGAATTGCCATGTCATCTGCTTCGATCTGCTTCTTATCCTTGTCAGTGAATTCTGATTCATCTTGATCACGAAATGATGGTGGGACAGGAGGTGTTGCATCAGGATTTCCAGGGCCTTGCGCTTGTCGAGGCTTGAAGGGTCCATTCGTAATGGATTGTATCATGAGTTTTCCATTAGGTTTGGTTTTGATGTAGCGGAGCATACGACTTGTCCATTGAAGATATCCACCTTTTTCCAGCATAAGAGGACGGTTTTCGGCACCGGCTACATGAATGTCTTGTTGAGTTGCCATTGATGAAGGTAATTGATGATAAAGTTGATGTAGGATCGATTCAACGATAAAGGAGTTGTGTTTGATGAAGATTAAGCTCGGTTGTTGTAGTGAAAATTTGATTTTAAAACTTAAAAACCTCAATAACTTCTGTTCGGAACATTTTTAGGACTTGAAGGTTGACCCAAATTAACTTTTGTTTATTCGGCGTGTCATTCTCCTCGTTCTCACGGTCGTTTTGATGGGTAGAACGCTGAAAACGGAGTTACGGTTCAAAAGTTATGGTCGTTTGAAGTTTTGCGGAAGATCTTACTCGTAAACTTGAGCTTAGGCGTAGGATTTGGTGCTTAGGTGTAGGATTTGCTTAGGCGAAGACTTCCTTAGGCGTAGGATGCTTATGCGTAGACTACTTATGCGTAGGATTCCGTATGTGTAAACTCTATCGTACGCGTAACCTTTAGGCTTAAGCGTAAGCTTATGCGTAAACTAAATGCTTAGAAGTAAGAAACCTTAAGCGTAAGTGTTAACTTAAGCTTAGAGTGTTACTCGTAAGATTTTATGCTTATGCGTAAACTTAGGGTTTTACCCAAAATCCTTTACACTTGTCCAAGTGTAAAAGATATCCACAAGTCGAAGTGTTCCACAAACTTATCCAAGTGAGGGAAGCACTGAGTAACCGTTGTTGCACGAAGATGGTTCACCAAAAGCTTAAGTGTAGGTTTCACTTCTTATGCGTAGACCTTACGCGTAGGAATACTTACGAGTAAAACTAGGGTTTTGACTTGTTGACTTTGAAATCCTTACGAGTAGAATGCCCAAATTTTGTCAAAAACACTAATTTGCACCCAAAAACACGTTTCCAAACGATTTTTTTTGCACAAACTTCTTTCAAAACACTTAATGATCAATAAAAACTACAACTTTAAGCTTTGAAACACGTAAAAATCAAAACGTTTTGACAAAAGCCCACGTTTTATAGGAAAAAAAGCAACTTTTTTATAAAGTTCTAACAAAAAACGTAACACAACACTCCTAAACCATTGTTAGGCGATTGATACCAATTGTAGGACCTTAAATATATCAACCTTATCACTTTACCAAGCTTACCAAACGAGTAAAACACGTGAAACAAACACTTATGCGTAGAAGAAAGATGAAGAAGAAAGATGGTGACTTGAAAGTTATATGTGTGTCGTGTATGTTGAGAGAAATAAAGATGAAAACAAGAGCTTCTATTTCAAAGGAAAAACACATACAAACACACTCAAGCACACCCCTCAAATGACCATTTCAGGGGTATTTATACTTCCATACATATCACCCTTATGGGCTTGGGCTTGGGCTTGGATTGGACTTGGATTGGACAATAACTTACATAAGGCTAGCTTAACATAACTATTAGCCATTTGCTTAGCCCAATCCATGAGCCCGTTGGCTATTCTAGTACGATATCTAACACACGTTACAAAGTTCCTAAACGTGAATGACCATCACTTCTATTGTAACATATTGGATTTCACAAACACATCAAACCATAAACACAAGAGGCGTATAAATGATGTTTTAGAGAGAGAAAGTTAGAGGTTGGGAACTTTAGTGAGAGAAAGAAAAATCTTATTCTGAGCTCCGACTCTCTACCTTGGGAGGTAGAGAGTATTTATAGTTCTTACACAAGTCGCCACCTACGGGCTGTGGATCAGGCATACAGTGGGTAAAGACCCGTCCGTCCTCCACGGTGTTACATAACTAAATACTACAAAACACTAAATAATCTATGACTACGAGCTTTCTAACGATTACATTTACTTGAGGTGACCGACTCTTTAATAACTGGATTTACTAAATCCTAACAATCTCCCCCTAAGGGAGGTCACCTCAAGATCACCTCAAAATTACATTGAACACAAACAGATATTACAATTTAAATTGTTCTTGCCTTCTTGATGTAGTTCTTTGCTCAGGATCTCATAGTCATTGATTCTTCATTATTGCATGTTTGGATAATCAATGTGGAGGTCTTTAACTGATCCACGTGATAATGAGTTTTGAGCCAGCTTTGAGATCATCGGCTATCATAAATCTCTGACTCTTCCATTGTGGTGTTGGTATTATGTGATGTTGTGACTTATGAACCGACATGCTCACATTCTTGATCATGATATATTCTCATCAGAGTAGCGGAGGCTTTCGTTGATTCATGATATTGGCAGCAGCGTAGTAGAAGCATGGAGTGAAAATATCAGAGTCATTGATGCACTTATCATGATTTCTTTAGAGATGAATGTGTAGTGTGAGCATGCGGCTATGGATTGACAGCTTCATTCTGATCAGCTGCAAACATCGAGCGTACCTGCATACAACAATTAGCAATAAAGTGCACGAAAGTGTCTTTGATCACTTTCGTTGAATTGAGGTACACGGCCCACGGTTCCCTGTTGATCAGTACATGTACTGCCTGTGATCAGGTATAATTCTGAAGAATTTCCTTGACAGGGTTTCGCAGCTGCTCTAGCTGTTCTCAAACCGGAACGTCTCAAAGAAGATAACACGGAGTGAGTGAACCAGCGAATTGAGATTCACTGACTGATTGATGAAAATGATTTGAAAAACAATCGTGTACCGCCCAATAGAAATTGTTTTTGCAATACAACGAAGGTTTTAAAGAACATCAACTATCAATCATAAACACCTTTTATTTTGAAATATTAGTACACAGTCGATGTGCTAAGGAAAAGGATTTTTCAGCACAACAACCGGTTTTTCAAAGGTATCCGTCAATCCAAAACCTGAACCAGGATTGATTCAATAGATTGAATCACCCCATTGTTTCTGCTCAGTTGTCACATGGTTGATCTATTGGATAGATCTCACATGCCACCCACCAGGATCTTGTTTGATGTTGGCTCCAGAAGGCTTTCCATCTTCACTGTGAATATGTTTGCATATCACTCAGATGTTCTGGCAATACCACAAGGATAATGCGTAGGACTCATAAGATGTAATCTCTCTTTCCACATTGTGTGAAACAGAGAGTCTTCATTGACAGTGTCCTAATGAGATTTATTTGATGATCTTGTGGCTCTAGACTCAATTGTGCACATTTGGTTTCCTATGCCGGAGACTAGGGAGAGGGTCTCCTTCTTCAATATCAACAATCTCTAAGAGAGAGTCGATAGATTATGTAGGTTCCCCGTGAGAATGAAACAAGTCCTTTTAAGAGGAACTTGAGTGGTTTGGGAAGTTGTAGTGCAGTGCGTCACTGGGTCCATGACGTCTTGTCTTCAATACCGATGTTGCCTTGGTAACCATCAGTAGCATATGAATTGAACCCGGTTACTGCCCTAAGGTTGAATAAATGGAGGGCTATTTCTTTTCACCCTTTTTCACATTCAATTCTTTTTCATTCTTCAACCCCTTCAGTGCCTACCGAGACTTCATAACTAGAACATTGTTGGGTTTATTCCAGTACTAGCTCAGTCTCAGTCTGCGCTCTTCCCATATCTCATTTTTCTCCTTTTATCATCATACCTAAGAACTCTACACTATCTAGTGGATTGTCCCTGGGTAGATCCCTCCGGTTTTGGTGGATCATGGGAACAAATACCTAACCTCACCATCCTTATAACACCATACATAAAGTAAGTTTGGTTGGTCTATTTGGTATTGTTCATCTGCCATTGGAACCAATTGAAAACCATTTGAAAATCAATCCAGATACTTGTGATATATTATCAAAGCATTTTGTACCTGAATTGTTTTTGATATTTTTAGAAAAATAGCTCCCCCTCAACATGTGCATCATGTATTTGAAATCGTTATGGCACACGGAGGCAAGAGGAAGAATTAACTTCTTTGATTACCATTTTCTAAAAGATATCATCATCACTTCCCTGAATAAATCAAGTAGATAAAGCATATTGGGAAAGGATGAGGTTTTCATAAGTTTGCTCCCCCTCGATATGTGCCTCGAGGTTTGAAAGAGTTTTGCACATATTAGAAGGAATCTGCACTTAGATACAAATCAATCACGTTTAAATTCATCATCATCACTTCCCTGATTAAATCAAGTAGATAAAGCATATTAGGGAAGGATGAGGTATTCATAAGTTTGCTCCCCCTCGATATGTGCCTCGAGGTTTGAAAGGGTTTTGCACATATTAGAAGGAATCTGCACTTAGATACAAATCAATCACTTTTAAATTCTTTGTGGTTTGAAATAGATGCTCCCCCTCAACATGTGCATGGAAAATCTTGAAATCGTTTGGCACATGTGGGGAGGAAAGCTTGCTGAACAGTTGTGAAACCATTTATCGAATTATCAGCTTAAATCCAATTTAAATCACAAATTCTCCCCCGATCACAATTTTCAAATCATTTGAGATTTGTTATCTCTTTAGATTTAAATTGATTTTGAAAGCTTTTGAGGAGAACTGTGATTTGATTATGAAAAAAAATTTAACTGATAAGGATCGGATTATTAGACTTTAAACTCCATTGATTAAACATGCATGATTATCTTTTGAAAACAATTTTATGACGAATAACCTTTTGATTTAATTGAAATCATTCTCCCCCTCAATTAATGACATAAGTTGTTGATTGAGAGATAGATATTTTTGACAAACGTTAAGTCCAGATGATATTCAAAAATAGAGTCCGAGTTATTTTTCAAAGCAATTAGTTTTCATTAGATAGTAAGTGATTGTTTATATAACATGAGCATGAGATTTGAAAGACAAGATATAGCATGGCTCTGTTCTTTCTTTGAAAAACGGGTTAATGCCTGAAATGACAATAAACCATTGTTTCACTTTCTCCCAAAAATATTTTTGATTTTTTGAATTTTTTTTAAGAACATTCGAATAACATCTAAAGTCCGTGTCATTCTTTGAATGACAGCACAAAGACCGTAGATATTTTCGAATCGAGAAAAACATGACAAAAAGAATTCTTTTTTTTTTAATTTTTCAAGATTTTTTCAAATTTTTATGGATTTTTGAAAGTTTTATATTTTTCTATTTGCTTTTTGAAATGAATATTCACAAGAGATGGATGAAGAAAGACCTTTACTCCTCGTTTTCCTCTTGAACACGTTTGAGTGTTTTTGGTTGTAGACTCTTTAGACCAAGTCGTGGGAGGATAAACTCAAAACGTTCCCTAGGGAGAGCTTTGGTGAAGATGTCTGCTAACTGGTATTCAGACCTCACAAAATAGAGTTCCACCATACCGTTTTCTACTTGCTCCCTGATGAAATGATGTCGAATGTTGATGTGCTTTGCTCTTGAGTGTTGTACGTTGTTGCATGAGAGAGCAATAGCACTTTTATTATCACAATACAGAGGAATTTTGTTGAATTCAAACCCATAGTCAGATAATTGGGATCTCATCCATAGGATTTAAGTACAACAAGTTGACATGGCTATGTATTCAGCCTCTGTAGAGGAAATAGAAGTACTCATTTGCTTCTTTGAAGACCAGCTCACAAGCTTATCTCCCAAAAACTGAGCACCTCCAGACGTACTTCGACGTGTATCTTGACATCCTGCATGATCAACATCTGCATAGGCTGTTAGTGACATACCGGTGTCCTTCGGGTACCAAAGTCCCATATTGATGGTTCCTTGGAGATACCGAAAGACCCGTTTAACCGCTTCAAGGTGCTTTTTGGTAGGCTTAGCCTGATATCTAGCACACATGCAAACAGCGAACAGAATGTCTGGTCTACTGGTTGTGAGGTATATCAGGGATCCAATCATACTACGATATTTCATTTGGTCTACCATGATCCCTGAGTGGTCCTCATCCAGTTTAGTACGCTCTATCATGGGAGTGTCAACAGGGTCACTGGAATCAAATCCAAATTTCTTTAAAATGCCTTCGGGACTTTGTGAAATTTGTAATCCCAAGAAAAATGACATTTGTCCCATCATTGACATTTGAAATTTTGAACCCATTTCATTTGAAAAACGGTCACATTCATTGGGGTATGTCGAGGCAAAGATGATATCATCAACATATATTTGAACGTGAATTAAATGTTTGACTGACTTTCTGGTGAACAATGTCGGATCAACTGCTCCTTTGCTGAATCCAGTAGATATAAGAAACTTTGATAGCGTATCATACCATGCCCTTGGAGCTTGCTTTAAACCTTAAAGAGCCTTCTTCAAATGATAGACGTGAGTAGGATGCTCTGGATTCACAAAGCCGTCAGGTTGGCTGACGTATACTACTTCTTTAAGATCTCCGTTAAGAAACGTCGTCTTTACATCCATCTGATAGACTACCATGTTCTTACTTGCAGCATTAGCCAAGAATATTCTGATTGCCTCGATAAGTGCAACTGGAGCAAATGATTCTTCAAAGTCAATACCCTCCTCTTGACGGTATCCTTTTGCAACCAATCGAGCCTTGTTCTTCAAAACATCACCATGCTCATCAAATTTTACTTTATAGATCCACTTTAGAGCAATGATCATTGCACAATCTAAAGCAGGTACTAATTCCCATACATCTAGTCGATCAAACTCATGAATTTATTCTTGCATGGCATTGAACCAGCTGTCTTCATTCATAGCAGTTTTCACGTCTTTTGGTTCGATCTTAGAGAGTATTGAGTTGAAGAAGCACCATAAGGCATCGGTTGCAAGTTGTTTCCGTGTGGATACTGGACGGGAAAGGTTTCCAATGATGTTGTCCAATGGATGATCATGTGTCCATTTTCTAAGGTGTTCATGTGGTTGTTGTTGAGGAACTGAAGTAGCAGAGTTGATATCTCCTAAAGAAGATGGTTCTGATGATGACTCAGGAGCAAATATGTTTTCAAAGGGTTCATCTTCTGGAGGAGCAAAAGGGTTTTCATCATTTGTAACAACAGCAACATTTCCATTGTGTACACTCGATGATTGATGATTTGTTGATGAGACAGAGTGCTCATCAGCAGGCGCTTCTTGACTTAATGACATTGAAACTGAAGGGTTAACTTCATTGACAGGGATAGAGGCAGCCTCTGTTGATGGAACTGACATATCATTAGCACTTGGCTCATAGTGTTCATCAAACATTGGATCAAATAATTTCTTCAAATCATCTTCTGAAGGAGGTACATAAGGAGTTGCTGGTGAGGGATTAGAAACAAGAGTAGAACTGATAGGACTACTTGATAAAGGTTGAAATGCGGGTCCAGAACTGGATTATCCTGGAACCATTTGACCGGTCAGCTCATCGAACGTAACGTGAATTGTTCCCATGATATTTCGGGTTCTCTTGTTGTAGATTCTGTATCCTTTTCTGTTTGGTGCATAACCTACAAATACTCCAATGTCCGCTTTAGCTTTTAGTTTACCTAAATCTTGACCGTCATTAGTTGGGTAACATAAAACACCAAACACACGAAGGTAGGATAGATCAGGATTTCGTTTATGGACAAGTTCATATGGAGTTTTTCCATGAGAGGTGTGAATAAGGGAACGATTTTGGGTGTAGCAAGCAGTTTCAATGGCTTCAGCTCATAGAAACATTGGAACCTTTGAATAAATTAGCATTGTTCTTGTAGCTTCCACAAGAGTTCGATTTCGTCTTTCAACTACACCGTTCTGTTGAGGACTTCGTGGAACACTTCTTTGATGACTGATTCCAACACTTTCATAAAACTGAATTAAGTCTTTGTTAACAAACTTTGTGCCATTGTCTGTTCGAACAATTCTAACAATATTGTTGAGTCGAACCTGAAGCTGTTTGATAAGTTTGATGATGACATCTGGAGTTTCATCCTTTGTCCTCAAAAACTTTACCCAAGTAAATCGACAGTAGTCATCAACAACTACTAGAATGTATTTCTTCCCATTTATCGTTTGCACTCTCATTGGTCCGCACAGATCCATATGAAGGGTATGAAGAACTTCCAATACTGAGTTTGTGGGTTTTGGTTTGTGGGCATATTTTGTGCTTTTTCCCAATTGGAAAGTTGAACAAAGATGATCTTTTTCATACTTTAATATGGGTAATCCTCTTACTAAGTCCTTTCTGGAAGGATTGTTTATGGTACCAAAGTTCAGGTGATTGAGACGACGGTGCCATAGCCATGACTTAGTTTTGGAAGCCTTTGACAGCAAGCAGATGGGTGAAGATTTCATCATATCTTCGATAGAGATGGTGTATAGGTTTGAACCACGAGTTCCTCTGAGAAGTTCCACACCATCAAGTTCTCTAACAAAGCAAGTATGTTTTCTGAAGGCCACTTCTAAATCTGAGTCACAGAATTGTCTGACAGAAAATAGATTATGTCCAAGACCTTCAACATAATACACCCTAGAAATCACACTATCTCCAACCACGTAATCTCCATAACCCATAATAGCACCAAAATGATCGTTTCCGAATCTCACAGTTCCGATGAATTTACTCACGAAGTTCATGAGCCGTGACCGGTCTCCAGTCATATGCTTGGAACAGCCTGAGTCCAGGTACCACAGAACGATTTAAACGATCTGCAATTGAACACAGACAAGAATGGATAACTGGATAATTGGGATCCCCATGCAAGAATGGGTTCCATTTGGTTAGTAACAGTGATTGGAACACCCACATCAGAAGTAGAAGCAATAGAATCATCAGAAATAGATGTAGTGCTAGTGTCTGTATTTGACCTATTCAAAGTGTGTTCACTTCTTAAGGGAATAGTTCTACCAGTAGGCATCCATTTTCTAGTGGGCATTGACTTAGCAAATTTAAGGCACAGCTCATTAATCTTACGGCCAGTAGGTATCCATTGATAACCTATATTACTAAATTCTCTTCCTGTGGGTTTCCACTGTTTTCTAACTTTCTTTCGCCTTTGCCTTTTAGCCTTCTTAGTTTGATTTTTAACATTAACAGTTTTGACTGGGCATTTGACAGCATTAGACAAATTATTCACACCACATTCAAGATTAGTAACAGAAATCACGCAATCATCATTACATGAACTACTTGAAGGCACATTAGTGTTCACTTTCTTAAAACTGGGCATAGAATGGTTTGTATGCTTGGCACTAGGCATAGAACAAGGCATCACAACTTTTCCTTTCGCACCTATGGATTTAGGACATGTTGCTATTAAACATTCTAGCAGCTCCTGAGACCGTTTGGCCTGAATGCAAGCAAACCTAATTTCTCTATCAAGAGGCTTATTTATGAAATCCTCTTCCACGATCTCACGGAGACATTCTAGACTATCCTTAAGGTGAGCAAAATAGTTGTGAAACACAAGTTCATTATTACTAAGATGAGGAGGAATGTATTTAACAGTCACAGTATATTTGTAGTCTGAGGATGACTTTGATGCAACATTCTCATTAAAGACAAGTGGCAGTTTCCCTTTTTCCTGACTCCTTAGATTCTCAATTTCTTTTTGTAAAGACGTTATTTTTTCGTTGTTTTTGTCACGAGTAACTTTCATTGAATCATATAACTCTTTAAAGTTTCCTTTAACTTTTTCATTTTCTTCTAGAAAACTCTCGTTTTCCTTTTGTAAAGCATTAACTAAGTTTTGAAGATGAAAAGTTTGAGAATACTGAGAATCTAAAAGAGGAGGCATTTGGGAGCCAGTCACATTGTTCTTTTCACCCTTTAATTGAGAGATTTGCGCTTTCAACTTTCTGATCGTGTTACAATAAGCTTGAATCTGTTCGTCACGTTTGTTTATCTGAAAAACTGCATCAAACTTTGGAACATCTGAGGATGTCTTGATATTTGAGGTTTTGACATTTTTTTTAAAATGTTGATATTTTAGTTGTAAGTCAAAATGTTCAACTTCTAGTTTAGAAAGATGTTTTACCAAATTATCGTGATCATCCTGATCAATTTTCTCACTTAGTTCTGAGTTTTTGTTTTCAAGCTCAATGACACGATCATGGAAAACTTTCAATGCAATAGATAATTCATGAAATCGAGAAGCAGTAATAGAGTGCTTAGTAACAGTATAGAACACATCTTGAGCAACACAACTCGAAATCAAATTCTCATTTAAGATGTGCAAGTTCTTCCTTTCAACTTCATTATATTTGAGTTCCTGTTCATAATCATTGACTTCAACTATCATTGCATCAAATTCCTTTTCCATTTCTTTAATATCTGAATTTATCCCTTTTTGAAGACTCTCAAATTGACCTTTTAATTGTTTGAAGAAAGGCATGACCTCAGTTAAATAACATTCTTTAGTTTGTTCAAAACCCCTTTCCCCCTCAGTTATCCCTGTAGGTGTGATTCTCTTCTTACATGTTTTCTCAAAATCAACAAACAGCTGATAAACAACATACAAGCTGATTAAGGTCTTGCTATTAGTGCCAATAGATCTAGGAACTAGATGCATTGGTGTATTTGGAGGATACACAGTAGCTGCAGGCATTTTCCTAAGGGGAGTGTTTGTTTCAACAAGTACATTAACTTTTAGCTTATCCATATCTTTCTTCCAAAAGATCTGTTCTGGGGTTAATTGAGTTTGAGGCTTAAACATGTTCAAGGATATCCAATTTTCCTTAGTGTAATCAGGGGGTTTGATCGTTATGTTATTCTCTTTACACGCATGATCGTTAAGCTTCTTATTCATTTTTTCCCTGGATGCATCATCTAGTTTTCTATCTTCCTCAGTACACTCAATGCAACTAGGTTTCTGTCTAGGTTTAAGAATCTCATTGCCATCATAAATTACACTTTGAGCAGCTTTTGCTTTCTTACCATACTCAGGGTTATTCGTTTATAATGGGGGTACTGTGCTTATCGCTTAAGACTATATGCTTAGTGATCATGTGAGCAGTCTGAATGGTGTTCCCTTGTACGTACAACTTATTTTCAAGCTTGTTTTTCAAGGTTTTTAGATTAGAAAAATCATTCAAAAGTTTTGATTCCTTAGCACTGAATTCTTTCTTAAGCATTTTAACATTTTCTTGAAGTTCTTGTTTTTGCTTAGCAGTTTTAGAAAGCTTTTCTTGTAAGGAGTTTAATTCTTGTTTTAATACTTCTTCTCTAAACTTACTTTTTCTAATAGTTGTACGCATTTGGTCATCCATTTCCTGCTCACGGGTGGTTAACTCAAACTTAGCACATTGTTCATATAGCTACTTGTTCTTTATAGGCATTCAGTTCAGAGATAACAGAATCATCAGGGGCACATGCAGTTTATTCATCAAAAACATAGTCATCATTGACTGCAGAAGATGCATCACTTGGTACAGTATCACTTTCACTTTGTTTCACATATTGATCATATGGGACAACATTGATATTACCCATATTTTCAATATCTGACTCAAAAGTTTCAGTTGATTGTACTTTGTCATGTATCTTTTGTTCATCAACATCATCGTATAGTTTTAATACCTCTGAGATGATTGATTCTTTGGATGGACCAGCTTGCTGTGGTGAGGGGACCTTTGGAGAAACCATTGGAGAAATGCTAGCCATGAAAATTGTCTGTGCAGTAGGTTCATCATCAACGTCAGAGTCATATGCATCACAGTCAACGACTTGAAAGGCGTTATGATGATTATGACCTATCTCCTGAATAGGTTGCTCATCCACATCTGCATCATATGTCTTGGCATTCCCCTCAGCAAGAAACAACAGCTCCTCTTCATCCAACACAGCTCCATTATCCTGAGCTTGCACAAGTAACATCTTGTCTTTGAAGTACTCTGCATTTTGAGGGCGTTTTGGAGAAGTGTAGTTTCTTGCTATGTGTCCATCACCACCACAGTTGTAGCACTTAATTGGCTTAGCTTAACCCTGATTTTGACCCTGATTTGGATTCCTTCCACGATAACCTTCCCATCTTTGACAGTAGCTTGATTGTGTGGATTGGATGCTGTTCTGAGGTTATTGTTGGTGTCTGGGAGAGAGTTCATGTTTTGACTAACCATGAGAGACAGTTGATTGATGAAGTTTTCCATGAATGTGTTTGGGTCAGGAGGCTTATATGCTGGATCAGGGATGAGCTTGTAATTACCATTACCCATGGGTATGACTTGAGAAGCTTTGGTGGTAATTCCAACATTTGTGTAAAAGGCTGTTGAATCATTTGAAGAACTTGTTTCTCCCTGGTTGGTTTTGAACTGTTCAAGAATCCTTTTTTCAAACATAGCATGTCTCTCATTCTGAAGAAGAAAGGCATATAGTTGCTCATAGTTTGTATTCTTCAATCCTTTGGTTAGCTTCACAGCGGTGACAAATTTGTGCCATTCGGGATTCATGTTGTTCACAAACTTTGAGTTCAGCTGAATGTTAGGCATGGTCATTTTGATGTTCCTCATGTCATTCACAAGCTTATGGAATCTCACGTAGTACTCATAGACACTCTCATCTGGTTTCATCTTGAAGTGCTCAAACTCATCATACAGTTGTGATTCTCTGTCTTCCTTTGTTAATTCAGAACCTGAGAGAAGCATCTTGACATTATCCCAAACTGCCTTGGCTTCAGTGTTGTGATTGATAAGCTTGTAGATGTCTTTTGGAAGACCCTGAAGTATAATGTTAGAGGCCCTGATGTCAGCATCGAATCTCTTTTTCTTCTTATCATTGAGCTCATCATACGTCTTTGGTCTGTCTATTCCATAGATCATTGTTCCATCTGCAGCTGTATCAATTAAGTCTCTTGTAGTCTCAATCTGATAAGGTCCTTCATCAATAGACTTGAGAATGTTGACTCCGTTTTCCTTTCCAATACAGTACAATTTGATTCGTTGTGCCCAAGAGTCGTAGTCAGTTCTGTCAAGCATGGGTGGACGAGTATCTGAACCAGCTGCTTGAACATCCTCAACAACAGTGGAGATGATTGTAGGTACGTTGGTAGACATGTTAACAGATTACACGGGATTTTATAACTCTATGATTAGACCGGGAAATAGATTCTTTCACGGGATTTTACTAAATCAAGAGAAAACCGTATTACAAACAAAAATCAACCAAGTCGCTACGAATTCTTGAACCAAGTCGCTAATCACCAAGTCACTAAGCAGCAACTCGCCAAGATCTCAAATTCCTGTGAACCAAGTCGCTAAGATCAAGTTGCTAAGAACCAAGTCGCTAATGCACCAAGTCGCTACACAGTCAAGTCGCTAAAGAGCAACTCGCTAAAGTCCAAGTCGTTAACACTTTACACTACAACTCGCTAACAATTTCTGAAGCAAGTTGCTAACCTCACCAAGTCGCTTGCCGTAGTGGAGAATCCACTAACTTGTACTATTTGTCGGCTTGTCTCAATAGACAAGTCGCTAGACTCAAATCGCTAACAATTCACACTGTAACTCGCTACCTTTTACTGAAGCAAGTCGCTATGATGAAAAACACAACGAGAACCAAGTCGCTAGCAAGAAAAACTTCAAAAACACACTTTTCAATCCAAAACAAGCTCAACCACAGTGATTCAAGCTTACCAAATCAAAACCCAAGCACTTACAATGATTCTTAACACAAAAGTACACCCAAAATTCAAACTTTAACACTAGAAATAATTCAAATGATGCAAAAACCACTAAACTTTTTCAAACTCAAAAACCGTCTAAAACCACTAGAAATCCAAGGATATGTAAGAGATATTATCAAACCTGGCTCTGATACCATTTGTAACATATTGGATTTCACAAACACATCAAACCATAAACACAAGAGGCGTATAAATGATGTTTTAGAGAGTGAAAGTTAGAGGTTGGGAACTTTAGTGAGAGAAAGAAAAATCTTATTATGAGCTCCAACTCTCTACCTTGGGAGGTAGAGAGTATTTATAGTTCTTACACAAGTCGCCACTAACGGGCTGTGGATCAGGCATACAGTGGGTAAAGACCCGTCCCTCCTCCACGATGTTACATAACTAAATACTACTAAACACTAAATAATCTATGACTACGAGCTTTCTAACGATTACATTTACTTGAGGTGACCGACTCTTTAATAACTGGATTTACTAAATCCTAACATCTATTAATTATTATTAAGGCTAACAACATGGTTAGCAAGAAAATGATCATCGATAATAGGAGAAGGTTGCATTGCACTAACATACTCACGGAGTCGTGTTAGGAGCATACCATAGGGAAGTACCATCTTATTGACTTTGAACACACCTACCATTCTTTTAACCATGTAATAAGCAAGATTAAAAGGTCTTTGGTGGATGAGACAACAGATCATTTGGACAAGACACGCATTGGGATGGTCTTTGTTTCCAACCAAGCAAATGACATTTTCTCTAAGGAATTCTTCCAACTTTTTGTAAATGGGAAATATCTCGGAGAGTTCCATTTGAAAGGGATCACGATGGATGATTTCTTTGTTGCAGTTGAGACGAGATTGGTCGACTCTTTTCTTGAAGATTGTGTCTCGAACAACTATGGGGTCATTGAGAGGAGTGTGATAGATAGGTTTTCTAGTGCGAAGGTATGAGTAGTTATTGACCAATCTTGGGAATACATACAAATTCCTTCACATGGTATGCGAAGGATTTGTGCGAAGGTGTTGAGGGGCAAGGTAATGCTTTGGTTGTTTATAATTAAAGCGATTGAAATACTTTCATCATTGTTTCGAACAATCCTAACACTCTTGTAAAATTCAAAGATAAAGACCGGACAAATATTTTCATCAATTTCTAAGAGACGATCAAAGTTGATTGCTGAAAAGACTTGATGAATGTCGGTGTTTTCAAGGAAACATTCCTTAACTACACGACCTTCGTGGATAAATCGTTTTTCTAGCTTTTTGAAGATTTTACGATTGGTTTTTGATAGCCCTTCTTTCCGATAGTATCTAGAAAGGTAGTGAACGGTGTCATGGTGATCTTGTTGGGTAGCTTTAGGCATAATTGATCCTAGAAAACAAATATTCCAATTAGGTAAAATTTGTCAAGATGGGTTTATGGTTTTGATTTGTATTAACAATGTTGTTTTTAAAACCTTTAATTGTATAGAACCTTTTTGTAATAAAACCAATTTTATAATACCTAAGTTCTTCAATTGGTGATAAAAAATTGAATTGAAAAGTATAAAACCATAAAACCTAGGATGGAGATTATGATGAATAGAACATGTGAGTGTAATTACTTACAATGATGTTCAAGAATGAGATGCTTGAGAGTATGAAGCCCTATGGAGATTGAAGCAGATATTAGGTCGTTTTTTTGTTTTTAGGAAGAGGGAAAAATGGATTATTTTGGGTTTTGAAAGCGTATAGCTGATGTCAGTGTACACGGTTCCCAGAGATCCCTTGTTTTAGGGATCCGTCTAGTACAACATGTGGGATCCGGGTATGCAGACAGAAAATGGAGTATTTGGAATTATTCTTTTTATTTGTAATAAGTTATACAATAACTTATTTTGAAAAAGAACTTGTAGAATGAGGTTTCTATTTGAATAGACTTTTGGCCAAGGAGGATTGTTTATCGATTATTGGTAAGTTAACTATTAAAGGTCTATTTTGCGATGACGGCGTCGGTTTGATAATCTTTAGTATTTTCAAGAAAATCAAAAAGGAATACTATTCCCGATGATGAGTAAAGATGGAAAGTAGTGAAGAGAAACTTTTTAGAGACATGCGACTTTGAAGTTAAAGACCTAATTCATGTGTTCATATAGTTTTATAATATTACATTTATATGCACGGTTTTTATCATGAAAGAAAGACACATATCATCATTATATTCATATAAGAATACTATAAGTAAAGATCAACTAGTTGTGGGTAAGGGAAGATACCTCTAAACTCTTTTTATGGTTTTTAGAAACCATAGACCCAAAATACTTCATGCGCTTTTAAAGTAATCTGTTGTACTTAGTAGAAGTAGGTTGAGATTACTTTTGGGTTCTTCCTTGGGTGTTGGCTTCATTTTTCTTTGGATAGAAATGAGGTCTTTGGAAGAGTCCTAGCAAGAAGATTTCTTTGCTATATATTCTTTTTATGATTTTTGAAAATCAGATACGCGAGATTCTTCATGAGCTTTTAAAATACCTGAATCCTAGTATGAAGAATTCTCAAAAGAAAATGCTAGAATGATCTATCACTATCCAACATTTAAAGTATAATGGTTTACATGGCTTTTTATTTTAAGAAATTTCCTTATTTGTAGTTTTCAAACATACACGGATCGTATCAAGTTTTTAAAGTACAATATACTCTAAGAAACTTGGTAACGAAGCTCTGGTACCAATTGTGGAAAACTAGAAGGGGGGGTTGAATAGTTTTATCGATTAAAACTTCGTTTTAAAATATTTAGATCAACTTATGTCAATCTATTTATTGTGTGTGTTGGATGATGATAGATAAAACATATAAACAAGTAATGCAATGATAAAGAGTAAGGAACACAAAACCACGACATGAGTATTTATAGTGGTTCGGCTACAAGGACACCTTTCTTGCCCTACTCCACTCCCCGAGTTCCCCACTCGAGAGTTCGTAAGCACTACACAACACAAGCTCCTTAATGTGGCGGAGAAGCCTTCACAACGTACACCCTTGGCACCTTTCACTAATGCCTTTGACAAGACCCTTCGGCACCTTTCACTAATGCCTTCAACATGACCATTCGGCACCTTTCACTAATGCCTTCGACACGACCCTTCGACACCTTTCACTAATTCCTTCAACACTACACTTCTATGGAGGGAGAAAAGAACTATCAACAAGAGACACTTCAGTGATCTTGATGATGACGAAGCTTAGCAGCTCATGACCTTGAGCTTGCACGTCTCCAAAAGGTGGTGATCTCGCCTTTAAGAGGAACCTAGAGAATCACACAAACAAAAAATACATAGAAATATCCTTTGGATCTTAGCTTAGAGAGGTTACAATACTAAGAGAGAGTATGTGTAAAAAAGGGGTGAGTAGCAAGTGAGAAATGGCTCACTATTTATAGGAAAATTTTTCTACTGTTCCACGGTTCTTACGGATCCCTCCCCAGAGGGATCCAGCTAGTGCAATTCAAGGGATCCGGCAGCTTGGTCAGCTTAAGTCTGGATTTTAGGTTGCAAACCGGGTTATGGGTTATGGGTTATGAACCATGGGTTATGGGTAATGAATTATGGATACCCAACAAGATGCAATGTATCTAGACATTGGGTCATGGGTCTTGGGTCATGGATCATGGATAATACCCAACATGACTTCATGCATGATGTCATGCAATGGGTCATGGGTTATGGATCAAGCTCCATGGGTATGGGTAATGGACTTTGAGTTTTACCCACCAATATTCAATGTATCTAGTCAATGGGTTAAGGACTTAGATTTTTACCCATTACAATATAAATATGCACATTTCTATATTATGTAAACACTAGTTGTTATACATATGAAATTTTATAAGATGTAAACAATATTACGTGTTTAGTGTTTTATATGAATATGTAAGTGTGTTAGTAAACTATTGGCTTAAACCATTTACGTATTTTATTTGTTTCGTTAAAATGATTTTACGTTTGTTATCGACAAAATATTAGAAGATCGTAAAATATAAATAAACGTTTTTATGGCTTATTTGTATCAACAGAATGCATGACATCTTTGTACATATTTTTGATTTCACATCAAATTAAATGTACCCTTTTAGAATTTAAGTTTATGCCATCCAAGAATAAAGAAACACTTGCAGTTACCATTTACGTTATGTGAGACGTAGCTAGATTGTAACCCCAAGGTAAATATTCATGTTACGTGAGACATAGCTGGAATTTATTTACATTTTCTTAAATTGAACAACTTAATTGAGTTAGATGGTGAGATCCAGTTGACCCAAGGCATTAGATGAGATGAAACATTCTTACATTGTTTAACAATTAGTAAGTCCCATAATCATTAGGAGTTGCAATTTAAAAATTGGCAATTATTATTCGACTATTACCTTATTAAATATTATCATTACTAGCAGATCAACTGATGTAATGGTACTATTTTAATTTGGATTTTGTTTATTCTTATGAATGTATTACTGCAACAGTAAATCGTAAACGGGTTTTGGTCTTTTATTGGTTAATTGATCCAATTCTGCTTTCAAACAAATGTTTGATCGAGATATATTTACTGAAAAGACAAGCAAAGTCTCCTTTCCATAAGAGAAAAGTGAGACTCATTCCTTTTCATGATTAAGAAATGTATGTTAGGAATATTAGAATTGTCTACATTCTAATATAACTCATATCAAATTTTAATAGTTAAGAGATTGCACATCTTATTTTCCATAGAGATTTTGGTTAACTGGAAAATATGTATGATATTTTATGAGTTAATAAATTAGAAGCTAGACTGATTACCTCAAAAACGATAAAAGGCAAACTAACATAATTTATCTAGTTATTTTGCTTTGACCCTTTAAAGGTGATACATACCATTGTGGGGATGGTAGACCTATTGAGGAAGAAATTGCATGCCCAATTTTTCAAGTTAATAGCATTGATGGATAGTCCATTGATAACATCAAATTATCCTGAATATTTAGTGTCAATTTCCTCTGATAATGCTTGTAATTTATATCATTCATATGGATTTACGCTTGTTTTCCATTATATTTCACTTTCAGGTAAATAACGAGCATCGGAGCTTAAGAGAAGCGGAATTGGAGAGTTTACTGAAGATTTATTATAGTATGCTAACTTTGAAGAAGTTACGGCGTAACTCCTCTCTCACATTACGTCGTAACTAAAGCATGGCTCAGAAAACCAACTGAACAGAAGATTACGGCGTAACTCTATCCAAGATTACGATGTAACCATATTAGGTCATATGAGGTTCCGCGCCGCTACTAATTACGCCGTAACTCATGCATCAACTATGGCGTAACCAAGATTTATAAAAGATACGGCGTAACTTCTTCCAGAGGTTACGCCATAACCAGCATTATTAGTGAAAATTACCAAGAATTGTATGCGTAACTCTTTTAATAGTTACGCCATAACCAGATCTGGCTTATAAATACCCCACGATTTCCATTATTTTAAATCATCCCATTTCATACACAACAATCAGTGAATGTGAGAAGAAGTCGAAGGCAGATCTAGAGGAGCATACGGAGCTATCTCCAAGGGAGAAATCACTCCCCTACGATAAGCATTAGCTTTTTATCTTTTCTTTACTTTCAATTCATGTATTTCGTAACATTAAACATTGAATTGATGTATAGTTAATATGAGCCGCTAAGCATCTCTTGGTGCTGGCCTAGTTATGATTCCTTAATTATTTTGTTTGCGTTTACATTGCTTCCGTATAATTATTTCTAAGTGTATGCATGCCTAGTTTATTGGTAGCTACCCTTGTTTTGGTAGTTTTTGTTAGGAATTGGAAATTCCATATTAAAGTGTCGGTCACCCCAATTATGGTCTAGCATATATTATCTCGTAGACTTGTAGTTATTTACGGTATTTAGTAGTTAATTAGTTAGTCAATAGCGTAGAATAGTTTAGTGTAACACCGTGGAGGAAGGACGGGTCTTTACCCACCGTATACCTGATCCACAGGCTGATAGGAGGTCGTTATGTTTGTAAGTATAAATACCCCTTCCAACCTTGGAAGGGGTGGTGCTTTCTCAATCTAACCTTTTACATTTTACAAAGCAACTTTCTAGCAAGAAACACCCTCTCTTTACTTTCTCTCTCTAAATGGCTAACATGTATTTTGATCATCCAAGACCACCCGAATCATCAAAACAATATTATTTACGATCCTATAGTTTTGAATGGCGGTAGAGGCTAGTTGCTTAGGAGATATGACCAACTGACCCTAAGTGAGTAGACTAAGACGTGAAGGGTAAGATATGACCAACTGATTACCTTTCTACTTGTGCGATTTGACCAACTGATCACATATCGTTTGGATGAACTTAAGAAGTAAGGGATGAGTGTTTAAGTTGCTAGAGCCTGAGCACTCACTATTATAAATCTAGCATGTAGCGGTACTTAATGACTTGGCTTAGGGGACCAGGAATAGCTGGACTTATGAGGGGACACCTGACTTCTCTAGTGGGACCCTTTGTTGATAGGTTAGGACGAACTGACCAAATGTTGTCCTAGCGACTTTGACCCCACCTGAAGTAATTGGAAGTATTTGACGTAAACACTACTAGTTAGGATGAGTAACTAGTTTAGAACCACTCTCCTTTATTGATCTCATCTTTCGCCTTTATTTTCTTTATTAGTTAATCATATTAAAATCTGTGACACCTAGACTTAGTATAAATCCACACACATAGCTCTTGGGACGACCTCGGTTTTACCGAATACTACACTACACATGATCGGGTACACTGTCCGTTAGTGCATTAGGGTAGACCATAGGTATAACGACACTTATAAATATTAAAACCTGGTCAGTAAAACCTGCATCAAGTTTTTGGCGCCGCTGCCGGGGAGTTATATTAGGATTTCTATTAAGTCTTTCATTTTTGTTTTGTTTCAAAATTTTCTCAAATTCTCACGATCTCTTTTCAAGTTTTCAGGTACCATGCAAGTTGTTAACATTGATGACCTCACTCTTGAGGAATATTTGGCGTTGACAAGAGAAGAACAAGGGCCGGGGCTCGTAAGACCGGCAATTGGAGCTAATGTCCGTTTCGAGATTAAAGACCAATTTATGAGGGAGCTTCGTGCTAACCCTTTTTCAGGAAACAGGGACGAAGATGCGTATGAGCACGTTGAAAATTTCTTATACATCGTAACAATTTTCAACATTCCGGGTGTGTCTCATGACGCTGTTATGCTAAGGGTGTTCCCCATGACTCTTACTGGGGCTGCCAGAAGGTGGATCGAAAGATTGCCTGCCGGGGCAGTTAATACTTGGGCTCTACTAAAGAAGCACTTCATCCAGCGGTATTGTCCTCCGTCAAAGATATCTAACCGGCTCTTGGAGATCCATAATTTCAAGCAAGAAGACGATGAAACATTGTATCAAGCCTGGGATAGATACAACGATCTCCTTTACAAATGT
The DNA here is from genome assembly GCA_019973895.1 of Chrysanthemum seticuspe. Taxonomy (NCBI): domain Eukaryota; kingdom Viridiplantae; phylum Streptophyta; class Magnoliopsida; order Asterales; family Asteraceae; genus Chrysanthemum; species Chrysanthemum seticuspe. The sequence goes on from BPTQ01000005.1 coordinate 78,071,535, forward strand.
CCTAAACACGATCTGAACAACCAACAAAAGGTCAATATCTTCTACAAAGGAATCAACGTAACTACAAGACAAATGCTGGACTATCAAGAAACTATCCCGAGAATGACTCCTACTCTAGCAATTGAAGCCATCCAAAAAATGGCTGATCATTCACAAAAATGGCACGATGGAGGAAGCAAAAGAAACCAAGGAGGAAGTTTTGACGGAATTGCAGCCATCACTAACAAGCTATAGAATCTGGGTCGAGATATGCTAAAAATATGTAGGATCGAAATATTATTGTGTTGATGATTCGGGTGGTCTTGGATGATGGAAATACATGTTAGCCATTAGAGAGAGAAAGGATAAGAAAGGGTGTTCTTGGTAGAGACTTGGTTTACAAAAAGCAAGGTTAGATTATGAGAAGCACCACCCCTTCCATGGATGGAAGGGTATTTATAGTTACACAAGATACGTCCTCCTATCGGACTGTGGATCAGGCATACAGTGGGTAAAGACCCGTCCTTCCTCCACGGTGTTACACTACGCTAAACTAAACAAGTAACTACATAATAACATAAATAACTAAAAGTCTACGAGCTAACTTATGCTAGATAATATTTGGGGTGACCGACTCTTCACTATGGAATTTCCAATTCCTAACAATCTCCCCCTAAGGGAGGTCACCCCATGTTTTACATTTTGAATCCTAGCATTCTATATAATCTTCAGTCTTGAGCTCGTAGACTTGAATTCTTCAACATCTGCATCTTTGTGCTTTTGTAGCGATTCTTCAAAGTCCGATTACTTTGTACCTTCAGTGGAGGCCTTTGAACTGATCCACATCTTTGATGATCTTCGAGATCATCAGCCACAGTAAATCTCTGGATCACCCTTTATTGTGTTGCCATCATGTGAAGTTGTGACTTTCGGACCGACATGCTCACACTTTCTGGATCATGACATCTTTTCATCATAATAGCTGAAGCTTTTACTGGTTCAAGATATTTGCAGCAGCGCAGCAGGAACATAGTATAAGAAATATCTGAGCCAGGTTCTGTAGATATGCACCAGTCATGATTTCTTCAATTAAGTGTGGATGTTGTGAGCATGCGGCTTTGGATTGACTCCTCAATTCTGATCAGCTGCAACCATCCAAATGTACCTGCAAACAACAATTAGCAATAAAACACACGAAAGTGTCTTTGATCACTTTCGTTGAATTGAGGTACACGGCCCACGGTTCCCCGTTGATCAATACAAGTACTGCCTGTGATCAGGTAGAATTCCGAGGAATCTCCTTGACAGGGTTTCACAGCTGTTCTCAAACCGGAACGTCTCAAAGAAGACAACACGGAGTGAGTGAACCAGCGAATTGAGATTCACTGATTGATGAAACATTGATTTGAAAAACAATCGTGTATTGCTTGAAGAAAGATTTTTGCAATACAACGAAGGTTTTATAAGAAAGATCAATTTTCAATCAAAATACTTTTTGTATTATAGAATGAGTACACATTCGATGTGCTAGTGAAAAGAAGAGATTTGCACATCGAACGGTTTTTCCAAAAGTATTTTTTTCAATCAGAGATACTTTTTGAATTTGAAATATGAATACACATTCGATGTGCTAGAGAAAAGAAGACATTTGCACATCGAACAGTTTTTCCAAAAGTATTTGTCAATTCATTTCCTGGACCAAGGTTGATTCAAGATTGAATCTCCCCATCGTTTTTATCCAGTTGTCACAAGCTTGATCTTACGAGAAGATCTCACATGTCACCCACTAAGAGCTTGTTTCATGTTGGCTCTAGAAGGATTTCCATCTTCATTGTGAATATTTTTACATATAACTCGGATGTTCTGGCAATACCACAAGGATAATGCGTAGGACTCTTAATATATTCTTACTTTCCACATTGTGTGAAACAGCAAGTCTTCATTAATTTTGTGTCCTAATGAGATATTGTGGATGATCTCTTGGCTCTAGACTCAATAGTGCACATTTTTGGTTCCTATGCCGGAGACTAGGGAGAGGGTCTCCTTCTTCAATATCAACAATCTCTAAGAGAAAGTCGATAGATAATGTCGGCTCCTCGTGAGAATGAAACAAGCCCTTTTAAGAGGAACTTGAGTGGTTTGGGAAGTTGTAGTGCAGTGCGTCACTGGGTCCATGACGTCTTGTCTTCAATACCGATGTTACCTTAGTAAACACCAGTAGCATATGTATTGAACCCGGTTACTGCCCTAAGGTTGAATTATTGGAGGGCTATTTCTTTTCACCCTTTTTCACATTCAATTCTTTTTCATTCTTCAACCTCTTCAGCGCTTACCGAGATTTCATAACTAGAACCTTGTTGGGTTTATTCCAGTTCTAGCTCTATCTCAGTCCGCACTCTTCCCATATCTCACTTTTCTCCTTTTTTCAATATTCCTAAGGACTCTACACTATCTAGTGGATTGTCCCTGGGAAGACCCCTCCGGTTCTGGCGGATCATCGGAACGAATACCTAACCTAACCATCCTTATAACACCATGCATAAAGTAAATTGGTCGGTCTTTTGGTATTGTTCTTTCCTTCATGAAACCAATTGAAAAATCATTTGGAAAAATCAATCAAGGTACATGTGATATAAAATCAAAGCATTTTGTAACTTAATTGTTTTGATCATTTAGAAAACCTCCCCCTCAACATGTGCATATGATTTAGAAATTGTTTAGCACATGGAGGCAAGAGGACTTTGAAATATTTTCTTTGATCACTATTTTCATAGAAAAAGCCATTTGATTTTCTTGATAAATTCTCCCCCTCAATATGTGCGTAGGATATTTGAAATCATTTTATCACATAGAGGCAAGAGGTTTTTGAAGTACTTCCATGATTGCATTGCCATATAGAAAACCATTTAGAAAATCAATCAAGGTATCTTTTGATAAAACATTTAAATCTTTGTACCTTGATAGTTTATTTTCATTTGAAATGCTCCCCCTCAATATCTGCTTCGAGATTCGAAAGCGTTTAGCACATATGGGAGAGCAGCATGCACATTTGAATAAAAAACGATCACCTTTTATCCAATTTCATTATTAAATCACAAATTCTCCCCCGATCAAAAATATCATACCCTTTGAGATTTTGGATCCCAAGTGATTTAATACGGTTTAGAAAACATGGAAGAATATGTGCCTGGTTTAAATACTCATCTTGTTTTTGGTTAAATGCTCCTCCTCAACATGTGCATTTTATATTTGAAATCGTTTGGCACATGGAGGCAGGAGTGTTTTGAAACAATTACCCTTTAAAACCTGATTTGAGATTTAAATCACGATCTCTCCCCTGATCAAAAATTTCAAACCAATTGAGATTTTGGATCCTGATTGATTTAAATCATTTAGAAAATTTTGGGGAAAGACGTGGCAACATTTAATTTTGAAAAATGACTGATAAGGATCAATTTAAGACATTAAAGAGATTGTTAGTGTCAGGTATGATAGTGTTTAAGAGATCTGTAAGTAAAATAAAACAATTTCACAATCAAACAAGAACAGAAAAAAATTCATTTTGTAAGATCTTTGAGTTTTAAAGAAAATCATACCATGACATAACATTAAATCTTTAGATCACCACTTTGTTTTTGTACAAACCGGACTTTTATGAAGAGTTATTGTTTGAAAATAATTTATTTTAAATCACTCTCCCCCTCAATCGATGACCGTAGTCGTTGATTGAGTGACTTAGATTTTGATAAAAAAAAATGAAGTCCGATGATTTTCAAAATTTAGTCCAATTTATTTTCAAAACAATAATTTTCCATTTTCAAACAATAATTTTAAAATTGTTTTAAGAAAAATGGTATCATCACTATTTTCCTGCACAAAGAAACGTTAGGTGGTTGATCTGCTTCAGTTGATGTTGCTGCTGTAGGGATTGGAAGAAAAATCGTCTGCTAATGCAGTGAGACTTCTTACGTTGCATTTTAATGCCAACTGAGGTCAAATTAAGCTCCGTTTCTTCAATCACTTAGAAGAAAACCATCTGCTGATGCAGTGAGACCTCTTACGTTGCATTTATGCCAACTTTCCATGGAAGTCAAATTAAGCTCCGTTTCTTCATTTGTCAACCCAAGATATAGTTACCCTTTCCTTTCAGCATCCAATCATCATATTATGTGGGATCAGGATCGGGAACATTCTTATACCAAAATACTTGCATACGTTAGTGAACACAAGCAGATATATGGTGGTCGACATCACCCAAACAACAATCGACTAATAAAAGTCAATTCAACATATCAATCAGATCAAATAAATGTATGGGAATAATGTGTTTATCAAACTCTAATCATCTAAACCTAACAATCATATCCTAGGCACCTAGTCCTTCAACATAGGTTAACATCATTTTTCAGTTAAGCATTTAGGATAATTAGGAAAGCCCGTTAGATGATATAGATTTGAAAACATTCTCCCCCTCAATCAATGACTTATTTTTCTAAAAAATTTAAAAGCGTTGAAGTCATTGATTGAGTTTCACTTTTTCCGAAAACTCTGAAACTGATTGATTTACAAGCAACTCATTTTCCACCATTTTGTTAAAACAAATATTTTTCTTAAGAATTTTAGAAAGAAAAATATTTGAGTAGGAACAGCAGTCCTTCGACATGCTTTCCTCATTTTGTTTTAGGAAAAGTGCACGAAATATTTGAAATTTGGTTTAGCGTAGCACTTTCCTTCCATGAAGAACGGGTTGCTATCGGAAATAAAAGCAAGACATGGTTTAAGCGCGGGTTACAGTCTGAAATAACTGCAAGCCATATTTTTAGAGACATGTTTAGAAAAAAATATTTACACCTCCTGCTCGAACTTCATCTATGGTCCCGTGCCATTATTGAATGACATTTCTAAGACCGCAGATGTTATCGATACCAGAAGACATGTCTTGAGAAAACATATTTTTTGTCTTTTTCAAATTTTCTGATTTTTATGGGTTTTTGAAGATTTTATATTTTTCTATTTTGTTTTTGTTGGTTTTATATTTTTGTATTTTGTTTTTATGATAAATATATACAAAGATAGAATAGATGATATAGTTTAAGAGGATGATGATACGAGTACCGAGATAAGGATATCGAGCAGCACGTTGTAGAAGATAGAATTTTTCATCTCTTAAACATCCACCACCAAAGCTTCCGAGGCTCCAGAATAGAAGATAGAACCCGAGTCTTTGAGAAAGTGAGACTTTGGCAGCTTCCCTCCAAACCGAAAAATCCTTATGATGAGCAGATTCGAAGCTCTATTTCAAGCTTTCCTTAGCCAGGTGCACAGAGAAGCACACCATTATCATAAATCCCGCTGCTCCTTTTAAGAACGAAAGTCAAGATTCTTCGTTCGAGGTTATATCATCCAAAAGAACAGCAACGTATCATCCCACACATAAATAACTCTTCTCAAATTTCATTACACTGAAGTCAGAAGCAATCCATTCCAAAAGGTGTCAAGAGACCACTTCCCCCACGTAGTTGAATTGATGCAGTCAGTCTCTTAGACTAGAGCTCACGAACCCGAATACACATACCCGAAGACAAAGAAACTTATACCATCGAAGTAGCAGATTAAGTCCAATAGCCAAAGAGTAACCCCGATGTATACTTTTCTCTCCCTCGAAGAAAGTGTATGAAGCTCAAGAACCCGAGGTACCCGAATGCCCAAAGAGAGAATAACCGATAACATTGAAGAAGCAGGCCGAATCACTGATTATCTCTGCGGATGACTATCTCTGCGGATGTCCACTCTAGAATAAGTGATTATATCTCTGAATCACAGATTATGCCCTCAAGTAAAACAGCTGAGCACCCCCAATGTACACAATTCTCTCTCCCCTGATGATTGCGATAACATCGAAATCATCACACACTTGTGTACCTCTTTTTATTTTTAGAAACTTTCTCTTACATCACTTCCCCCACGTAGTTTGAATAATAACACTAAAAGCCTTGATGAGTAAAACCTTGAGTTTCTCTGAGGTCATGACAATTGTCTTCCCGGGATATCTTCAATCACTTAGAAGAATTAAGTTCATCAAGTTTACTCGCCATGAGTCAAACCTTGAGTTTCTCTGCAGTAATAACATTTGTCTTCCTGTTAGGAATTGGAAATTCCATGTTAAAGAGTCGGTCACCCCAATAATGGTCTAGCATATGTTTGCTCGTAGATTTGTCGTTGTTTACATTATTTATCAGTTTATTAGTTAGTTATTAGTTTAGTTTAGCGTAGTGTAACACCGTGGAGGAAGGACGGGTCTTTACCCACTGTATCCCTGATCCACAGGCCGATAGGAGGTCGTGTATTGTGTAAGTATAAATACCCCTTCCATCCATGGAAGGGGTGGTGCTTCTCATTCAATCTAATATTCCATACTTTTGTGTAAACCTCTAGCAAGAACACCCTCTCTCTCTCTCTACTAACTCTCTAACTATGGCAAACATGTATTTTGATCATCCAAGACCACCCGAATCATCAACACAATAAAATAACGATCCTACAATTGGTACCAGAGCCAAGGTTGTTGTGTTTTGATGATTCTTTTGTGGTTTTGATACTTGTTTGTAACTGTTTTGTGTATTTGTGTGGTCGGATAATTTTTATGGATAAACTGGTCATATCTTTTTCCACCTTTCAGTCAAGTCTAGTAGTTTGTTTTCGGGTATGTTGTATTGATATGTTGCTGTTTATTTGGTCAAATATTAATATCTGGTCTTTACATTGGGTCTTACATGGGTCTTTGTTTGTCCAAACCTGATATTAGCATTCTCATGTTTTTGACTGTTTGGTACTTTCTGTGGTCAAAACTAATATTACATGGGTCAAGACAAATGTTCATTATGTGGTGGAAAGGGTCAAATATGAAGCAGTTTATGTCATTTTCTGGGTTTATCAGGAATATGGTCGGAAAGTAGTCGGAAAACTCAACGAAAAATTTTTATGGTCAAATTTTCTTGTTAGCGAGTTGGGCTGTTTATTTATAGCGAGTTGTCAACCTCTTTCTTGCTAGCGACTTATATTTATAAGTTGGTGACTTGTGATAACATAAAAACAGTTAGCGACTTGCCATGAGTCTTTACTCATGGTAGCAACTTGGCTTAGCGAGTTAGCTTAGCGAGTTGGCTTAGCAACTTGACATGTAGCAACTTGACTCTACTTTAGCGACTTGATTATTTGACTATTGAGTCAAATAAATATGCTAGCGACTTGTTGTTTAGCAGTTATGCTAGCGACTTAGTTAATATACTAGCGAGTTGTGATGAAAACATAGCGACTTTGTGACCTTAACCACTTGACAGAAAGGAAGATGAAGAAGATGTTAAAGAAATTGACTCTCGACCAAAATACCAAAATAATCCAAACAACATGACTCAACCTCAGGTTTACACCATCATCGGTTCCCCTATCAATTTCCAAACAACATCAATCTTAAATCCATACCAAAGACCTCATCACGACCTCAGTTTATATTCAACACCTCATCAGTCCATGGTTAAAGAAAACAAGATGAAATGGAACTGAAAATCAAATCCGAAACTCAATACCAAATCACCACAATCAAATCCCACTCTATCTCATCTCAATCTACCATGACTCCAAACATCTAACCAAAACAGAAAATTTATAAAATCTCATAACTATATTCCGTGGTTCACAAAAGGAATCATCATGACTATCTAGAGTCAATGAACACGAAATATCTTATCATCACCGATCAAAATAATTTTTTTTGGAGCCTTGCCTCATTCTTTATTCGAACTCTCAATGATAAGTGGTTAACAAACTTGTTAATATTACATCTTGGCTCGGTTGTGACTCAATGACAACAACAAAGGAACGAAATATAGTACCTACCTTTGAACCCTCGTGGCTGTTAGAATATTGATTCGCTAATGATCTTGAAGCCATCCATATGGCGACTTATGGATATTCGAGTCCAAAACCTTATGCCATCTCTGTGGCAGTCACAAGTCCATCAAGCCACTCACTATGGCGAGAGTATAGTTGAATCAAAAGTTCTTTCGTGGGTACTTAGTGTTGGTTCATGATCTGTATTGGTTTTTGTAATATGATTAATATGAAGCGGTTTTACTATTGGATCTGATTTGGGAACAGGTGAGATGAAGCGGATTTGGAGTATGATTTGGAGGCGTGTGTTATGTAAGGAGAAGTATAGGGTATTATTCTAGGGTTTGTGTGAGAATACTCTGTTAAACACCCATAATTAGGGTTGGGTTGTCTTAATGGATCGGATGGGATTTTGTTGATGGGCCATGATACATTTTTATTGGATCTCATGATGGTGTTTGGTTATTGGTCTCGTAATGCATAACATTTGATTTCGTGAGGTGAAAATTACTTTGTGAACTCATGATACATAATATTTGAAGATATTTGACTAGTCTCGTGGGCTCTATCTATCAATCCTAAAGTGGAATTAATTTTTCATCATGGGATAATAGGTTGTGCATTGCATAACGTGGAACGATAGTGAATTGATGATACTATCAAATATTATGCGGGACAGATGTAAGCGCATAATAGACAATTGAGCAATTCTGTGATTTATGTATTATTTGGGTACTAAGTTTGGTTCGGATCATGAGGTATATTGGCGTTGAGTTATGTGACACCCGTTGGGCCTCAGTTTTAATCGATTGATGGGATGTCTTTTGATCCACACTTTTAATCCGGATATACTACACATGTTGGTACCATGTCTTGGATTTTGAGTAAACTTGAACTGTATGATGAACTTCAATCATGTGTATGACTAATGGTCCAAGTATGTGTATTATTAAGGAATGATGGAATGGATCGGGATTATTATTTATCAATTGTGCTACATGTGATCCTTGTTGGACTTGCACTAATGTTTTGAAACGGACGTGGTGTTAAGTAATTCAGCTATTATTCTATCATCATGGGATGCGAGTTGTAATTTTATGATACAGTCTGTCAACGAGAGATATGATGCTGAGATTCGCTATGTTATATGGTTTGGTACTTTGGTGTACACATTCTCATGAAGATTATTATGTCTTGGCTCGAAGTGCTTATAGAAAAATATTGACTACGGGGTTGTGTGTACGATAGTTCTTATTAGGATTTGAAGTGAGGTTTTCCGGGCGCGTTTACTTATCTCGTCTTCTTTCTTTCTACCCTTCCGCGAAGATGACTTGTTTGGGCGTTTATTGAGTGTGATAAAGACTTGGCTATTTAGTTACGTTTGTGATTCTTTCTTGCTTAACTCACAATGTAACCATCACTTCTGTGTCTCACGCAGTTGATGATACGTCAAGAGGTTTTGTACATTGGGTACACCGTTTCTTTTTCACAAGGATTAGTACAAGTTTAAGTAACAAATCTGGGGAATTTCACTTCATGATCGAGTTTGATATATCGGGTTTACTTCTCCATGTGGACACTGCAATTGCCGACAGATTGCATGAATGATGTGTTTACCAATGTGTTGATTGGATGGTTGATGATGGTGTTGATGTTGGATAATAAACCATTGATAAACCACTGCATGTTCCCCTAAAACAGATATTCACCGAAACCAAAGTTGCCATAACACATTCAAGCTGACATTGTTTACGGTTTTGTCTTGGTTTTGTACAATCCCGCGAAAGAACCTATTTCTCGGTTTAAATCATAAACATGTAAAATCCCGTGACAATGGAAACATCCTGGTAATTGTAAAGTGCATTTCTGGATCAATCATACGGTTTATTTTTGGTTTTGTAAAATCCCGCAAAAGAAACTATTTCTCGGTTTAAACTATAGAATTGTAAAATCCCTTGATGATGGAACAATCTTGGAGAAAGGAAAGCGTATCTCGGGGTCTTCTAATGCTGGTGTTACGGGTTCTGTTTTGAAGAAGGGATAAAAGGGTGTACTTCATAAATTGGATGTCTGTTTGGATATTCGTCATGGCGGTTTGGTTACTTCAAAGTTTACGGGGTTATGCTCATTAAACCATGGTCGGGATGAAACCATTATCATAGTTCACTTAATAAGTCAAAGGAGGCTTGATTTGAGCAGTTCAGAAGATGTGACAACGGCGGTAATTCAGTATTATTTATTTGAGGTTGAAGTGAAATATCATGGGCGAGTGTACTTAGTATCTGAAGATATCAGGGGATGGTTGGATGAAGATTCTTCATGATCCTTGTTCGAGCTTATTATAAAAAAAACGAAGACTTGGAAATCTAGTTATTGTTGGGTGTCTTTTACCTTTTCTTTTACCACTTGGGGGAATTGGGCTCTTACCACTACAAAATAACTATCACTTTAAGGAGTTACGTTGTAGTGCCCAGTGTCACATTCAATTGTGGATTTTCAAGAGGTAATGTACGTCTTATACTTGATGGTTGGTTGGTTGAAGAGTATAGAGTACATAGAGAGTACTTAGAGATGCTAATATAAATCGGCACCGCTCTTTGTTACATATGTGCAAGTTTAAGTCACGAGTTTGGGTTAATTTACTTTAGGGTCAAATTCATCATATTGGGTTATCTCAATCAGCTGTCACTACAAAGAGCCTACAGAATGATAATGGGTTGATTACATGTTTTGCTAAGAGAGTTGAAAAGAGAGAGATTATGACGTATGAACACAACAGTTCATGCCTCGTTCTCTAAAGAAAAGAAAATTGTACGTCTCAGTGCGCATTATCTTCCGAAGAAGAGAAATCTTCTTATGACGTATGAACACAGCAGTTCATGCCTCGTTCCCTAAAGAAAAGAAAAGTGTACGCTTCAGTGCACTTTATCTTCGGAAGAAGAGAAATCTTCTCATTTATGACCATTCTCATCAACATGCTTCATACTTTTTCCATGCGCTTCAGTCATCAAGTGAACCGGGCTACCCTTGAGTGTTTTCTTATTCCACTTGCTCAACTATAATGATGATGGCGACATCATGTGCTAATTCTGCGGGGGAGAAGTGTGAATATAATACTTTTGGATGATTTCACTTATTTTGTCAAGAATGGCATCTCCGTATGCAATTCTTGAGGGGGAGAAGAAGTGTGAATTTTTTTCATTGTTGATTGATATTTGAGAATATAAATGGTCATACGGCTCTAAACTCATGTAAGAACCGAGCCTCTTCTTATCGGGTTATCTTTACATGGAGTTTTTCTCTTCTAAGAGCCGTTGGTTGACATCTTCACTCGGATTGATGAGTTTATCGACAAAGTGCTTCCGGTTAATGCTTCACATATACATCAACATGATGATTCCGAACAATCTCTCTGTTCTTGTTTGATGTGATTGGTAGTTTGGTGTTACCATCTTGTGTGTTCGTTGCGGCCTGATTGCTGATTTCCTTGATGAACATCTTTCTGTTCTTGTTTGATTGGGAAGACAAATGTTATTACCGCAGAGAAACTCAAGGTTTGACTCATGACGAGTAAACTTGATGAACTTAATTCTTCTAGGTGATTGAAGATATCCCGGGAAAACAAATGTCATGACCGCAGAGAAACTCAAGGTTTTAGTCATCAAGGCGTTTAGTGTTAGTATTTCATCTACGTGGGGGAAATGATGTTAGAGAAAGTTTCTGAAGATAAAATAGGTACACTAGTGTGTGGTGATTTCGATGGTATCGCAATGATCAGGGGAGAGAGATTGTGTACATTGGGGATGCTTAGCTGTTTCACTTGAGTGCTTAATCAGTGATTCGGAGATACAATCACTTATTCCGGAGTTGACATCCGCAGAGATTGTCATCCGCAGAGATAATCAGTGACTTGGCCAGCTTCTTCAATGTTTTCAGTTATTCATTCCTTGGGTATTGGTATACTTCGGATACTTGAGCTTCATACACGATCATCAGGGAAGAAAAATGTGAACATGGGGAGGTGTTTTCATTCCCCTCATGATGTGTATTCGGGAGAGCTCTTGGGTATTGGTGTACTTCGGGTTCTTGAACTTCATACACGATCATCCGGGAAGAAAAATGTGAACATGGGAAGGTGTTTTCATTCCCCTCATGATGTGTATTTGGGAGAGTTCGTGAGCATTATACAAAGAAACTGACTGCTTCAATTCAACTACTTGGGGGAATTGTTCTCTTGACACCTTTTGGAATGGATCGCTTCAGACTTCAGTGGTTATGAAATTTGAGAAGATTATTTATGTGTGGGATGATACGTTGCTGTTCTTATGGATGATATAACCCCGAACGGAGATTCTCGATTATCGTTCTTAAAAGGAGCAGTGGGATTTATGATACTGGTGTGCTTCTTTGTGCACCTGGCTTAAGCAAGCTTGAAATAGAGCTTCGAATCTGCTCAGCTAAAGGATTTTCGGTTTGGGGGGAAGCTGCCAAAGTCTCACTTTCAGTTGGTTCAATTTCTTTTTTCGATTCAAGAGCCCTGGAATCTTTGGTGGTGAATGTTTAAGGGATGATGACTTCTATCTTCTACAACAGTGCTGCTCGATATCCTTATCTCGGTACTCGTATCATCATCTTCTTTAACTATATCATCTATTCTATCTTTCTAAATATTTTTCAGAAAACAAAATACAAAATTATAAAACCAACAAAATCAAAATAGAAAATTATAAAACCAACAAAAAGCCATAAAAATCAGAAAATTTGAAAAAGACCAAAAATATTGTTTTTCTAAGACATGTCTTCTGGTATCGATGACATCTACGGTCTTAGAAATGTCATTCAATAATGGCACGGGATTTTAGATGAAGTTCGAGCAGGAGGTGTAAATATTTTTTTTCCATTACATGTCTCAAAATATGGCTTACAGTTATTTCAGACTGTAACCCGGGCTTCAAACTATGGCTTGCTATTATTTCTGATAGCAACCCGCTCTTCAAGAAAGGAAAGTGCTGCGCTAAACCAATTTTTCAAATATTTCATGCACTTATCCTAAAAACAAATGAGGAAAGTATGTCGAAGGACTGCTGTTCCTACTCAAATATTTTTCCGTCTATAAATTCTTCAGAAAAATATTTGTTGTTTTCTAAAATGGTGGTAAATGAGTTGCTTGTAAATCTATCAGATTCAGAGTTTTTGTGAAAATTGAAAACTCAATCAATGACTTCATCGCTTTTAATCTTTTCAGAAAATAAGTCATTGATTGAGGGGGAGAATGTTTTCAAATTTATATCATCTAACGGACTTTCTTAATTATCCTACGTGCTTATCTGAAAAAAGATAATTGCCTATGTTGAAGGACTAGGTTTCTAGGATATGATTGTTAGGTTTAGATGATTAGAGTTTGAGAAACACATTATTCCCATACTTTACATGATCTGATTGATATGTTGGATTGACTTTTATTAGTCGATTCCTGTTTGGGTGTTGTCGACCACCATATATTTGTATGTGTGTTCACTAACATATGCAGGTATATTGGTATATAAGAATGTTCCCGATCCGGATCCCACAAATGAACATGATTGGATGCCGCAAGGAAAGGGTAACGATATCTTGGGTTGACAAATGAAGAAACGGAGCTTAATTGGACTTCAATGGAGAGTTGGCATAAATGCAACGTAAGAGGTCTCACTGCATCAGCAGATGGTTTTCTTCTAAGTGATTGAAGAAACGGAGCTTAATTTGACCTCAGTTGGCATTCAAAATGCAACGTAAAAAGAAGTCTCACTCCATCGGCAGACGGTTTTCTTCCAAGCCCTACAGCAACAACAGAAGCTTCTCAACCACCTAATGTATCTTTGTGCAGGGATAATAGTGATGATACCATTTTTCTAAAACTTTGAATAACATTGTTTTTGAAAATGGAAAAATATTGTTTTGAAAATAAATTGGACTAAATTTTGAAAATCACCGGACTTCTTTTTATCAAAACCTAAGTCACTCAATTATCGACTTCGCTCATCGATTGAGGGGGAGAGTGATTTAAAATAATATATTTTCAAACAATATTTCATCAGAAGTCCGTTTGTACGCTAAAATGTGGTGATCTAAAGATTTAATGTTATGTCATGGTATGGTTTTCTTTAAAACTCAAAGATCTGTCAAAATGAAATTTTTTCTGTTCTTGTTTGATTGTGAAATTATTTTATTTTACTTAAAAGGTCTCTTAAAACTATCATACCTGACACTAACAATCTTTAATGTCGAAAAACTGTTCCTTATCTGTCATTTTTTCAAAAATTAAATCTTGCCACGTCTTTCCCCAAACTTTCTAAATGATTTAAATCAGATGGGATCACAAATCTCAAATGGTTTGATCAGGGGAGAGATCGTGATTTAAATCTCAAATCTGTTTTAATGGAATCAATTTTAGTCCTTTATAGGCACTCCTGCCTCCATGTGCCAAACGATTTCAAATACACAATGCACATGTTAAGGAGGAGGATTTATCCAAAAACAAGATGAGTATTTAAACCTGGCCACATATTCTCCCATGTTTTCCAAACCTGATTAAATCACTTGAGATCCAAAATCTCAAAGGGTTTGATATTTTTGATCGGGGGAGAATTTGTGATTTAATAATGAAATTTGATAAAAATTGATCGTTTTGATTTAATTGTGCAGGCTGCTCTCTCATATGTGCTAAATGCTTTCGAATCTCGAAGCACATATTGAGGAGGAGCATAACTATCGAGGTACAAAAAAAACTTTTTAAAGTTATTTATAAAGTGCCTTGATTGTGTTATCAAATGGTTTCTTAATGGCTCTTGTGATTGTGGATGTGCTTCAAATTAACTCTTGCCTCTATGTGATAAAATTATTTCAAATATCCTATGCACATATTGAGGGGGAGAATTTACCAAAGAAAATCAAATGGCGTTTTCTATGAAAATTGTGATCAAAGAAAATATTTCAAAGTCCTCTTGCCTCCTTGTGCTAAACAATTTCTAAATCATACGCACATGTTGAGGGGGAGGTTTTCTAAATGATCAAAACTATTAGGGTACAAAATGCTTTGATCTCGTATCACAAGTACCTTGATTGTTTTTCCAAATGATTTTTCAATTGGTTTTAAAGAAGAATGAACTGTACCAAAAGACCGACCATTTTACTTTATGTATGGAGTTATAAGGATGGTGAGGTTAGGTATTTGTTCCCATGATCCGCCAGAACCGGAGGGATCTACCCAGGGACAATCCACTAGATAGTGTAGAGTCCTTAGGTATGATGAAAAAAAAAGGAGAAAAATGAGAAATGGGAAGAGTGCGGACTGAGACAGAGCTAGTACTGGAATAAACCCAACAAGGTTCTAGTTATGAAGTCTCGGTAATCACTGAAGGGGTTGAAGAATGAAAAAGAAATGAATATGAAAAGGGTGAAAAGAAATAGCCCTCCATCAATTCAACCTTAGGGCAGAAACCGGGTTCAATTCATATGCTACTGGTGGTTACTAAGGTAACACTGGTATTGAAGACAAGACATCATGGACCTAGTGATGCACTGCACTAAACTTCCCAAACTACTCAAGTTCCTCTTAAAAGGGCTTGTTTCATTCTCACGGGGAACCTACATAATCTATCGACTTTCTCTTAGAGATTTTTGATATTGAAGAAGGAGACCCTCTCCCTAGTCTCCGGCAAAGGAACCAAAAATGCACTATTGAGTCTAGAGCCAAGAGATCATCCACAATATCTCGTTAGGACACTAAATTCTTGAAGACTTGCTTTTTCACACAATGTGGAAAGTAAGTATATATTAAGAGTCCTACGCATTATCCTTGTGGTATTGCGAGAACATCCGAGTGATATGTAAAAATATTCACAATGAAGATGGAAATCCTTCTAGAGCCAACATCTAACAAGCTCTTGGTGGGTGACATGTGAAATCTTGCAAAAGATCAAGCTTGTGACAACTGGATAGAAACGATGGGGAGATTCATTCTTGAATCAACCTTGGTCCAGGAATGGAATTGACGAATACTTTTGGAAAAACCGTTCGATGTGCAAACCTTCTTTTCTCTAGCACGTCGAATGTGTATTCACTTCAAATTCAAAAAGTATATCTGATTGAAAAATACTTTTAGAAAAACCGTTCGATGTGCGAATCTCTTCTTTTCGCTAGCACGTCGAATGTGTACTCATTCTCTAATACAAAAAGTATTTTGATTGAAAATTGATCTCTCATAAAACCTTCGTCGTATTGCAAAACTCTTTCTTCAAGCAATACGCGATTGTTTTTCAAATCATTTTTCATCAATCAGTGAATCTCAATTTGCTGGTTCACTCACTCCGTGTTGTCTTCTTTGAGACGTTCCGGTTTGAGAACAGCTAGAACAGCTGCGAAACCCTGTCAAGGAGATTCTTAGGAATCCTACCTGATCACAGGCAGTACTTGTACTGATCAACGGGGAACCGTGGGCCGTGTACCTCAATTCAATGAAAGTGATCAAAGACACTTTCGTGCGTTGCAGCTGATCAGAATTGAGGAGTCAATCCAAAGCCGCATGCTCACAGCAACCACACTTAATTGAAGAAATCATGACTGGTGCATATCTACATAACCTGGTTCTGATATTTTTATACTATGCTTCTACTACGCTGCTGCAAATATCATGAACCAGTAAGGCTTCCGCTACTCTGATGGAAAGATGTCATGATTCAAAAGTGTGAGCATGTCGGTCCAAAAGTCACAACTTCACATGATGGCAACACAATAAAGGGTGATCCGGAGATTTACTGTGGCTGATGATCTCAATGAAAGCTCGAAGATCATCATAGATGTGCATCAGTTCAAAGACCTCCACTCAAAGTACAATTCAATGCGGACTTTGAAGATTCGCTACTAATGCACAAAGATTGCGAAAATGAAGAATTCAAGTCTACGAGCTCAAGAACGAATTCCAAGATAGAATGCTAGGAAGCAAAATGTATTTCATGGGGTGACCTCCCTTAGGGGGAGATTGTTAGGAATTGGAAATTCCATGTTAAAGAGTCGGTCACCCCAATAATGGTCTAGCATATGTTAGCTCGTAGATTTGTCGTTGTTTACGTTATTTATCAGTTTATTAGTTAGTTATTAGTTTAGTTTAGCGTAGTGTAACACCGTGGAGGAAGGACGGGTCTTTACCCACTGTATCCCTGATCCACATGCCGATAGGAGGTCGTGTATTGTGTAAGTATAAATACCCCTTCCATCCATGGAAGGGGTGGTGCTTCTCATTTAATCTAATATTCCATACTTTTGTGTAAACCTCTAGCAAGAACACCCTCTCTCTCTACTAACTCTCTAACTATGGCAAACATGTATTTTGATCATCCAAGACCACCCAAATCATCAACACAATAAAATAACGATCCTACACTTCCCGGGATATCTTCAATCACTTAGAAGAATTAAGTTCATCAAGTTTACTCGCTTTGTGTTTAGATGTGTGTCTCCTTCCCCCTTGCTGGTTTTGATACTTCATAATCAGCAACTCATTGTAAGCCCATATACTTGAAATCTTTTGAGAAGAATACCATTAGCACAAATATATCTGTGAGAATCAACTTACTGAAGTACAGTGTGAGCAAGTCTAATTGGGGATTAAATATGGCATTTCACTCTCCCCCAATTAGTGCTCTCCCCTAAACCGACAATCTTTTAATAAATGACCAGATTAAGAAGAAGTCTTTAGATCGTTAAATGCAAATCGTCTTTAGTCTTCTAACATGTAGCAGAAAATGTAGAACCGACTGTAGACTCGACCTTCTTCAAGATTGTTCAGTTGGGGAATAGATAGTTAACATCTTCAACTCACACTAAAAAGCATCTCACCAAAAAGCATCCCAATTAACTTACATCTTACAAATCCCCTTAACTAAAATCTCTCCCAATCAAACAAGAATAGAAAGATGTTCATCAAGGAAATCAGCAATCAGGCCGCAACGAACACACAAGATGGTAACACCAAACTACCAATCACATCAAACAAGAACAGAGAGATTGTTCGGAATCATCATGTTGATGTATACGTGAAGCATTAACTGGAAGCACTTTGTTGATAAACTCATCAATCCGAGTGAAGATGTCAACCAACGACTCTTAGAAGAAAACTCCATGTGAAGATGACCCGATAAGAAGAAGCTCGGTTCTTACATGAGTTTGGAGCCGTTTGACCATTTATTCTCTAATAACAATCAACCATGCAGAATTATCATACTTCTTCTCCCCCTCAAGAATTGCATACGTAGATGCCATTCTTGATTGAATAAGTGATTATCATCTAAAAGTATTCTATTAACACTTCTCCCCCGTAAAATTAGCACAGGATGTCACCATCGTCATATAGTTGAGCAAGTGGAATAAGAAAACAATCATCGGTAGTCCGGTTCACTTGATAAATGAAAGCGCGTGGAAAAAGCATGAAGCATGTTGATGAGAATGGTCATAATAGAGAAGATTTCTCTTCTTCAGAAGATAAAGCGCACTGAAGCGTACACTTTTATTTTCTTTGAAGAACGAGGCTTGAACTGTTGTGTTCAAACGTCATAATCTCTCTCTTTTCAACTCTCTTGGAAAAACATGTAATCAACCCCATTATCATTCAGTAGGCTCTTTGTAGTGACAGCTGATGGAGAAAACCCAATATAATGAATTTGACCCTGAAGTAAACTAACCCAAACTCGTGACTTAAACTTGCACATATGTAACAAAGAGCGGTGCCGAGACTTCAACCTCCATTGAATCTCTAAGTACTCTATACTCTTCATCCAACCAACCATCAAGTATAAGACGTACATCACCTCTTGAAAATCCACAATTAAATGTGACACTGAGCACTACAACGTAACTCCTTAAAGTGATAGTTATTTTTTGGCAAAAAGAGCCCAATTCCCCTAGAAAAAAATAGACTCTCAAAAATAACTAGATTTCCAAGTCTTCGTTTTTGGAAAAAGCTCGAACAAGGATCATGAAGAATCTTCATCCAACCATCCCCGAGTATGAAAGACCACTCGAAAAACAACACAACCTGGGCTCTAATGCCAATTGTAGGATCGAAATATTATTGTGTTGATGATTCGGGTGGTCTTGGATGATGGAAATACATGTTATCCATTAGAGAGATAAAGGATAAGAGAGGGTGTTCTTGGTAGAGACTTGGTTTACAAAAAGCAAGGTTAGATTATGAGAAGCACCACCCTTTCCATGGATGGAAGGGGTATTTATAGTTACAAAAGATACGTCCTCCTATCGGACTGTGGATCAGGCATACAGTGGGTAAAGACCCGTCCTTCCTCCACGGTGTTACACTACGCTAAACTAAACAATTAACTACGTAATAACATAAATAACTACAAGTCTACGAGCTAACTTATGCTAGATAATATTTGGGGTGACCGACTCTTCACTATGGAATTTCCAATTCCTAACAAAATAAAAGAAACTGTTCATGCCATCCAAGTAGGCTGCGAAAGCTGTGGGGGAGGACATCTAACTAAAAATTGTCCTAACTTTAATGAAGAAAACACAATCGAAGAAGCTAAATATGGAGAAAATCAACCATTTTACGTGGATAATCATAATAGCTATCGTGGAGGGACCCCCCCCCCCCATATTATGATCGTGGTGAAAGAAGAGCAAACTTGGAGGAAATTATTAACAAGTACCTTGTAGATTCGACTATGAGACAGAAAGAGCAAGAAGAATGGCTGAAAAACTTCCAAGATAATACAAACAAAAGCCTTTCTAGCCATGACGTATCACTAAAAAACTTGGAAACTATGATTGGGAAGCTTGGCGACTAGGTACAGAAAAGAAATGAGGCACAAAAGGACAAATCAATAGTATTTAAAGCCTTGTTCTCTGAAAATGGCAAATCCACCGATGAGTCTAATAAAAACAATGATGTTGATGGCAGAAGAGAGTTATGCCGTAACCAAACATCGGAGTTACGGCGTAACCAGGATACGAGCAATAACAAGTCTACCAAAATTGACGTCTCTAAAAGGAAGAATCATTGGTGGAAGGCTATTGCAATTGATGATGGAGAGTGTTATAACCTATGGGCCTCATGCGACCCTCGGAAGGCCTGCGATGGAGGGGTCGATAAGGAAAGGATTAATGATGACAGATACATGTGGACTACACTTAACGATGAAGAAAGATTAGCCAAATTCTCGATTAACGAAGTGGAAGGACCACCCATCAAGCATTGCTGCAGGCCCTTACTAATCACGAAAGATAAGTTCACACAAGCATGGCTGACCTGCAACCCCTTTCGTGAGTATTGCAACGGAGGGGGCAATATAAAGAATGAATTTTGGATATGCCCACATGAATCGGGAAGACATGACGTTGATTTTGGGGACCTATCATTCAGTGATTGGTATTCAGTAAGGTTCGGGGACGCAATAATTAATTCAGTGTTGTTAAGAAATTTAGAGCTCAAATATGAAAAACATATTCTTGAAGGAAAGACCATTAAACCTCTCAACAATATTCTTTCTTGCAACAACGATGATGAAGGAACTCGAAGTCATTGGTGTGAGAAAATTAAAACCACTGACAGAAATTTTTGGGCATCTTGCGACCCTTTTGATTATGAATGTGATGGGGGAAGCAGTATAGAGAGATCTAGGGTAGACGAGTTCCTATGGACCTCGACTAATGACTCGGAAAGAACAGAATTACCTTGGCTAGACAATTTAGGATTTGACGATTGGGTCAAAATCAAATACGGAAAGATTGATGCGCTAACTAAGGACAAAATCTTGAATGGATGTATGAGTAAAGACGAACCAAGCGAAAATGTTCCAAATGAAGAGTCGGATAATGATACCAAGGATTCATCGAGGAAGGAAAAAGAGGAATGCAAACAGGTGCTGGTGGAAAATTTACTCGACAATAAACGAATTAAAGATACCGATTCCAAATATGATGAGTTTGATTACCTTGAATTACAAGGTGAAGATGGGTTCATTGACCCTGATGATGAAGCATATGAGCAAAGAAGGTGCAAACTTCTTGGTATTCCGTATAAGAGGGCACCCCCGATTATTGCTGAAAATATGAGTGTACTAGATACCACTTGGGGCCGGAGGAGAAATTTTGCAAAATTTGGAAGGTCGAGACTAAAGAATACCTCCGCACTCCCACAAATGTCGCTTGGGTCAGACACAACTTGATGAAAGACATGGAGGAAGTTGGCCAAGTCCAAAGGCCATCATAAAGCCCCGAGGATCTGACTCTAACTTAAAGACTCGTAAATAAAGAAAAGTTCTCTTTCGAGAGACAACCCGAATTATCCCTTTCATTTGTTTTATTTCCATTTCTGTTGGGTTTTGTTTTTTTATCCATTTTTGTAGGAAGCGAAGAAAAGTTGCTGGTGCAGCATGCTGATCTGACCAGAGTTACGGCGTAACTCATTCTCATGGTTACGTCGTAACAGGCCCTTTTGCAGCAGAACCTCAGAAGCATTACCAATTACGGCGTAATCCCATTTCAATGGTTACGCCGTAGCTACTCTTATGCAGCGTATGCCAGGTTTTGACTAGTTATGGCGTAACCCCTTTTGGAGTTACGACGTAACTATCCTCTGCATTACTTCTTTCATTTTAAATACAATAACCTTGTATTAGTCTTTTAAATGAACTTTGTGGGTATGTTCCCTGCAAGCCCTCACGAGACTACACTCGTCCACTTGGGACACCAAGTGGTTTAAAAGGTTGTTGCATGCGCTAAATGCAACTGTGATTCCTACAAAAGTGAGTTAGGTTTATTTTTCATTTTTCATTTTTTCTTTTTAGAATTATGTTTGTCGGTGGTGTGATTTCAGGGATTGAAGTTTGCTCATGGATACTTATGCGAAGGCACGACTCTCTTTCGTGGGCCTTCTTTCTTTTTGAAGAAAATTTCAGGGAAGTTCTCGCTCTGATTCTACTTTTTTCTTCACCTTTATTTAACGCTCAGTACAAAAGGGACTTTGTACAATTCAAGTGGGGGGACGGGAGTAGAATTGTCTCTTGAACTTTATTTTTCCCTCATTTTTCTAGTTTATTTTGAAAAAATATGCCATTTTTTAAATTTTGACATGTTTTTCTTAACCTAACTAGATTACACCTTAGCCGAGCACATACAACCCTTGATATTATATGGTGAGATTAGCCTTATCCGTTTCTATATTTTTACCCCAAATCTACCAAATTATGAGTGTGCCGGTAGCTTGTAAACTTTAGAACTTGGCCTTTACATCATTTCGAGACCATAGACGAGGTATGTTGAGTTAGCTCGATGTATTTTGACTTTTCAGTTTAAGAATGCAGTATTATAGGATTATCACCCAAATAGCCTACCATTGTGTGTATATCGATTAGTCACTTCGACTTCTCGACCCCCATGTGAAACCCTTTTGTTGCACTCACCTTTAGTGCAAGATACCCCTAGATACACCTATCTGAGTCATTCATTTCATTTTGTTAACCCAATATATTTTTTCGTTACACCTATACACCTTAGCCTACCCTATAGTCTTTATTTGTAATTGGGAAGTCATCATTTGCCTAAGTTCAAGGTTCAAGTGGAAAGGTTCGGGAATCAATCTTTCGTCGACGACAAATTCTTAAAGATCATTGAAGACCCCCCGAATTCCCATTGTTTATCTCAAGTGGGGGATGTTATGTTTAGTGTTATGTTTATGATTCAAAAAAAAAAGAAAAAGAAAAAAAAAAGAAAAAAAAAGTTAAGTATTTGTTATTCTGTTGATTGTAAAGTGCAATGTTATAAGCACTATGTTATGAGCTTAATATAGATTTAGTATCGAGGAGGCCACCTCGGTCACGTTTGAAGATTGGAGTTGGAGAAAAGGAAGTGTACCATCATGACATCCTCTAATGACACATCTACCTAGTATATCATGATCCGGTTTCTTAACTTCGAAACTTGAACTTTGGGTGAACGGTAAGTGGTGATGACATGGTTATGGATTTAAACTATTTGCTTGATTTTTATTTTACACCATTTATATATCCCATGTCTTATCCTACCCTTTAGTCATGAAGCGTGTCTAGGTGATGCAGCGAGCAATCTTTGGTGTCTTGCCCATGGATTTGGTCATGTATCATTGATTTTGTCCACTTCGCCGTGACATGTTAGTAATGACAAATCACCCTTAACCTTTGTTGTGTCTACCCATATTGCCTTCGAGAATTGTTTTGTCCTTAACTCTAGTGGTGGAGATTTTTGTAACCGCCAAGCTTATGATAGAATACATGCTATGACTGTATGATTGAGTGATCACCCCGAAATTGACACTTAGAATAGTTGAGAGATTTGAGTGTTTCGTTCCCATTTCGTGAGGTGTTTGACTTTGTTTTATTCTAGCATAAGGGATTTGTAAACTTATATTTTCCAGGAAATGGGAGATATCTTTTTAGGAATCTATCTAATAAGGTCTACTTGAGGGCAAGTAGAGTTCAAGTGGGGGGATATTTGATAACATCAAATTATCCTGAATATTTAGTGTCAATTTCCCTCGATAATGCTTGAATATGGATTTACGCTTGTTTTCCATTATATTTCACTTTTAGGTAAATTACGAGCATTGGTGTTAGGTCACTAGTTTTACAACACAAGCTTATAAAGAAAGAGATAAAGACGATTGAACAAATACCAAACACACACACACGTATAAATGAGGAAGGGTTAGGCGTAGATGTATGTGAAAGAGTAACTTGAACAACCAACCCTCAAATGAGGGTTTACAAGAGTTTATATAGGAAAGGAGCTAAGGCAACACTCCCTCTCTTTCCCTATTCCTTATTGGGCTTGGGCCTCAGCTTATGGGCCTTCTACATAAGCTGGACCTTAAACAAACATAAAGGCCATAATAAAGCTACCTATTACATATGAAATATAAATACTTGAAATACTGTTTAGGAGTGATTCCAACAATCTCCCCCTCAAGTATATATGAATGTAAACGGTGAAGGCGTTGATGTAATAGTAGCGGTGACGTCTTCTGACATTCTTCTTTCTTGTGAGAGGAATTGTCTTGATTCGAACAATCTCCCCAGTGTAGAGAGATAGTTATCTTTGAGCAGTTATGCTTCGACGTCATCTTTAACTTTGTTCTTTGATCATTGTTCTTTGTGGTGAAAGTGATAGTATGTTGTTGTATGCATCAGTCTGCCTCAGGTCTGCTTCGCTGCTCCAGTGTCTCCACGTCATTCTTCAACATGCTCACACGCTCTTTGACGTTGGAAATCAATACTGATGAAGTTCTGTCAGTCTTTGACTTTGTAGATTCTTTGATTGATGAAGAATCATTCTGACTATTGTGTTGCATTCGAATAGAACTTCCATTCGTGATGATGTTGGCATGAGCATGAGAAGAGTCAGCACGATCATCCCGCTCCGGAGCTTCCATAAGAAGAAAACATTGCAAACGGTTAGTAATAAGCGGTTTCCGGCACTTACGGATAA
The DNA here is from genome assembly GCA_019973895.1 of Chrysanthemum seticuspe. Classification (NCBI taxonomy): domain Eukaryota; kingdom Viridiplantae; phylum Streptophyta; class Magnoliopsida; order Asterales; family Asteraceae; genus Chrysanthemum; species Chrysanthemum seticuspe. The sequence goes on from BPTQ01000005.1 coordinate 78,095,925, forward strand.
CGCGATGTACCGAAATACATCTACAGTTCAGATGAGTCGCTGAGGTACACCGAAGCATCACCTCACGACTGTAGACCGTTTGAGACACACTCCGCGTAATCTACGGGGAGTTACCGAAGTGACCTGCTATCAGGGCTGTTTGATGTTGACCCTAGCAGGAGTTTCCATTCAATCACTGAGGATCACAGATGTGAACCTCTCATAAATGTTCTCGACAGATTGCTAAGATCTGTGAAGGACTCGATATGAACCACTGAATCACTGAAGATCTTATTTGTTGATCAACAAGTGATTAAATGTCAAGTGTTCCTAAGAGATCTTTTGATGAATCTCGTGGCTCTAGACTCAATAGTGCGTTTTGGTTTTCCTGAGCGGAGACTAGGGAGAGGGTCTCCTTCTTCAATACTAGCGATCTCTAAGAGAAAGCCAATAGTTTATGTAGGGTTCCCTGTGAGAATGAAACAAGCTTCTGTTGAGAGAAACTTGAGTGGCTAAGAAGGTTTAGTGCATGCGTCACTGGGTCCATGACGACTTTTAATCTTCAATACCGGTGTCACTAAGTGACAACCAGTAGCATATGAATTGAACCCGGTGTCTGCCCTAAGTTGAATAATCTGGAGGGCTATTTCTTTTCACCCTTTACTTTACATTTCTTTTTGATTCTTCAACTCCTTCTTTCTCCGATTCTCATTTTCTCCTTTTTATAATCATTCCTAAGGACTTCTAACACTAACTAATGGTAGTGTCCTTGGGTAGATCCCTCCGGCTCTGGCGGATCATAGGACGGTTATTCCTAACCTTAGTCACCTTATAACTCCATGACTAACCTATGTTTGCCATTTAAACCACTGTATGTGAAAAGTATCTCTCAAAGGGTTTGTAAATGAAAAACATGTTTGAACCACAGTGAGAGATAAGTTTTTGCATAAATACTCCCCCTCCACATGTGCTTAATAGTTTTAATGGTTAAATGCACAGTGAGGAAGGAGCGCGCACTTTTTGAATTGATCCACTAAAGATAGACAATCTCCCGCGAGACACGGTTACGTTGAATAGTTAAAGAGTTGCATTGTCAGCTTTTAGGTGACAACTAACTCTAATAACTACCTTGAAGGTGTAGACAAACCTTGGAAGGTTGTCAAACCCGTCAGAGTTCATGTCTATCAAGAGTTTCACGAATGGTACATTCTACTCAGACTAGTCCTTTGCGAGACACGTTTACATCACTAGCGAACTAGCTTGAAATTATTACCCGTCCAGGACAAGTCTTTTCGAGTTACAAACAGTTTAGTACCGTCAATTCGTTGGTTAAGTCTGAGGTACACAGATTCATTTGCATTTTGCACAACATATTTCTTATCACATAATTTTCTCCCCCTAAAAAATGGCATATAAAATTGTTATTTTTGAACGGTTTGAGAATAAATATGACCATTTTGAGTGTTGCGGGAAGAGTGACCACTGTGAACAATTTGTGAACAAAGTTTTTAGTTCAAATACTCCCCCTCAACTAGTGATATAAACGGTTGAGGTTTTAAAATCATATGGGGAAGTACTTGTCTTTTTGAGCAAAACCTTGAAAAATGAAAGGTTTGATAGGTTTTACTCAAAAATAAGAAGCTTTCGCTCCTTTTATAAGGATTGTGGCACTGAGGCGTACCACAGGGTCCTTTCTTGACACTTACGGGTTGTACACTGTTATGTGTGCACAAGCCATACACATATAAAATCATGCATCCAAAATCATATGAAGGAAACAATTCAAGGGGTACCAGGAAGTGCAGTGATATTCCCAGGAGTGCGCACAGGGCGTTGAAAGCCGGTGATGTTTCTCCTGGGTCGACCACCAACATAGCTCTCCAAGCGTCTGAACTGATCCCTTCTGAACAACCGTTCATCAATCATGGTGATGATCCTTCTCACATCCCTCCTTTCCTGAGAGTTCCAGCGCTTAGGATTTCCAACTTTCAGGCGTATATCCTTCAATCTGTAGGCCAATCCATCCCTAACCATCTTCAAGGTATGATCCCCGAATTTATGGAGCTCACTACACGCCATTAAGCAGTTTCTGCGAAGTTCACTGCGGTAAACAATGCCGAAAGGTTTGCTGATGAGCGTAAGTTGTTTGAGCTGGTTGATGTCAGGAAGATCAAGCTGTGGTGGAGTGAAGTTTACACGTTTCTGATATGATTCAACAGCCATCTGGATATCTTCGACACGTTCTTTGATCACAATGCGTCTAATGAAGATGAGAACTGACTTGATAAATTCACGTTGAACTTCAGTCGAGAATTGTCTCATACGACCCTGTACTTTGGCAAGGTACAAGTCTTTGATGTCGTTGAGGGACAAGTTCTCAAAGTCAGCCTCTGAGAATTCATAGTCCTGTTCATCTTGTCGTTTGACTATGATATTCTTCAAGAATGTGTAGTCCCACTTAGACTTGAGATCAATGTGTTTGATGGCCACGATGTCCTTTGAGCAATACACTTCATGTTGAGACTTCTGAACCAGGCAGCTTCTGTAGTAGATTCTTCGGCGTTCAGGCCAATGATGAATCCCATACAATGCATCTTGGTCGTATGCTTGCACGTTGTCAGAAAACAAGTGATTTGCACGTTCCTCGATAGCTATGCAGTTTGAGTAAATAGCCGCTGGGAATGGAAGAGTCAATGATGTAGCGTATTTTCGTGAACCATCGCCACCATGGAGAAGAAATTCCAGGTCTTTGTTGAAGAAATATCTGAAGGGAATCCTTGGTTCATCTGGTTGGCCGATTGTTGGTAGAGGTTTGGTCCAGTCAGTGTAATATGGAGGGTTGTTCCGTTTAGTGAAGTCGATGTTTGCTTCTGGGTTGAGCCAATCCATGTTGTTAGACATGGCTCGAGCAATGTTTTCAAGGTGATATTCAACCTCGATTGCACTTTCCGAGCTGTTTTTCAAAAGAAGGAATGCGTCATTCTTGATGCGCTTCAACTCGGATTTCGTCATCTTCTTCACACGGAATCTTTCTTGCAAGATTTTTGCATGCTCCAAGGTACTACCGTCTACCAATTCTTGACCTTCTTCAGGGTAGGGAGTGTCGTTAACAAGAGTAGCAAACCAATCAAATTCAGCAGTTTTATCGTCATCAAGCCATGATACGACGTCATTCAGAGTCGTTTTCTTCTTCTGTTTTGAAGGTTTTGATGATGATTGTGGTTTCTGCACTTGTTTAGGTGAGGTGGGTTGTTGTCGGGGCTCAAGGACCTCTTCATCGTCACCACCCGTGTACTCAAAGTAGTCACCTGTTTTATGAGTCAGGGGTGGTAACTCGGAATCGTCCCGAGGTTTATCAGTAGAAGACCGAGGTGATGGAGACTTATGTTGAGAAGAAGTTCGATGTGGAGGAGGTGGCATAGATGTAGATTGACCAGACTGCTTCTGACGTTTAGGTGCAGAGTCCTTATCCTTATCATCGTCATCTCTTGGTCGTTTGGATTGAATGGCTGACTCCTTGCATGATGATCTGAGTTGATAGTCAAGTAGAATTTCGAAAAATTTAGCTTCATCTGAAGTAAACATTCCAGATCTCTTTGACATTTGCATCACAAGTTTAGCGATTAACTCAGATTCAGAGAGATCAGCTTCTTTTGCCATTGTATGTTTGACCAATGCTACGATGTTAGGGGTGAGTTTTCTGGAAAATACTTCTTTTGTCACACTGGGGACAGTGTCGAGAAGAAACTTGTGGGTTTGTTCTCTTGCTGACTTCTCCAGTTCCTTTTGGACTTTTGGAACGATATCCTGAAGGTACTTTTGAGTGTAACCTTCAATCATTTCATTTAGTTCCCCCTGACGATGACTTCTCATGAATTCCTGAATAGCTTTCCTATCTTTCCGCATCTCGTCATTCTCATCATGTAAGTACTGCATTTGTTCAGCATACCAATTAAGTTTTCTTTGAAGCATGTCCTTCTTTCTAACTTGTTTGACAGCTTTCACAATTCTTGCATGTGTTTGAGAAATCCAAGATTTAGGTGGTTTCTTCACGGATTTGGATGATGATCTGGTTGACTTAGTTGATGGTGGTGGTGATGAATGAGATGAAGAGTCCGATGATGAGGAGACATGAGGAGACTTCATGTCCTTAGGAGTTTCTGAGGTTTTCTCCTTTGAGTGCGTAGGACTGTCGAGAAGAAACTTTGTATAATCATCCTCGTCATCCTTAGACTTTTCTTTCTCAGTTACCAGTTTCTCAAAATCATACTCAATAGTGTCTTCAACAGGCGGTTGTTGTTGCAGAAGAGTGGTGGCACCAGATCCCTTATCGGGTTGATTAACCGCATCAGGATCTGGAGAGGAGTGGGCAGCACCACTTGATCCTCCAGGGCCACCCATTTGATCTTTAGCAAATTCAGCGGCCTTTTGAATGTGTCGGACGTTGCGAAACTTTTTCCTGTATGATTTATCCAATTGCTCTTCTTCTTCTTCTTCAGAGCTCTCATCATAAGGTACAATAGCTGGAGTCTTCCCTTTTTCTTGGACAGCTGGAGGACTTGGAGGTTTTGTCACTGAGGCAGGTGTTTCGGTTGCAGTAGCAGAGTAATGAACCTCTTCATCTGTCTCAGTATCTTCAGAGCTCTCATCCCTAAGTTGTCTTTGAGGTTCAAGTGTGGGAATAGGTTCGGCTTCCTTTACGGGAACAAACCTTATAGAAGGAGCTTTCCTTTTAGGAACCTTCCTTTGACTCACAAAACTTGTTGTGCTTCCTGCACTTCCTCTTCTGGTTCTCCTTATAGGTGTTCCAGAAGATTTTTCGTCAAGATGACCAACTTTGCCTTGTCTGACTGCTTCCAGATACCTTTGGTACGATTCTAGCTTTCTGACATCTTCAGTTAGAAGGAAATCTGGCAATACAGCACCTTGTTTCTTTGTGGACGTTTCCTTGATTCTGACAGATAGAATAGGTTCCGTCAACATGTCGTGATTGTCGGGGTCATTGAGCCTCTTGGGAATATCAGGATGAAGTCCAAGTGCTCTCTGTATCAACAGTTTAGTATATCTGATGTAGGGAATCTTTGAGCCAAGTTTGTTGAGAAATGACATCATGTCATCCCAAATCAGAGCTTCAATAGCGATGTGTTTCATGTTGACGAATGCCCAAAATATTTGCAGTTCTATGAGCTTAGGATGCTCATAGCCGCTGTCACGACCAGAAACAGACTTGGTGATGATCATGTAGAGTGTTCTCCATGGTTGAGGAATACTCTTAAGCTCTACATGAGAGTGCTTAGAGATTACTCCTGTAGCCTCGTCATAACCGATATTGATTAAGAATTGGAGAGTTAGCTCTTCAGCAGGTGTGGCATAAAGTTTGGTTGGATTGACTTCAGGAATAAGGAGAGCAGCCCTTAAGTCTGCAGGTGTAATGGTGACTTGTTTGTGGTTCAGAGTCACCGTCACAGCAGTCCTTCCTTTGACCCTTTCCATAGTGTTCCAGAACTGTTGGATGTAGATCTCAGGAATGGATGCAGAGTGAGTAAGCATGTTCTGATACGGATGAGTTCTCAGAATATCAATAGCAATAAGACATGAAGATTCAGAGCAAGTGAGGGTGTCAAAGTCAACACGGAGGTTGTTCTTTCCTATCTTCATTGGATAGCCATGAGGATAGATATCAGCAATGGAGAGAACTTCAGGTGCATCCACATTCATTTGTTCAGCCATGTCGTGATCTGAAATAACATTAGCCAAAAGAACCAACATATCGAAAGACATAATGTTAGTCAACAGAAGGTCTTATTGTCTAGTTATTGAATGTACAGTGTCAATGATTGTTACGAGTCCTAAGTCACTTGTATGTTCAATAGTTCAATGATGTCGTGAAATGTTTCGTGAGTTAGTTAACTTTAAGTTTTAAAGTTTATTTTATCACTTATTGTTCACAACATATCAGACGATTTAAGTTTATTAGTGACAATTTTTTGGATTCGTGATGATATGATTAGTTTATTTACAGGTTTGTACACGTAATAATTCATCATGAAGGTAAATCCAGGGATAAGCGTAGTTTTGGCAAAGTTATGCGTAGACAGGAATGATATATGATTAGGCGTAAGCTTACGCGTAGAACTCTAACTTACGCGTAAGAGATGTTACGCGTAGGAAAAAGAGACCTTATGCGTAGAGCTTATGCGTAGGCATATATTAACCTTACGCGTAAGGCTACTCGTAAGAGTTGACCTTATGCGTAGGGGTCACTGTTTACGCATATCCTTCACAGGATACGCGTAGTCTATTGTAGAACCTTAAGCGTAGAAGCTACGCGTTAGAGTAGTCTTACGCATAACAAGCTACGCGTAAGGTGATCCTTATGCGTAGATTAACAACAACCTTGATTCTGAAATTTACGTGTTGCAAGCCTGAAATAAAGCATCATTTCAACAAAGTTAAACACATAGCATTCGTGTTATGACAAATCAAAACACATTTGCACATTTTAACATTTACGCGTAGAACTGCATACGCGTAGACTAAACCCTAGATCTACGCGTATGATATCTAGCCATGGATTATGCACCAAAGTTTTTCTGGTATATTATAGATGTTGTGAGAGCATGTAGACCAAGTTTTAACACTTATTATGCAGTAAATCAAAAATACCCAAAGTTTATGAGCTTTAAACCCTAGTTTCGAATTGATGACCAATTCGTGTTTCTGGGTGGCTATAGACTATGGAAATCATCAATTCAACAACGTAAAAGCATAACACAACAATCTTTTTGACCAAATCACTTATCATTCGAAAATACCCAAATCGACTTTTAAACCCTAACTTTCAAAAATCATCAATTAGTGTTTCTGGGTGGAGTTTGATGGTTAACAAAGTATCAATGATGTATAAGAAACGTTTTGACACAAACCATGTAACCAAAAACACACACACAATGATTATGTGTTCATACGCTTATGCGTAGAACACAAAATCACGCGTAACACACTTTTTAGCCGTTGGATTTGCGTGATATTAAAACCCTTAGCTTAAAACTATGTTTAGATCATTAAAACACTTACAATTTGATGATCAGAACAACGGATTTCTTGAATGAATCTTAGGCGTAGATGAGATTAGGTTTAGTAATAAATGTGAGTGAAAGAATTAGGTGAGAGGTGTTTTATTAAAGTTAACTTTAAACTTTTGGCAGTTTTAGTCCCTCCACCTTTGCCTTTTTTCAAACCAAGCCATTTAACTTCCATTTTGGTTACCAAACGAAGATTTTAGGAAAGGAACATGACGACACTCCCCCTCGACTTGAGAAAATAATGAAAGGTTATTAATTTAGGTCCGAGGAGTGTCTTTGAACTAGAAAATATACCACCATTTGTAACATAATCAACCGAGATGTGGTAACATGCAAGTACACAGATGTTTTGAAACAGTTAATGGATTATTTTCTCCCCCTCAACACTTGATCGGAAAAATACTGAATTTTGAAAGATTAAAGTGTTGACGGAAGAAATGTACTTGCCATGTTGAAAGAAAGATAGATTGGGAGAATATTTTTGTTGTTTTATCGGATTTTATATTTTTGTATTTTGTTTTTGAAAAATTTATTTACAAAAGATGTTTTGGTGTTTGACAGGTTTTTAAGACTGTTTTAAGAGGTCATCCAGTTCCTCTTAAGTCAAACACCTCATACCAATTCGATGGACCAACTCATTAAACCTAGCGGGAGGCAAGGCTTTGGTGAGCAGATCTGCCAATTGGTATGCAGTACCCACAAAGTATAATTCAACGGTACCCTGTTCCACGTGGTCCTTGATGAAATGATAGCATAGATCGATGTGCTTTGATTTCGAGTGCTGAACTGAGTTGCACGAGATTGCAATGGCACTCCGATTGTCGCAATACATCGGGATTCTGTCAAATACGTAACCATAGTCTTTGAGTTGTGTTCTCATCCAAATGACTTGAGCACAACACGCGGACATGGCTACATATTCTGCTTCGGTTGATGACAGCGATGTACAGTCCTGTTTCTTTGATTGCCAAGACACCAGTTTATCACCGAGAAATTGTAGAGCTCCTGAAGTACTTTTCCTTGAGTCTAAGCATCCTGCGTGATCAGCGTCTGAAAAAGCAATTAGTTCAAAACCAGAATCCTTCGGATACCAGATCCCCAAATTAATGGTTCCCTTGATGTATCGGAGGATTCTTTTAGCCTCAGAGAGGTGGGTTTCAGTTGGTCGCGACTGATAACGGGAGCATAGATAAACGGCAAAGACAATATCAGGTCTGCTAGCTGTTAGATACATGAGGGACCCAATAATACTTCGGTATTTGGTAGGGTTAACCAATTTCCCATGTAAATCAGCATCTAATTTCTTGGTATGAGCCATTGGTGTGGCATAAGTATCACAGGTATTCATTCCAAATTTGTTTAACAGTTCAAGGGCATATTTGGACTGACTCAGAAAAATACCACGGGGTGATTGATGAACTTGCAATCCTAGAAAGAACGTAAGTTCACCCATCATGGACATTTCAAAATTTTTCTTCATTAGTTTTGCAAAAGCGATTGAAAACTTTTTATGTGTAGACCCAAAAATGATGTCATCCATGTAAATTTAAACAATTAAGATATGTGCCCCGTGATATTGTATGAAAAGAGTTGGGTCAACCGAGCCTTTGGTGAAATTATTGGCAATGAGGAAAGATGATAGCTTATCGTACCATGCCCGAGGGGCTTGTTTGAGACCATAGAGAGCTTTGTTCAGTTTGTAGACATGGTTCGGGAACTCAGGATCAACGAATCCATCTGGTTGGCTGACATAAACCGTTTCTTTAAGTTGCCCATTGAGAAACGCCGTTTTAACATCCATCTGATAGACCGTCATGTTCATGTGAGCCGCGAACGCGAGAAATATCCGAACAGCCTCAAGACGAGCAACCGGAGCAAAAGATTCTTCAAAGTCTATCCCTTCTTCCTGACGATAACCCTTAGCAACTAGACGTGACTTGTTTCGGATAATATTCCCTTCAGCATCCAATTTGTTTTTCCAAATCCATTTTAAACCAATGACGTAGACCCCTGTTGGTCTTTCAACCAGTTCCCATACTTCAAGACGTTTGAATTGGTTGAGTTCTTCTTGCATGGATTCAATCCAGTTGTCTTTTGTCATTGCGTCTTTAATGTTTTTAGGTTCAGATTGGCAGACAGTGAGTGCATAAATGCAGTGTTCACCATCTGAGTGAAGACGTTGTCTCGTAACGACTGGTTGATTTGGGTTGCCAATAATATTAGCCAGAGGATGGTCTTTAGTCCATCTATGTGTAGAGGGTTGATGTTGGTATACATTGTGCAGATTCTGAGGATTCAAATGGTTTGTTGAAGATTCCGCAACATCTGGTGCAGCAGTCTCATTAGCAAACGGGTTGAAGAACGCATTTGGATCAAAATCTGCAGGTGGCGGTACTTCATTCAGAATATCATCAGCTGGTTCATCATTGTTGGAAGCGGTGTGTTCAACTGTTGTGTTGGAGTCAATTGGTGTAGGTGCATCTTCAACAGTAGTTGTTGTAGCAGGTGTATCAGGTATAGGAATATTATCAGGTTGTGCAGCGGAAACAGCGGATACACCAGGAGCACGTTCATCAATATTGTCACAGAACAGAGGAGCAAATAACCTTTCCATTTGTTGACGAGTTAGCTGAGGGCTTTCTTCAGCTGATGATGGGGGTTGAGGGAAGTTTAAACGGTTGTGACCGGGTTCTAAGCTGTTATACTCAGAAGCCATTTCCGTGAGTTCATCGAAATGAGAATGAATCATTTCCATTACCTCCTTAGTTCGACGATTCCAGATTCGGAAGCCTTTAGAATTGTCACAGTATCCAATAAAGACTCCAATATCAGCTTTTGCTTTGAGCTTTCCAAAATCATCACGATCATTATTCGGATAACAAAGGGATCCAAATACATGAAAGTGTTTGAGGTTCGGTTTATAGTTGTGGACAAGCTCGAAAGGTGTTTTGTTGTGGCGTTTAGTGATCATAGAACGGTTTTAAGTATAGCATGCAGTAGATACAGCTTCTGCCCATAAGTAATCTGGAAGTTTAGCATTGATTAACATTGTTCTTGCAGCTTCCACTAACGTTCGGTTTCGTCTTTCAACAACTCCGTTTGTTCAGGTGTATGTGCAATAGATGTTTGATGCTGAATTCCCACTTTCTCATAAAATTCACGAAGGGTTTTGTTAACAAATTCAGTTCCTTTGTCTGTTCTGATTATTCTGACGGTGTTGCGGAGCTGAACCTGTATCTTTGTGAGAAAGGTGATGATCATTTGTGGAGCTTGGTCTTTGCTACGAAGAAAGTAGACCCAAGTCCATCGTGAGTAGTCATCAACAATTACTAAGATGTAGCGTTTGCCATTGATCGTTTGCACGTGCATCGGGCCACACAAATCCATGTGAAGAAGATGAAGCACATGCTGAGAGCTGTGTTCCACCTTTGAAGGAAAATGAGCACGAGTGCTTTTCCCTTGTTCACAGGCTGAGCAAAGGTGATCTTTTGAATACCGGAATCGTGGGAGTCCTTCAACTAGTTTGTGTCGAGCAAGGTTGGTGATGGTTTGAAAGTTTAGGTGTGAGAGACGACGGTGCCATAGCCAGGATTTTGTAGATGTTGCCTTTGAAAGTAAGCAAATGGGAGAGGAAGCAACCATGTCTTGCATAGAGATAGTGTAAAGACTAGAATTACGCGAGCCAGACATAAGGTCGTTTCCTTGTAGATCACGAATGAAACAAGTTTTCTCCCTGAAAGCAACCTCCAAATCTCCATCACAAAATTGACCTACTGAAAACAGATTGTGACCGAGGCCTTCCACATAGTAAACCCTGCTGATTTCGATGTTCCCATTAACATAATCTCCGTAGCCCATGATGGCTGCAAAGTGATCGTTCCCGAATCTGACAGTGCCAATGAACTTTGCAATAAAGTTTGATAACAGTTTAAGGTTGCCTGTCATGTGTCGGGAACATCCGCTATCAACAATCCAGAGAATGATCTGTATCACCTGCATTACACACAGACGACACAGATGGAATAGAGGTAGATGTGGAACCCGAAATGTTAGAGGGTTCCGAAGCAGATATGTTAGACATATACACATTTATAATTTTAGGCATCCATTTAAATCCTAGTGTGTTATATATCCATTTCTGCCATCTATAACTACTCTTTGCTTTAGTCTTAGTGAAAGCACTAGGTGGTACTACATTCTTAGGAGGTGAAGCGGGAGCTACTGTGATAGCAATGGTTGCCTTAGAATCTAAAGATGGTGGTTTACCAAGCACAGACTTAGAATGATTAGTGGGCCTAGAGGTATTCCAATTCTTAGGATTCCGTAATCGAGAGATTATAGCTTTAGCAACACATTTGTCATGACATTCAGAATTCATACTCTTTTGACAAATAACACAAGGTGCATCAGACTGAATATCAAAAGTACTCAACGGTTTAGCATTCGTTACATTACTATTTCTATTACATTTGCCAGACGTAACATCTATAGTGGAAGTAACATGAGTTTTATTCAGATTCCTAGGGTGTTCTTCTACTTTAGCATTCCTTATTGATCTTTTCTTAGGTCGCAACTTCCTATTCTTCGATTGAGTGCTCCTAGGCTGTGAAGTGCGGACGTTTGGAAAAGATGCAACTATTCCTGTTTCAGTAGAGGGAAACACATTAGCAACTTGTGGTTTGGCAGTGGGAATTCTAGGTTCACGATTACTAAGTGTGACTGGTGCTAATCTCTTAATCACAGTAGGCGGGAGTAGTTCATACTTTCCTAACATTTCCCGTAACTTAGAGATGGTGTGAATCAGATCTTGATTTTCAGAACGAATATTACCAGCAAAATTCATGACTTCACTAGTGTGAGCAAGATAGTGATCAAGTTCATTAGATGCTTCATCTCGAGTCTTTTTGAGTAAATCAAATATGACACCATATTCCTGTTTAACTTTTAAAAGTTCTTGTTCATATTTTGAGATTTGACTTTTCAAAGACACGTTTTGATCATCAAGTTGCTCAATTTTAGGATCAGAAGATTTTGCACTCAATTGAGCGATTTTCTTTTGAAAACTAAGTTGATGGTTGTGAATATCTTTTTCACACCAATGAAGACGACGTTTTGCATTGTAAATTTCCGTGTGTAATAGTTTATTTTCAGCTTTTAAAGACTCGATCTGAAGCACATTATTGGTGTTCTCAACAGTTACAACAGTTTCAACAATATCAGCAGAGATATGATCAGATGCATATGGCAACGAGTATAATAGCACAACATTATGGATATCAGCACAGATAACATCTTCCAAGAGTCGATCAACATCTTTTCTCAACAGTTTCTTTTTGCGTTTTGTGTTAGTGATAGATGTTTCTGTTTTCTCGAAAACGTTTTTCATTACCCCAAGTTCCTTATGAAAATCCTTTTCCCAGGCAATTGCACAACTTTTCAAGTTTTTAACATTAGGTAAAAGATTTTTCTGAAAGATGTCTCTTTGTTCTCGCGCCAGAGGCGATTGAAAATGTTCAACTTTGATTTCAGAGCGATATTCTATCTCATGTTGTAAAATTTTGAGGTCAGCCATGAAAATGTCAAAATATCGAAGGATTTTTCGATTTTCAGGTTTTGAGTTTACTTCACTAATGGAAGGTAAAGGACCATAAGTTTGTGCAAATTCTGTTTTGGGATTAACATGAGAAGACTCAGGTGTTTTGATGATAACCCTTGGTGTGTTAGAAGAATCCGTTGGTGTGACGAAAGTGACCGAGTTTTTATAATTAAAAGGTTTGTTGTAAACAACATTTTTTAATTTTGATCGACTCTCGTCTTCTGCATCTAATTCCTCTTGACGATGATACTCAACAACACTCATGACAGTATTATCAATTTTGTATTCTGCATTGGAAACTTCAGGAGTTGGTTTGAATGTTTTTAGTGAAAGCTTTGGTTTGTAATCAGCTAGATTTTTTCCATATCCATTTGGATTTGGTTTTAAGGTAAACTTTTCAATAGCTGTTACTGATTCACCATGTTTGTAAACAACAGTTTTAAACTCTTTAAGTTTGTTTTGCAAACCGAGAATTTCTGCAAGAAGGTCATCTACCCGATTCGTTGAATGCTTTTTGTATGCGGAGAACTGTTTTTGACAATTTAACAACTCAGCCTTAGATTTTTGATTTTCCAAGGTAAGAGCGTTAATTTGCTTTTTATGTTCATGTTTCAGTTGTTCTAATTCGGACAACAAAGCATTCTTCGAGGCGGCTAGATCACGCATCTGTCTCTCTAAATATTTTTCGTTTTGATGAGATTTTGCAAAAGCGGCTTCAAAACCTTTTTCACGGTTTTCTTGAGTTTTGAAAAAATTGAGTTGCATTTGTAAACATTCAAAATCCTTGGTTAGCAGTGCATTTTAACTTTTTAAGGATTGATTTAATGCATAACATTCCTCCATTTTGATTTTATGGTCTTGAATTAACCGAGCAAAATCCGGATGAGGCAACAGATCATCTTGTTCAACGTGAGTCTCAACATGATCATTCTTTAGATCCTCAAGTACGACCACAGAGTCAATTTGATTATCAAAGGAAACCATGAGGTCATCTTGATCGTCAAATGTAACTACAGGGTTAACTTGAAAATCATCAGAAGAAGATGTAGAAGACTCATTTTGAACAGTCTGATCCGTGCCGGATTCAGATATTGGCGGAGATATTAGTTCAGATATGATGATGGTTTGTTCGGGTATACTCACTAAGTCCGGGTCACATACTGTGACTACCGAACAGAGTCCATGGGCTTGTTTGGTAGTAGTATAGACTTGATTATAGAGGCGGTTATAGACTTAGGCCGTGCCTAGTCTGACAAGTTTTACTCAGAAGATGTAGAAGAAGACTACTAAAAGTTCAATTGGGACATCAATGTAAACTGCTAGTTCTACTGGAGTACCAAAGGAAACTATTAGTTTAACTGAGACACCAGCATGAACTCCTAGATTTCTTACTAGTACAACTCTGAGTGCAACTTGTTCTACTAGACAACGGAGTAGGCCTAAAACGAGCCAATTAAGTTCTGGTATTTTAGTTTTACCTCCTTACAATACGTAATTTAGTTAGGAATT